>OZ035883.1:88394373-88730816 GCA_964034835.1 Muscina levida | reverse complement strand
TCAATATGAGTAAAATTTCGTACTTATATAAAGTATGCACTTTTTCAACGCATACTCAAATCCAGTACAACATATTCGAATTGAGTATAATTTATTCATTTTAAGTACAAATTTACTAGTTTTGAGTAAATTTTGCAAACTTAAATCTAGTATGTTTTGTACTCAAATTTAGTACGGACTTTTTTCTGAGTGTACAAATACTTATATATATATATATATATATGTATGTATATCTTGTACATCAAGAACAGTAGACAGTTTTGCTATTTTGTTTGAGAAATTTCATTAAAAGGACATTACACCCCTTAACAAAACAACAATAAAAATATTCAATATAAGATGTCTGTATGAAAATTTAAAATTTATTACAAAGTAATTTTTACAATTATTTAAGGTAAAGTAATTCAACATATACAATAAGTTTGTATACAATTTTAGTCTTTAACAATTCCTTAGACATCATGCATCAAAAAAATAAAATTTTAAATTTTGCAGGCCGAAGATGTCACATTCAGTGCTGGTGGTTAAACATTTCTAGCAGCATTAAAACTTTTGCAAATTAAGTATAATACGTATCTTCGGCTATACCGATGCTTAGATACCCTTCCCCATTTGTAAAAATTGTGACAAACGTAGTAGGGTTATTCACGATCATTTTTTTTGGTAAACTTTGTGTTATAATTTATTTATTCATTATATTTATATATTAATATTTTAATTATTTACTCAAATACTCCAGACGATTAGTATCGTGAATAACATAATTCTCTTTAAATTATTGTTATGATATTTTTAAACCACTAGCTGGCCCGGCAGACTTCGTCGTGCCTCCAAATATTTGTTAAATATGTTTAGTGTAGTTGAAATCTAATAACGATTGGTTTATTTCATTGACGTCTAAAATATTTCAATTTAAAGGGCGGGGTTTCCCGGACAAATTCTGTTCTTCATATATCTTAAAGATTATTATATATTATTATAAGAATTGCTAAAACAGATCAGCAGTGTCGTCATATATTCTGATAGGCATATATTCTAAAACCACATTTTTAAGCCGATTGACTGACCTATAACTTTCAGCGTTGGTGTAGTGGGTGATTGTACCTTTTTATCCTAAGGAGTACGAATTTCCAAAATGCATTCATTAAGCTCAGCAACCCCATTAACCGTATGGTCTGGGGGATATCAACAGTTATTCCTATTTTCGTTATTGTCCCCTAAAATTTTGAAATGGGAAAAACAACTTTGTGAAGCTCTCTAATTCAGTAGGAAGTGCGCCATTATAAAAGTTAGTCATTCTTCTTTAAGCCTTTTTGCGGTCTGGGTGACCATCTATAGCCAATCTCCAACTTTCACTGAAATTTTGGGACAAATGGGGTCAACTGTTTTCACACTTAGTGGTGACATCAAAATTTACATCTTTATGTAATATATAGTCTTTTGAATAACTATGATGTTAAAAAAAGTGACTAAATGACATTCCAAAAATTAAGTGTATCATAAGCTAAACACCGGCAACTGGTTCCAAACATACATTCAAAATTTTCTCATGCCAAAAAATTATATATTTTAAGTTGAAGTAAAATCGGACAATCGATATAAATTTTCGAAATAATTCAACCCCAGCCAAATCAACTGCGGGTCCATATATACAAAAAAAATTCTCAAATATACATTCTAAATTTCAGTCAAATTGTTTAATTCGTTAAAATTTTCATTATAATTCCACCCTAGCGACACCTACTGGCCCAATTTATACAAAAAAAAAATTGTCAAGGTTCCACAAACATAAATACTGAATTTCAGTTAAATTGGTACATGCATTCAAATTTTCGATATAAAACCACCCTAGCGCCATCTACCGGGTCCATTTGTACATACAATTTTTTCTGATGATCAAACAAACATAGATTCTGAATTTCAGTTAGATTGGCCCATTCGTTAAAATTTTGATTGTAAACCGACCCCAGCGCCACCTACCGTGTCCTGTTCTACATAAAATGTTTTCTCATGATCAAACGAATATCCATTCTAAATTTCAGTTGAATTGGTAAATGCATTCAAATTTTCGATATAAATTCACCCTAGCGCCACCTGGATTTGATTTTTTTCAACACAAACAATCTACGGAAAATTTCGAATCGAATAAAAAAAAAATCAGCCAATTCGCTCCAGCCGTTCTCAAGTGATGGTATGACATACGTGGACCATTTCATTTTTATATATATAGAAATATAGCATTTCTCCATAAATAAATCAAAAATTATGGGGATATCATGAACCATTAAGATCATGAACCATTTAATCCTCTAAAATTCAATTTATTTTCATTTTCAATGGAAAAAGGTAATGGTAATGTAATAATATGAAAGGTAGGAAGTCTTATTTCGATTACACAGCTTTATATTGACTAAATTAAGAAAAAATTTGAAATTCTACAAAATTCAGCTGCGCTCTTCCGGAAACTTGAAATAATTTTTTTTTAATCGTAAGAAAACATTACTACCTTTTATTTTATTGAAAGAACAGCTTGGTTGTAGTGGGGCATTATATATATCTTGTCTACTAAAGATCAAAAATAATTTAATTTTAAGGGGCGTTCGTATTTTAACATGACTTCTCAACGGTTTATGATATCACTAAAATTTATTTCATTAATGGAGAAATTCTATATTTTCAAAATATATTAAAGTCAAGTGCTATTACCAAGAAAGTTTTATAGTGAATTGCATGAAAATATAAGTTATTTCTTGCTTAATAAACTTGAAGTCACTTTGCTTCAAAAATATGAGTTTTGACACCAAAATCCCACTGTGCTAAAGAAAGGCTGAAGCCATATTGGAGACAACGCTTGGTTTAATATGCACCCGATCTAAAAATTGGTTTTAGATCGGATGCATCGATTCCGATTTAAAAACATGTGTATAAAGCAAAAATTTTTTTATAAAACCAAAATTGAGGGGCTTGCAGCAACAACGAGTTAACTCTATTTTTAGGCCGAACAGAGTTAACAACCGCTTTTTGGGGGGAAAAAATCATGCTTTCGTTTGGTTCAACAATGATTTATCTCCCATTGATAGTTCTCAAGGTATCCGCTCGTTTGTGGCAACATGGAGTTTACTCCAGAAGGTGACTCTTTGTTTCCTCAAATGATTGTGGAGCATGGAGATAACAGTGGCGATGTTACTTGGCCGGCCTCCAAACGACTGATCCCTCTGCTAGTTGAACATCTGCTTTTATAGCCGTTTAATGCGTATTGGAGTAAGCGACTTTCCCGATTTTCGCCGCTTTGCTTATACTTATACAAAGAGTGTTATTACGCATAGATTTTAGTTAGTACTATACTTTTCTTGAAAAGAAAAGCAATTTTTAATTATTTGGGCCAAAAAGGAGTTAACTCCAGAATAAAATTGACTCTAGAATTGCGAATTTTACGAATATCTTAATGGAGTTTGGCCAAAGCATGTAGTGGTACTTGACAAATAATAAGGCAAAGTCACAGACGATTTAAATGCATTCTCTATTTTTCAAATTTTTTTTTTTATTTAAAATTTTTTGCACCATGGATATATTCATTGCCATTTCTCTATTATATGTTTATTTGAAACTATTGTAATGAACTGTCATTGGCAATGAAAGATCACCATGTGCGGTTTTAGTACATCCTTTAAAATGTACACAAAATCTTTTTGAATACATAAAACACAGGTGCTCACACGTTTTATGAAAATATTTTTGGCAAAATTTATACATTCATCTGTTCGCTTGAAATGGTTTTTATTGTACTGTTCTATAAATATGTTGTTCTTAAACAAAAAAAAAAACAACAAAAGACACCAAAACAAATATTCCATTTCTACACAACTTTCATACGATAAACGACAATAATAAACATAAATTCTATAAATAAATACAAATATATATGTATCTGTATATATCATCAATGTTCAAATCGTTCTGCTAACATAGAAATGAAAAACAACATGCTACCCCACCATGTCGCTTGTATAAGCAGATTCCACAAAATGTTCTGAATGCCGATCATTTTCCACCCATGAGAGCTCTCTCTACGAACTCAGCCATATGTTAATTTGAATTGGAAGACATATGCAACAACAACAATGGACAATTTTTTTCTACTGAGAATGTATTTGTGCTAGTGATAAATAAACAAAAGTGTATGTTAAGTGTAAGTAAAAATAGCGAATACTTAAATGTTAATGTACTGCTGCACAGTGAAAAGATTTCATACAAAAAATGAAAAAAGTGAAAGGATTCGTTGTAGGATGTTTAAATTTGATGTAGAAGTAAATTTCTTTATCTATGATTACACAGTGCAACAGTGAAAAAACACCCGAACGTGACTATATAGGTTCGATAGTACAACCGGAGCTGAGTAAAACCCTACCTCAGTTTGGCTAGATTGGCTACCAAATTTTTTTTTTGGCCCCCCAAACTTCGATTGAAACCCCTTGGATCCCTTGAAAAAAGGTGACATCAAAAATTCGTTTTTTTTAACGCCTTACATCTCGAGAATTGATAGAGATATTGATAATATACACATATACTTTAAAAACATATAGATTTTAACTTGATTAACCTTAAAAAGTTGAAACATAAATTTTCCCATAATAATCTACATCAGAATCCAATTCCAGAATTTTTAGTAATTTTTTTCAAAAATACCCCAACTTCTACATCAAATATCTCGGCGTCTATAAGGGATATGGTAAAAGCAAACACATACTATTTTAGGTCTTCACTTCAGCTATT
Source organism: Muscina levida (assembly GCA_964034835.1). Lineage (NCBI taxonomy): Eukaryota > Metazoa > Arthropoda > Insecta > Diptera > Muscidae > Muscina > Muscina levida. Next base: position 88,726,043 of record OZ035883.1, on the reverse strand, counting down.
GAACGGCTTATTACATCTTAGTCTGTATACAAAAGAAAAATACTCAGCGGAAATAAACTGATTCGAGAACAAATTCGAACATTTACCTCATTGCGGCACACCCTAATGCCTAGCTATCGATACGAAATTTTTCACATTATATTCGTAATTTTGGCAAAAACAAACATAAGGTGAAGCTAGATGACCAACATCACGATTAATACACATTTTTAACGAAATTCAAGAAAATGCAATAAAAGGAACACCCTATTGCTCTTTGTGAACAATTAAAGGGGTGGAGTATTCCGATCATATTGGTTGTTCACAGAAGTTGTTCAGTTATACAATAAGTACGTTTTTGGTAAATATATCAAGTAAAAAGATTGCATAATGACCCAAAACTCCTAAAAAACTGATTTGTTTAAAGTAGATAGTGTGCTTTTTTGGGAGCTTTTTAATATCCCTAGACTTGTTCAGATGTATTACCTAAACTACGATTTCACTGAATAAAGTTTTCAAAAAATCTGGATTCCCTACACATGTTAAAAAAAGTGAAAAAAGTAGAATTGTTATCGAAGTTTTTGAAAATAAACGAGGGAAGTCTAATTTTTTTGGGAAATTTTATTATATTTATTTCTTAAGCGTACTATTAGCTACAACTTTGCTTAAGAAGAGAAAGAGCTAGATTAAAAACTGTAGCCCAAACAACTGATGTCACCTTTTTTCAAGGGATCCAAGGGATTTCAAAAAGTTTGGGGGGCCAAAAAAAAATTTGGTAGCCAATCTAGCCAAACTGAGCTAGGGTTTTACTCAGCTCCGGTTGTACTATAGAACCTATATAGTCACGTTCGGGTGTTTTTTAAAAATTTTGATTTTGTGTCACAGTGTTATCATGGATTATGTTGTCAATGTTGGTGCAGATCTACACAATTATTTAAAAATAATATTTATTACGTCCAAGCCATAGTTTTTGGATGTAATTTGATTCATTTTTTCTTTACTATTGAATTAATATCAGAATCCGGTAGATTACTAATGAATTTAACAGTGTTTTCAACTAACTGAACTTGTTCAAGAAGAGTCACCCTCAGAGTCAGTAGTTATTGTCTAAAAACGTTTTTTTATCAGTTTTAACCCTTTTTAATTTTTTGAACAGTTTTACAAAGACGAATAGTTAAGCTTCCCAAACAAAAAAAATAACAAACAACAACAAAACATTTCCTTTAACTGTTTGATTTGAGTATACGAAAGACATGAATAACTCAAACAATTGTTAACCGATTTTAACAACCATATTTTTTGCTTATACGACATATTTCACAATGGTGCCAAATCGATTTATTTTTTGATTAATTCTGTGACTTTTGAACGGATAACGGTATCTTGATGAAGTGTCACAGGGTGGCCCTCCAAAGTTGGCCATCTAGGGTGTTTTAAAATATTAAAAATATTAAACTGCATTTACGAACCAATTTTTAAAATATCTTTCATTAAATTCCGAAACACCTTCAAAAAAACATGCTTACATATAAGGAATATCCCAGAGAAAAAGTTACCTCTTGAAAAACTTTTTTAAAAATCGTATTTAAAGCTTTATTTGAACTATATTATATATTATTGCAATTTAGTAATTTATATTCATCCGAACACCATAAAATATTTGACATTATCTTAAATTTTTTGTTTATATTACTAACTTTTTTGTTCACACCCTCCATTAAATTTTGTCCAACATTTTTATCAATGAAATCATTAATATCGTAGGGTTTCCTCCATTTGTTTTTAAAGTTTATAACTGTTTTTGATTCTTGTTACGTTCTCTTCTCAGTTCGTATTTTTATCGCCCAATATAGCTCAATAGGCCGCAACTTAGGGCTCTTGGGTGAATTTGCCTAATTGGGTACATATTTTACATTATTCTTAATATGAACTTATGGATGCCCCAACAACAAATTCGTTGATTCAGAGTCCATAGCTGCAAATTGTTTGGCGATAACGTTCCATAACACCTTCTTTATATTTTGCGGTGTAAAATTTATGTCGAAGTAGCTGGTTAAAATCGGCCTTACAATTACTTTTGTCTTCCACAATCACGCAATCAAACTTTTTGTTAGTTGGTTTTTGAAATGGCGTTCCTTACATAATTCCTTACACGAATTTGATTCTAGGTAGATCATAAAGTTTTTGAGATATTTTGTTTATAAAATTTGCAAAGTGTTCGTCGTAAATATTTTTCACACTTTTTGTCTTTGTATTTGTTGTATATGAACGTTGTTGTGTATGAACGTAATACACATAGAAGGAGTCACTTAAGACCGTAGGTTCCTTTGAACCAAATTCGATTCCCTTTGCGCCATGTTCGTCTGTCTGTCTGCCTGGCTGTCCTGCTGGTGCGCACGATCACTTTCAAAAGACGCAACAAAATGTTTTGAAATTTTGCACGAGCCAATACTTCCCCAAAACTTATTGCAAATGGGCTACATGGCCCCGCCCCTTCTGGTACCTCCCATACAAATACATCATTCCGCCTACTTTAGAAATCGAGTAATAATATCAGGACACCTAACGGGATCGTGCCCAAATTCTGTAAAGCTATAACAGGATAGATAGAGAAAAACTGGAAGTCTATCCACGCCCCATCTGGTACCTCCCATCTGGTACCACTCACTTTAGAAATCGATTAATATTTTTAATAGAACCTACGCGATCGTAGCCAAAATCTGTATTTAGTCTATGTGTCAATGTGGAAGTCTAGATACACCCCTTCTGGTACCTCCCACCCACTTTAGAGAAGGGTAATAATATAAATACACTCGATACCATCGTGCCCAAATTCTGCTATAACAAGATAAAGTTTTGAAAAAAAAAAATGGAAGTCTAGTCACGCCCCTTATAGTACCTCCCATACAAATGTATTCAGTCCACTTTAGAAAACGAGTAAAAATATTAATAAACCGAATGCGATCGAATCCACGTTCTATATTTAGTAAAACTAAAGCAGGAAAAAGTTTTGAAGAAAATAACTGGAAGTCTAGGGACCCCCCTTTTTGGTACTTTCCGTAAAAATGTACCACTCCGCCCACTTTAGATGTGGAGTAATAATATCAATGCACTCGAAACGATCGTGCCCAAATTCTGTATTTTGTTAAGCTATTGCAGGATAAAGTTTTGAAGAAAAATTTGGAGGTCTAGCAACGTCCCTTATGGTACCTCCCATACAAATATACCACTCCGCCCACTTTAGAAATCGAGTAATAATATCAATATGATAGTAAATGTTATGCTTTACTGCGGGTGAGGGTATATGTAAGTCGGGTTGCCCGACTGAAACTTTCTTATTGGGTAATTATTACATTTTGAACAAATGCTATAATCGAATGGGGACTAAGGCCATATGGCTTTAATTTCTATGGTTTTATTGCACGTCAATGAAAAAATTTAGCTGCATTTATCTCCTAAACAAAGCGTCCCATTGTAAAAAGAAGGTTAGTTTATGATCACCATACAATAGTTGTGAAATCAGTAGGATACAGTTGAAATCTTGAACTAGGTTGGGATGTCACCTTAAAATGGGTTGGAAGCTGTCGACATTCATATAAAAAACTTTGTGTCTTTATCTCCTAAACTAAGCGTTCAATTGTAAAAATGAGGTTAATTTGTAATTATATCGATACCTTTATTCTAAACTTTGCGAAGTATAAAATGTAAGTTTTTCAGGAAAAGCGTTCAAAGTAAGTAGTATAGATTCCACTTATATGTTAAGTTTAAATTATAATTTTCTAATAACTTCTGTTGCGATTGACTGATCAACCTGAGATTTAAATTGGATATACTTTAGTATTAAGGTATTTATATTCAAATTTTTCATATGATATTCATATTGAGTTTCATATGTAGTTATATTTTGCAATTTCCGAAAACCCAAACAAAACCGGTTAACCCGGTTTTTTACTTAACTAAGTATTCGTAGACCGAATTGTTGGAAAAAGGTATTATTCGAATAAAACCGAAATCGGCTTTCTGACAAATACAAGTACGAGTATTTGAACAGACTTATTATCATTTATTTTTTTCAATTAAACTATGCTGTACAAAACACAGAGCTGTGCTCTGTGAGTTGTTTATTGTGATTGTATTGCTGCAACTACGTTGTCATTTTGGTCTTGTGGCACGATGCCTTAAGTAAAATGATTATACAAAACTTTATCTATTTTAGAGTAAGTTAAAATCTGTCCACTAATCGAAGTTACAATTATCGTCAAATTTGCAGACGATAATTTTAATTTCAATTAGTAAACCTGAAGTGCCGTGTGCTGTCTGTAACCAAATTGTATCTCTTAGGGATAAAATACAGTTTGGGACGCCCACTTCGCTCACTGATCGAACATTTTGAATTGTTGGGCCGAGTACTATACATATATCAAGTTTTATCTCTAGGGTTAAAATACAATTATGCCACAAATTTTTGTCTGCAAATTTAAAACAGTCCTGCCAAGTACTATCTGTGTATTAAATTTTGTCTCCCTAAGGTTTTAATAATGTTTGCTGCTTTAACAGCAAATTCCGTCATCAATTTCGAACCGGAAGTGCCGAGTACTATCTGTGTACTAAATCCCTTAAGTGCACTATGCTGCAATGTTCAAACTCTGATATCATATTTGGCATCATAGTCGCTCTAGTACTCATTTAGCATTGATTATTTTTTTTTGTATCGACTTTCATAAAGGTCACAGATGACATGCTGCTACAGTTAATACAGATCGCTATATAGCCATGCTAAAGAACGTTTTTAGTTGAAAATTGGGCAATATATCACATCTGCAATGATTCATTGAGTTCAGTTCGCGAAATATATCCACATTAACTGGCCACTTCGTAGCTAAGACTTTTATGCTAACTGGTCAATATTAATCGGGTAAATCGAATTAAAACCAAATAAAACAGAACTTAAGAATATATAATAGCTAGTTCAAAATAGATTTGGTGTATACACAGAGTTCAATTGCATTTCACAAATTTGCTCTTCCGAACTTTTCAATGAATGTTGAAAGCAGATCCCACCATACATTAGTATTAAAATTAATTTTAATCAAAATTGAAAACAAATATTGATGAAAATTGAGTAATCAAAACATATTGCTTTGGCTTGCTTCCAATTTTTTGCTTAGAACATTAACAATTTTAATTAAAATTCGAATTCTGCATAAGCTGGTAGCAGATCATAACTCAGGTATAAATCTTTGTCATAGTTCAAAAATATAATTAGCTACGCTCAAGTAAAATAATCTATCAATTTGCATCTGTGTTTGTCGTCTCCAAAAAGACAGTAGATAAGACATGCCAACTATTTCGTTTCGTTTATAATAACAATCTTTCAACAAAATTTTGTTATTTTGTCCTGTTAGGGTATGATTAAATAATCCAATATATTTAAGTTAAGCTAATTATTTATATTCATTGCCGCTTAAAGCATGACAAAAAACGATTTCCCTTTGCACCCCATGAGTCTGATATTGGAGAGCTTGTCGCCACTCACGAAAGTCGTTGATGTAACCTATACACCTCCCTGAAAATAAATTTAATAATTTAAAATTAAAGTGGAAATTATTTTTTAAGACAATTTAATAATCAAATTATTATTTAAACCTTTGCCTACACTCTTATATCTCTTATATAAATGCGAATATTGTACGAATATAAAATAGGCAATGAAAACAAAAAATAGTGTATACACGTCTATGTGATTATCGTGAATCACACGCATGATTCATCTGTGATAAAATTTGCGTGAACTTGAAGAGAAAAAATATTTGCTATTGTTGTTGTTTATATTTATTTTAAAATATTCTAGTGTCATGCCATCAGTTTGTAAACAAAAATTATAATATCACTATCAAAGTTTAGTTAGGAGAAAAAATTTCAAAGATAGCTCCACAAACAATTTTTTTAATAATAATAATATTGATTTTTTAATATGTTATGCACAAAATTAGTTGAACAGACAGAAAGTTTAGTGTTGCTAAGTGATGACCATTTCATTGTCACCCACAAGGATGACGCGTTTAGAAATTCGTAACAAGTTCATCAGATGCCTTGGTGATTGTTGCCATTATTTTATATTTTATTTGTTATTTATGTTCCTTAAAGTAAAATTCATAGGTGATAAAATACAAATATATATATATATACCTAGTTAATGGGGAATAACTCCAAAAGTAAAACATATTTTTTTTTCTAAATTTATCTCAATAGATGTAATTTTTCGGTTTTTTACATTGTTAGTGGACATTTTTTATTATTTCACTCAACAACAACATAATCTCTAAGTATACTTAGTAGGGACGTAAATATTGTTACAACTTTGAACACACCCATTTCAATAGTAGAATTAAATACTAACATATGGTTTATGAAAGCCATTCACTATAGCGTTAGGGACTTCAAAATAGCTTCAGGTTTCACCATGGAGTAGTCAGACAAAGGGAATAGTATCCATTTTATAGGGTTTTTAAGTACGAAATCAAAATAAGGTGTCATTTTCAAAGCGATCCGACTGCTTGGGTCGCACGTTTGCATACCGGTACAAAAAATGTGTTGGGAGACTAAAGATATCAAAGACCGCCATTGATCGGATCGACCACGCCCAGTTCGAACAACTAAGTCATCAATGCCGCCAATTCAAAAATTCAGCGAAACACGACCGAAACCAAAAAATCATGGCCCGTGAGATGAAAAATTAATGAGTCATATATTAAAAAGAGTCTTGGGTCTTAGTGCTTTCGAACGACGTACAGAACATTTGTTGGCTGCAGCTTTTAACAAAACAGAAAAGGAAAGTGCAAACTTTTTTGGTAAAGTAAGCTGATAACTTGCATAGAAAAACCTTGTTTACACACGACAATTTTGTTACAGTGAAGGAAAAATATAACAAGGAAAATGATATGGTATATATAAGGTGATCTAAAGAAGCATCTGAACTTATCCCACGAGTTGGAATGGGTCATCATCCAGCTTTATTTATGGAATGTTGGTCAGCTTATATTTTTTCTGAAGAATTGTTTTGACATTATTTAAAGTGTGTTGAAAAATTTATCTCGACCAAAAAATGGAATTAACCACGGCGTGCATTATCGAGATAATAAAGATTCAAATAAAAGAACTTCACCCAGCTATACTTCAAATTGATGATCAAATAATGGAAATACTGCCAAGAGGTTTTTTTTCTATTCAGAAACTGCAGCTATTACAAGTAATAGCATGCAGCAAAAAAATAATTGCAAAAAAATTTGGTCAGTATGCGATAAAAACAGTCCTACTGTATAACGAAAAATATAATTGGCGACATATGCAGTTCATAAAATGTTGTACCATGGCGAACAAATAATTCAACACAATATTCTTCCAATAGGAGATCTATCTGAAGAAGCCCAAAAACAACGAGAGCCTTCAGATTCGTTCGCGAGCACAACACATGATATGAATACCATATCAATGTTTCGTAGTATACTTTAGATTCGTGCATGTCAAGCATTTGACAAAATTGGAAATCTACCAATATCGAATTAGATGAAGAAGCCAAACAATTTTAGATAGCTATATTTAATATATACAACATATCCAAAAACTAAAATGGGGTTTTTCATATTTTTTTTTTTAAACAATTTTTATGTAAATGCATCTCTTGTTAACTTCCTTATATTTTGATATATTTGTGTGACAAAAATGAATAAAGTAGCTAAACTTTGGAAGTTATACAGATTTTTTGGTAATTCTAATAGATTAGAACAAGAATCATATTATACATTTTTTAGACATCCCCAAAAATATGGACTTAACCTTGATAAATTTTGCGCAAGAAATCCTGTTGACTCGGAATATTTGCTAACATTTATTTTTAACATTTTAAGCGTCATCTCAAGGTATAAAAGAATGAAAGCTTTGAGTTCTTGTAATAGAATTAGCATTTTTATACCTTGAAAATAGCTCTTCTTTTGTTTTGTTGTAGTCGTCAGCGTATGCATAAGCAACTTCTATGGAGGTCTTACAAGTTTGTGAAGCCCAATGATAAAGGTCTTTCGCCGTTTGAAGGAGTCACTTTAGACCCTAGGTTTCTTTGAACCAAATTGGATTCATGACTTTTAAAATCGTTTGAGCCATATCCGTCTGTCTGTCTGGCTGTTTTGAAATTTTGCACGAGTTAATATTTTCTCAAAACTACTTACGGTATTGGAAATGGGCTTCATGTCCCCGCCTATTCTGGTACCTCCCATACAAATACATCATTCAGCCCACTTTAGAAATCGAGTAATAATATCATACATCCAACGCTGTTGTGCACAAATTCTGTATTTAGTAAAGCTAAAGCAGGATACAGTTTTGGAGAAAAAATTTGGAAGTCTAGACACACCCCTCCTGGTTCCTCCCATACAAATGTATTATGTTTTATTGAGAGTGAGGGTAGATGTAAGTCATGTTGCCCGACTGAAACTTTCTTACTGCTTTTTGTCAAGGAATTTGTAGAACACATGAATAAGCTGATGAGGTGCATTTACTTAAAATTGTTTAAAAAAAAAAAATAAGAAAAACCCCATTTTAGTTTTTGGATATGTTGTATATATTAAAAGACCTATCTAAAAATATTTTTTCAGTGTAATATAAAATTTGTACAGTGTATGTTTTCGAAAGCTGAATTATATACCTTTCCAACGGCACCAAGATCTTTCAAATCGGTTGAGTCATTCTATAGTAATCGAAGCTTCAAATATTTCGGTACCTTGCCACGCCCACATATTTTCAAAAATGTAATTTCTAAAAATGAGGTTGTGTTTCTGTAGGTAAAATTTAGCTGTATGCAAAATTTCATTAAAATCTGAGGGGGTCGGGTTCAAAATGTCCCTGTTTTTATAGGTTTTGATATGAAATTCATCATATGTATTTTAAGTAATATTTGATTTATAAATAAACAATAAAAATCGATTCAGATATGTTTGAAAAATTATTAAAATTTTTGAATTAAATTAAAAACATATTGTAAAACATATACATCATGCAACCAATATCTGGTAACTTTTATACTTGACACATATTAAATCTTAAATTTACTTGGACTATTTCAAAACAGCCAACCTAATATCAGGACTTAAAACTTACAGGGGCTAAGGACTGGTATTTTCTGACAAGTTTTAAATTCGAAAATTGTTAATAAGTATCAGTTGTGAATATATAAAATACGTAAAAAAATACCAATCCAGTCAAATGTTACGGAATTTTGACCGCCTTCCCGCGAAATGTTACACTATGCACCGTCCAACATAGGTCGATTTGGCGGAAATCATAGATGCTGTGCGTAGACTGACATGTGTAATACCGTAAGATTGAGGCGTCCTTGGGCATTAGTATGACAAACATCAATAAGATATTGCATGTTAATTTGGCCGTAAAAATATTTGTTCTCGTTGGATCCCACATAACTTAACGAATGCACAGGCTCGTGTCGATTGAAGCAAAGAAATGTTGAAACACTACAATCACGGTAGCTCTAATGCAGTGAGAAATCTAACAGTGGCCTATGCAGCCACATACTACTAAATCATTCATATAAATAACATAGCTTGAAAACTGTAAGTTTCTAGCATTAATATTACACTTTAAGACACTTTTTGGTGCAGACCCGACAAATCTATATTTAAAAATTGTGAAAGATTTTAAAGCCCGTTCAAATTATTTCTACCAAAAATATAATATAACATATTAACCCTGCTACTATGTTAGAAAAAAATCACACACGTTATGTTTGGGTCATATTATGACCCCATATAGTTTTATTGAGACAATTTAAATTTCTATAGTTTAAAATTAATGTTTAAAGCTTGTGATCATAACAATAAGATGTCGTTAGATAAATTGTTGGTCGCTGTGATGGACAAACAAATTTTATTCATGTTATACACTCAGTAAACCTACTCGTAGTAGGTGTCTGTCTGGCTGGTATGCAAAATAACTTTCGAAAGACGCAACAAATTGTTTTGAAACTTTGCATGGGTTAATATTTCCCTTAAACTACTTACAGTATTGTAAATGAGCTACATGACCACGCCCCTTCTAGTATCTCCCATACAAACATACCGCTCCGCCCACTTTAGAACTGGAGTACTAATATTAATACACACAACGCGATCGTAGACAAAGTCTGTATTTAGTAAAGCTATAACAGGATTAAGTTCTGGAGAAACACTGGAAGTCTAGCCACGCCCTTTCTGGTACCTCACATATCCATCTGGTTCCGCACCCTTTAGTAATCGATTAATATTATTAATAAAATCAACGCGATCGTGCCCAAATTCTGTATTGAGCAAAGTTAAAGCAGGATAAGGTTTTGAATAAAAAATCTGGAAGCCTAGCCACACCCCTTCTGGTACCTCCGATACAAATGTACCACTCAGCCCACTTTAGCAATCGATTAATATCATTAATACATCCAACGCGATCGTGCCCCAATTCCGTATTTAGTAAAGCTAAAGCAGAATAAAGTTTTGGGGACAAAATCTGGAAGTCTAGCCAAGATCCTCCTGGTACCTCCCATACAAATGTACCATTAGTCCAACTTTAGAAATCGAGTAATAATATCAATACACCCAACGTGATCGTGAAAAAATTCTGTATTTAGTAAAGCTCTTGCAGAATGAAGTTTTGAAAAAAAAAACTTGAAGTCTAGACAAGCCTCATCTTGTACTCCCATACAAATATGCCTTTATGCCCACTTTATATAAATTCAATATACTGGAAAATTGTATGTTCTACTGAGGGTGAGGGTATATGCAAGTCGGTTTCCCCGACTGAAACTTTCTTCGTGGTTTTCTTCTTCGACGGGCAAAATTTGCACATTTTCCGTTCGAATGCGCAGATGGCTATGCACTGTCCTCTGGTCGAATTATTTGTACTAACGATGCATAGGCTTCTGCTCCAGAAAGTCTACAGCGCATTTTGATATGATCTTAGACTAAGGCTTAGCTAGGTTGCCCTAAAAATATGCTCATTTTGTGCAATTTATTTTCTTGACATTGAGGGTTAGTTTCGGCCCTCATTATAAAAGAGTTGAGAGCAGAAATATCCAAGTTAGAGTACATAACAACTGGCTACCGATTGACAAAATGTATATGGGGTCATAAAATGACCCTAACATAATATGTGTGTACACTTGCAATAAAATGTGGTCTAAGCCTAAAATGTCATTCAAATTAATTGAATTCTATGTATTTCAAAAAATTATGCACTGAGCAGTAAGAACTTTCAAAAATATCAGACCAGTTAGAAATAATACAACGTTAAATACGATTTGGGTCATCAAATGACCCCAACATAATAGCAGGGTTAAAGTACATGGTTACAAACAAGTCTCAACTGTCCTACAAAATCGTGAAACTAATTGCATATTTCGATATCCAAGGTCTAATCGCCTCCTTTTACACATCACACTTCAGAACTAACGTTGCAATATATAATGCTTAACACTTTGTTGTTTCACAGACATTTTCTGTTGAGTTTAAACCCATTCCCTTCGCTAAAATCTATGTCATAAAGTTTATTAACATTTTTAAGGGATTGACTCGCTGAAACTTCAAAGGAAATATTGACAAAACGCAGAGCATCGTCATCGCAAGTTTCGAAAGTTAAATTCATTAAAAGTAGAAAAACAAAGGCAGTGTAAATAAAGCTATTGATTTTACTTTAAGCAGCGACGAATCACATTATCCGTTATTATCTTGAGTAAGCAAATTTGTAGATAGATATAGCGCAAAATTATATCATGATGATGTACATATAAGGAATAGGCAATGATTTAATTAAAATTTGCGTGACAATTAAATGCTTTAGTAGCAGAGTCATGAGTTTGCAATGCATTTTTGTATGTATATTCAATACGAATAACTAGTTAGTATATTTTCATATCATACATCAAGTCGTGGATTCTATTCGTTACAAGACCACCTACGTACCATAAATTTTGCAAAAGTTGTTCATTTATCCAGGTTTTGAATGATATAGCTAAAGAACGCTTCATATACTTAAATGGATAATGATGGTGGTGCATATCATTTTGTAATGCATTAAAGGAAAGGTTTAAACACCAAGTATCTTAAGGCCAATTTCGTTGAAAGTGTATCAGTATTAATATTTTCCAAAATGAAATAATGGGATTGTAAATTGGCAAATTAGCCCCACCACTTCTGGTACCTCCCAAATAAAACCTATTTTAGGAAAAATAGTATTTCTCCAATAACTCCAATCATAGTTTTACATGCACATCTTTTTGGTAAGTTCGCTGTATCAGTCATATTTTGCGTAGGCTGTATGCTTTTGAAAATTTGTCTCAGGAATTAATACAGACTATATCGATCGGCCCCTTCTGGTACATTCCATACAAAAGTACCTATTTTCGGAAAATAAATATTTCACCCATAACTTCCAACGGACAACTTAAAAAGAAACTTAATTTCCCTTTACACCCCATGAATGGGATGCTTCTAGCGTTGTTGTGAATTTACACGCTTTCTATTTTAGATTCAGATCAAACGGCACTTACTGGTTTATCGACGAATGCGAACGTCACTGTTTGAGAAGCTTTTACTAGACATGCCGATTTTCTCGACGCTCATACTGTGAAGTTGCTGTCGACAACATCGAGGGTGCCGGCAATAAAAGAAAAATGTAGATGACTGGAGCCGGGAATCGAACCACGGAGCTCCCGCATGGTAGTCGCGTGTTCTAACTAAGGTGTTCAAGACCGAAACCGAAAAACCGTATGCCGGTTTTTGCAAAAGTGTCATTTTCGAATAACCGGTTTAACCGGTTAAAAGGAGTTATTAAAAAAGTAAAAATTTTAAAATTGAATTTGAAATTAATTTAGAAAAAACTGTTTACGTTTCATAAACGAGAATGCTTTTAGAAGCATTGTAAAATTTTAAAATTCTATTTCAAATTAATTTAGTAAAATCTTTTAACACGTTATTAAAGTGGATCAACAAGTCGAAGTGGATCTCGCCGAAGATAATAGTGACGATGATGAATGCGGTGAAATAGTAGAAGTCAAAAAATCATACGAGCTCATTAAAAACGTGTCTTAAATTATCACAAAATTGTGGAAGCATGTTAATTCATTAAACAAGTCGAGTGAAAAACAGAGAAAATTTTCCATGAGCACAATAAAAAACTAAGGCTCATTGTCGATGTGAAACACAGGTGGAGCTCCTTATCTGCATTGGTTGAAAAGTTTCAAGAATTAACCCATGTGTCAACCGTGCGCTTACAAGAAATAACAATTTTGAGAGATTTAAGCTCAGCGCTTCAAAAATTAGCGCTCGCAATTAAAAGATTATCAAATGATTCTGCGACTAATCGACGCTAACGGAGTATATGCGTTTATACAGAATCAGCTCAAAAATATGGATTCCGCATATGTTTGGGAGCTGCGAGATAAAATTATAGCAAGACTTAAGGAAAGAAGAATACAAACGTTGAATAGCCTAATTATATATCTTAGCTTCGGAAAATATACTACAAGCTCATCCTTCATATTCCAAAAAGGCGGAAACGATGGAATATGCGAACGAACTTTTTAAAAGACTTTATCCTGCTATTTCCCTAATGGTAGTCTTTGCAACAATTTAAACAGGACAATAAATACCATCAATATTCAGAATTGAAAACCAGTTGCAATGACACAAGACTATATGATGATTTCAACTATTTCGATAGATTTAATAAAAGGACAGAAAAGCTCAACATCCTCCTAAACGCGCTTTTGTCAATAAATCCTACTTCCACAATTAAGGAGTGCTTCTGTATCAAGCTTTATAAAAACGTAATAGAAGAATAGACTCAAAATTGAACAACTAAAGGGCATACTATTTCTTAAATACTATTTAAAAAAAATTTAAAATATTTCAAAAATTTATTCCATTCCAAAAATACTACTTTAAAAAATAAAATGAGAGATTCCAAAAATTTATTTAAAAGTAAAAACACAAAATAAAAAAACACATTTCTTATTTTTTGTAAATAAATGAATTTTTTTAAACCAAATTATTCTATTTTATTTTTATTTTTAACTTTTTAGGAAAAACCCGAATAAACCCGGTCAAACCGGTTTTCTTTCAAATGCTGTATTCGAAATCCGAGTTTTCTAAAAAATCAATTTTTCGAATAACGCGGAAACCGGCTTTTTGAAAAAAGGAGATATTTGAACACTCTAGTTCTAACCACTATCCCATGGCCGGTCCCAACGGACAACTAGAAGATAGTTAAATTTGGGCAGTTTTATTACTTTGTAAAAGTTAGGACTGTCCCAGAAAAAATGTGCCCCTTGAAAAACATTTTTAAAAATCATATTTAATGCTCTATTTGAAGTTAAAAATATTATTCCAATTTAATATATCTGACATAATCTTAAATTTTTGTTAAAATTACTAACTTTTTTGTTCATACCCTCCATTTAATTTTTTCTAATTTTTTTTACAATGAAATCATCATCGTATGCTATCCTCCATTTATTTTTAAAGACTCTTTCTTAGGACTGTTGTACATTGATTTTAAAATCCCATTAAAGGATACACTTATTATTGCAGTAGTAGCTAGGGTGATCGATTCTTCGACATTTTTTAGAAACCGGTTTTCGGTTTTCGAAAAATTGCAGTTTAAAATAAACCGGTTTCGGTTATTCAATAATAACTGGTTTTTTGTTCTAATTATAAAAACGCCTAGAAATAAGAAGAAAAATAGTTTTATTTATTAAAATAAAAGTAATTTAAACAAAAACAATTCATGGAAAAACATAACAATATACAAAAGATCATACAAAGTGTAATACAGAGAATATACACTTTTTTGTGAAATACACCTTATAATGCAAACATAAAGTAGTTTTGTAGTTATTGTATAAAAGCTGCCATAAAATTTAAATAATCAATAACTCAGAAAGGCGGACTTAAGATGTTCTTGCAGAAAACTGACGATATAGTAAATAAAGCATTAAGTACGTTTTCAAGCTTTTCAGATCGCTTATGGCATTTATCTAAACACAAAAAGTCCTCAAAAATATTAGTAGTATTTGTTTCAAAAGAATTTTTTGAATTTTGAATACTTTAAGTATTGAATTCATGATCCAAATTATGTTCAGAGTCATCACTGTTTATAAATATTTTTTAAAGTTTTAAATACATTAAAACTGATAAAAACATATTCTTAGAAAAAAATTGGTGTTCGATGGTAAAAACTCGAAACCGATTAAGCAAAAAACAGATTAAACCGGTTATTAAAAACCGGCCCAATGACGCTAGTGGTAGCTAAATCAGCCCAAAATAACACGGAACCTGTCTTGTAACCGACAAATTCCTAGATTCACGTCTAGGCATTTTTTAATATATTTTTTATTTATTTATGGATCCCTCAACACATCAAGCCTCCAGCGACAGGGTTAACATTCTCCAATCGAAGTCAAGCTTTAGCTATCCTAAAATTAGCAAAGACATCATTGCTGGGGCGTGGCATCGACAAAATTCAAAAAAAAATTTGATATTACTTGCTACCACCCTAGTATAGTCACCAATGAAATAATCCATAAATTTGGTTACGAACTGATATCTCATAAAGCATATACTCCTGAATATTGTATGCAAAAAGTCAATTACTTGCACAAACTACTCTCCATCAAGTATAACTGCGCCCTCCTTATCAGAAATCTTACTTAGATTTAGTTTATATAATATACGAGATATTTATTTAAAATAGGAAAACGCATTTCCCCTACAACATCCAATACAAGAAACTTATTTAAAAGATCCACTCTCATACTACTTCCAACAGTAAAACGTTAAGAGAATAGTGTGTGTTATTGATTAAGAAAAGAAATGTTCTTAAGATTTCTTTATATATGTTTATACATTTTTCAGTAACCCTTTGCTTAAACAATGTAGCGTAAAACTTTAACTTTCGAAGAAGTAAGGGATCCACAAAGACTTTACAATTGTTTCAATGGAGGAACACGAGACATAAAAATTCAACTTAACTCAGTGCCTTCCAAGAGTCGCATGAAAAGCAATCATCAGAAAATCTTTTCTTAACAATTCAAATATTTACACAATATAGCAAGAATTGCAAGTCATTCTTTTTTACTTTGTTGGTTTTTTTCTATCCCTTCATTTCTTAGCTTAGTTCATTCGCTGCCAAACACTTTGCAATCACCGCACATGGTGAGCAAATCTATAGTTTCAGCAGAAAATGTCTTAAAAATACGAAAATCTCGAATTGAATCACAAGTTAAGTTACTAAAACGTCTGACAACAATCGAATGAACTAACACGTGATTTTAAGAATCGAAACGTGACAGAAAATAAAATAAACACACACAACTAAAATTTCTTTGATTCGTACAATGTGAACATACTCCTACCATTACCACCGCGTTGTCTGCAACACATTTTCAAACGGAGATTTCTGAAAAGGATATCATACGTAAAACATTCATTTTGTTTAACAAATGTATAACACGCAGAATAAGCGGAGTTTTTACGCTTAGCCCAGATTTAAGATGATGTGAAAATGGTTCAGATATGTTAACGAACAATTATGTGACATTTTGACTAACACGGTGATGCACGTAGTCACATGTAACCATTCGATATGAATAAAAAAGTAGTAAGATAATTATTTTCGGCTATGCCGAAGTTCAGACACCCTGCACCATCAGTAAAAATAGCAATGAAACTATCCAGTAGAAAAGAAAGCATGAAATAACGAAAGCTTAATATAGCTTACTTTCCGTTTGGGAGGAATGCTATATTCTCTTACGAGTTCCCATTACTTTTTTAAAAGAATGGCCGCCTGACGTAAGCATATTTTTGTAAATGGATGCAAACATGATACACGCTTCCACTTTTGTTTCTAAAAATAAATTGAAGGTAATGCATGTTATCACTCGAGAATCTTCGGGTTTGGATTCTGAAGTAACGTCTTTTTGGCAATAGAATTGTAATGCAGTGAAATATAAAGAGTATGCATTCAAAATATGGTTTCTTTTATGAAGAAATTGTAAGTTATGATTTCCAATAGCATCCATTTTCGCCTTCTCTATACCTGAAACGTAACTTCCTTTCTCGCTTACAGTGTAATGTAGGCTAGAGGTTTAAAAAATCGATTGCAAAAACACGTCTACACACGGCCAGAAACAGAAGCAAACTGACTGAGAGAACAAATTTTGTAGTACTTATCAAACACATGTGTTTGTAGTCCCGACGGTTGGCTTCAGTTTTCTTTAGTATTTAATTTGAATACCATTTCTAGTTTCTTTTTGTTTAGCGTAAAAATGAAGTAATCTAAACTTGCCTTTCCATTTGTTTAAATTGAAATATTTGAAAGTATGAGGTTGAATTCCCTCATTTGTATGGTAGATATCAGAAGGGGTGGAGCAAATGTTACGCAAGTATTTGTCTACTATTCGAAATCAATTGAACTTACCAAACTCAAAAATCCTCCTTTTGTCCCTTTGGAAGTTTTGGAAGAAATAATAATTTTCCAAAAATTTGCCATTTTGTAGGGAGGTACCAGAAGAGGTAGACCATATTCATTTCGCAAAATATGACTGAATTCAGTGTAGATAGAAAAAATATACGTATATAAAACCATGAGGGTGAACATCCGTTCAGTGGTAGCAAATGTGAGAAGGCGCAATGTTGAGTAACCTAATCGGCATGCTACCACCGATGCGCCTTATGAAGTAGGTAACAGAAGTTACTGAAGCTCATCACAAAGGCTTTCTTAGTGGCTTTGGCAGCCCCAAGAAACTTGGATAGCGCGCGGTGGCCTAATAAGCCACTCTTCTTAAACTTAACAATTATTATGAAAACACGAAGGAAAGTATATGTACCTGGAATGTCCGAACTCTATACAGAGATGGTGCCTCTATCCACCTGGCGGATATCCTAAACAAATATAAGGCTGACATCACCGCCTTACAGGAAATGGGTTGGACGGAACAGGGATGCCTCCGGGGAAAGAACTGTGACATCTTTTACAGCTGCTATTCAGAAAGACACGAATTTGGATGTGGTTTCATAGTCGGCAATAAACTTTGAAGAGACTGACCGAATAGACCAAAATTCGCATCCGGGCGAAATATTTTTACACTACGCTGATTTATTGTTATTTGAACTACAACTATCTAATATATAAAAATCTCGTGTCACGGTGTTTGTGGCAGCAATCTTCCGAAACGGCTCTGTCAATCTTTATGAAATTTTGTACGTATAGTAGGTGTGAGAATTGGTTCCATTGTATATCCATACCGCTAGGTGACGCTGGGGTGGATTTATATTGAAAATTTGAATGAATGGGCCGATTCACATGAAATTTAAAATGTATATTTGTTTTGATCATGACAAACAATTTCGTGTACAAATGGACGCGGAAGGTGGCGCTGGGGTGGATTTATACCGAAAATTTGACAGAATGAACAAATTTATCTGACATTTGAATGTATATTGGTTTGATCATTAGAAAACAATGTATTTAAAAATGGGCTCGAAAAGTGGCGCTGGGGTGGATTTATACCGAAATTTGAATATATGTTTGATTAATCAAAAGAACAATATTTATAAATTGACTGTGAAAAATTTGGCCTTAATATGAAGGAGACTTTCAACGGGCATAAAACAAGGTACTGAGGGGGTTTTTGGGGTCGCTGATTTCGAATCCGGTGTAAAATATTGAAAAAAAAAAAAACAAAATGATGGATACAATATTGCGGACGTATTTTTTAGAAAATGCTTGCATTTAACTCAATTGTGCATCTAGTGGTTTTTGGGTTCGCTGATTTCGAATCTGGAGTCAAATTAAGGAAAAACAAATATGATTTTAATTAAAAAAAATATACTTAAAAATTAATTAACCGAAGCATTTAGAAAAATGTTAAGTGTAAATATGATACTGTCTCAAGTCAAATAAGGCGATATAACTAAAAGTTTACCAGATAAATACGTGAATTTCTTGCTGGCAGATTTTGTGTGGTAAGCCTGTAACATAATATACCGGTAAAAAAAATATAAATATATATTTTGTTTTTTAATTGCTCAATTTTGTTTTTTTTTCACAATTTGACTTCAGATTCCCAAAAGTTTGCCACATTGTATCTGTCATTTTGATTTTATTAAAATTTTTCTCCAGATTCCAAATAAGCGAAACCAAAAACTCCATTAGAAATAATATCAGTTAAATGCAAGAAGTTTTTTAAAAAAATTTCCACAATTTTGTTTTTTTAAGTCTGTCTCCGGATTCGACATCAGCGTCCCCAAAAACCCTTAGTGCTATGTTTCATGTATATCAGAAATCTTCGCAATTTTCGGGCTACATTTTTTTTAATTTTTTATCGTACGAAGGGTAAATTCAAAGGGCGAAATAAGGACAAAGAGGTACAAATAGGCAGATCATCCTGGGTCATTTCGATAGAGGAAACATCAATTTTTAACGTAGTGGTAAGGACTTTCTGATGTTAGTGATTTAACATAACTTTAAGTCCAGGAAACATCAGAAATTTTCAAATTATGTGAGTTTTTATACCATCACCCTTAGGGATGAGGGTATATATCATTTGATACGACCCAAAAGTGTAACACATAGAAGGAGTAACTTTAGACCCTAGGTTCCTTTAAACCAAATTCGATTCATGACTTTTTAAGTCGTTTGAGCCATGTCTGTCTGACTGGCTGTCCGGCTGGTACGCACGATAACTTTCGAAAGACGCAACCAAATTTTTTGAAATTTTGCACGAGTTAATATTTTCCCAAAACTACTTACGGTATTGCAACTGGTCTAAATGGCCCCGCCCCTTCTGGTATTTCCCATACAAATACATCATTCCGCCCACTCTAAAAATCTGGTAATAATATCAATACATCCAACGGGATCGTACCCAAATTCTGTACTTGGTAAAGGTATAACAGGGTAAAGTTTCGGAAAAAAATACAAATGTACCATTCTGCCCTCTTTAAATCAAGTAATAATATCAATAAATATGTATTTTGTTAAGCAAATTTTATGTTTTTACTGAGGGTGAGGGTAAATGTAAGTCGATTTACCAGACTGCTCACTTGTTTGTTAAATAAAGAAGAAGTTTTGGGTTTTATAAACAGCTATTAAAAATACTTTAACCTTCTATGCTACTTCAATCTAAGAGTGAGTTAGGGACACACGTTGCAGACACACATAATATGACAACAAGTTTACTTTTCCCCGCCTATCGATATTATAACATTTATAAAAAAATCGCAGAATTTTTTTTGTAAAAACGAGGAATTCTGCAAGTAAGTGTTTCCTATCCGATTATAAAACATTTGTATCGGACTATAGGCTTTTTAATTCGTCATTAATGACCAAAAACAGTCAGTCAGCTTTGCCAGCGGAACAAATTAAGCTAAAGGACTGACAACCAACGTTTATGAATACAATTTCTTATTAAAGGTTTTTTCCAATTTAGACATTTTTTATGCATAAGACCGTAACTATATATTTTTAAACACACTCAAGCCATTTGATTAAAAATTAGACACATATTGTTTGTGTGGACTAGAGTTTTTGATTTTCCGGCATTTTTCATTTCCCGGGAAATCGGGAATTTTATTTCATTTTCCCGGTATCCCGGGAAATCCCGGTCCAAAACACAAAGTAAATAAAAATGCCTATATCTATTAAATTTTTTTTTATTTTAATACAAACAAACAAATATGAAATGAAACATAAAAATAGTTCTAGAAATCTCGTGTTATGGTTTATCCGAAAAGTTTCTAATACTAACACAAGATATCATCGTGAAACCTGTATATGTGCAATATCTTATAGACTTAGAGAGGTGCACGAAGGGATTTTTCGAAATTCGTACTTTTAGGGGGGAAAAAGGTCTAACAAGTGAGAAAACTGGTAACATTTTCCACGCCAAACGGAAATGTATATGAACAAGCTTCTGAAAGAACAAGAGGGCTGTTAGGATTTTTTCGAAATTCGTACTTTTTGGGGTAAAATGGCCAAAAAAGGATAAAACCAGTACCATCGAGCAATATCCTTATACAGTTAGAGAGCTGCACGAAGTGATTTTTTTAAATTTCTCTTTTAGGGCTAAAGAAAGAACCCAATCGAAACGACTAAAGCTATAATCGTACAAATCCATATCCGAAGGCATTTTTCAAATTTCATTCTTTAGTGCTAAAAATGCCCCAAAAGGGGTACAACTTAAACCATCACCCAGACCAACGGCTAAAGGTAGAATCGCAAAAATCTATATGGGAATGTTTTTTCTATAATAAAGAGCTTATCATTCAAATTGATACCATCACCCAGACCAAATGCCTAAAATTATAAATGCGGATACTGGGGCGAATATTGAATTATATGCGCGATATGAAGGAATTTCGAACTTTTTGGTGGACAAAACCGGAAAAGAAATGTAACTGTTAATCACCCAGACCAAATGGCTAAAGGTGGAATCGCGACAATTAGATTTAACACATATTTTGTAGGGTAATTGTGAAATATGAAGGGATTTTTTGAGATTCGTACTCCTTGGGATAAAGAAGGGGAAAGTTTTACCATCGCTTAGACCAAACACCTAATGGTACAATCATGCAGTGTACCAACTAAGAAAGCTATATGTCAGACAATCGGCTTAAAAATATTGTTTTAGAATATATGCCTATCAATAAGTAAGTATTTAATACGTTCGAAATTGTCTCTATATATAAAAGCACAAACAAAACATCGAGATACGGAAGATGATAGTGATGGTCAAGAAAATAGTCAGCAATTGGTAATTTTATGGTAAAAATTTGGAACACTAAATAATTTATGGTTCTAGTGGATTTTAACTTATCAAACATTTTGATATTGACTCAATAAATAAGCGTAATGAAATCCCGGGAAATCCCGGTCGTATTCCCGGGATTCCGGGACAAAAAACTGGCCAGGATTCCCGGGAATTTTGTCCCGGGAATTCTAGGGAAGCTCATACAGCTCATGGTTCATCCGATGGCGAAACTGGCCTTCGACACAGATAGGTCCATATATTTTTCGGAGTACTTTTCTCTCGAATACTCCCAGGTTTTGTATGTCCGTTGTAGTAAGCACCCATGATTCGGCATCATACGACAGAACAGGTAAGATAAGCACCGGGTATAGCTGTTTCTTAGTATTCCGAGAGAAGGTGGTGTTACTAAAGTGCCGCCGAAGTCCGTAGAAACATCTATTGGCTAGCACTATTCTCCGTTTAATTTCTTGGCTGACATTATTCAGGTAACGGAAGATCCGAGGTAGGTAAATTCGTCGACTACCTCAAAACAATAATTGTCAACGTTCACGGTGCGTCCCCATCGAGAGGACTCTTTGTTCGTCGAAATCATTATTTTTGTTTTGTCCTCGTTGACCGCTAAACCCATTTTTGCTGACTCCTTTTCTAGCGATGAGAAAACTGCAGTAACATCCCGCAGATTTCGGCCAATGATGTCTATATCATCGGCATAGGCTAGTGGCATGTGGCTCTTGTGGAATATGGTGCCAGACATGTTGACACCAGCCTTTCTCATCACCTTCTCCATAACTATATTAAATAGTGTACAGGACAGGCTATCGCCCTGCCTGAGACCTCTTTCCGTGTTGAATGGTTCAGACTGATCCTTGCCAATCTTAACCGAGGATTTGGTGTTGTCTAAGGTACATTTGCAAAGTCGAATCAGCTTTGCAGGAATACCAAACTCAGACATGGCCTCATAAAGCCTATTCCTTATCGGAGAGTCGAAGGCAGCTTTGTAGTCGACAAAGAGGTGGTAGGTGTCGATCTGCTTTTCATGGGTTTTTCCAGGATTTGTCGTAAGGTGAATATTTGATCCGTCGTAGATTTGCCAGGTCTAAAGCCGCACTGATATGGTCCAATTAGTTTTTCTACAATTGGCTTTAGACGTTCACACAATATGCTTGAAAGGACCTTGTACGCAATTGGCTTATTCCACGGTAGTTCTTACATTCACTACGATCTCCTTTCTTGTATATGGGACATAACAGACTCAGACTCCAATCCCCGGGCATGCTCTCCTCTTGCCAGATGTTCTCCATGAGCTGATGCATGCTCCTAATCAGCTCCTCCCCGCCAGCCTTAAACAATTCAGCAGGGAGACCATCGGCTCCAGCAGCTTTGTTGTTTTTAAGGCGGGAGATGGCCATACGTATCTCGCTCTGGCTCGGAGGTGGACAGTTAATACCATCGTCATGGATTGGAGCGGGGTCTTCTGGAGTGGTGTCAGTATCCAGTAAATTTCTAAAGTGATCTCTCCATATCTTCAGAACGTTATCCGGGTCCGTCACTAGCTGACCATCGCTGTCCTTGTAGGAGGGCAACCCTGTTCCACGCATTCTCGTTTTCACTCTCTTGTAGAATTTTCGGGCTTCCCCTCTACTTCGGAGCAACTCAGTGCAATCATCCTGCCTCTTCTTCAGCTCCTTCTTTTTTCTTCTAAAAAGACGAGTTGCCTGTCGTCTCTTCTCCCTATTCACTCAATATACCGAAAAATAAGGTTTATTGAGTGAACGATTTGCAAAGAAATATACTGAACAGTTTAAGAGCTGCTTAAAAATTTTATGAAATGCATTATGTGTTTTTTTTTTTTAAAGATATCAATCAAAGGCTTTTATATACCGTGCCAGGCAACGTACACAACAAATCTTGGAAAATAGTTTAAATCAGTTTTCATAGCAAAATACGAAAACTTTTGTTGTTATTGTACATTAATAAAGGGTGGATAAATTCTAAGGGCCGAAGTTGAATGTGAACCACAATTAAACGTCGTTCTTTTCTGCATTTCATTTAACATTTCTCAATTTCAGACTAACTCAATTTGAACCATAGAAAGATACACAATCGAGCACCGCGTTAAAGTTATTCAGGTGTATTATGAAAATGGGCGTTCAAATCGAAGTGCATACCGTGCACTTCGAAATTTTTTCGGTCAATTTAATCGCCCAAATGTGCGTACAATCTGAAAAATCGTGCAAAAATTTTAGCAAACCGGGTCTGTAGCAGATATGAAAACACAAGTATATGCGCATACAGCTCGTACTGCAGAAAATATTGCTGCTGTTCGCGATAACGTGGCTGAACAGCCGTCCACCTCCACTCGTCGTCGTGCCCAACAGTTGCAGCTCTCACGCTCGTCGTTGATAAACATTATGCATAAAGAATTGCATTGACACGCTTACAAGGTGCAATTGACTCAAGAACTAAAGCCTCTTGACCATTCCAAACGTCGTCAATGGCCTGAATGGTGGCAAGAAATGGCAACAGTGGATGATCAATTTTCGAAGAAAATCATCTTCAGTGATGAGGCAGATTTTCACCTCAGTGGATTCTTCAATAAGCAGAATTGCCTCATTTGGGCGAATGATAATCCAAGAGTGATTGTCGAAAGACTAATGCACCCACAAAGAGTGACTGTTTGGTGCGGTTTATGGGCTGGCGACATCATCTTGTCGTATTTTTTTCCAAAATGAGGTCGGTCAGGTAGTTACTGTAAATGGTGTTCGCTATCGTGAAATGATAGCGAACTTTTTATAGTCTGAATTGGAAGATATGGATGTGGACGATATGTTGTTTCACTACTTGCCACACAGATAACTAAGCAATGACTCTTTTGCGCGACAAATTCAACGGCGTTGTTATCTCACGTGGTGGCGATGTCAATTGGCCGCCGAGATCATGTGATTTGACACCGTTGCACAGTGGTCCATTTGCCTGAATTAGCGTAACGAAATTAATAACTTTTTCATAATAATAATAAAATTTTCGTCAAAGGGAACATTTTGCTAGAATAATTAAACAAAAAGGAATCAAATGAAAAAAAAAATTCACCAAAATTAATTTTTTAATTTTGAAATTTTTTTTATTTAAATTTATTTTTGTTTAAAATTTTTTTTTTAATTTGTAGACGTATTAAATTATACTTTTACATTATTTCGAGTCAACACTCCACTCTGACTCGGACTGCCTTACTAAAAAAAGGTTGCATTTGCAGATCGACAGGATGCCTGAAAATTGCAACATAGTGAGCAAAAGCAGCTGAAGGCAGCAAATGTTAAGCATTTCATAAAGTAGCCGAAATATATTAACATAAAAGAACAGTCTCTTCACCGGACGATACTGGCTAACTAAGTTCTACTCAACAGAAGTTAAAATTCGGTCACAAACAAGGGTTAAACAAAAGTGGTGATTTTTACCACAATTTTCTAGCACCTCATGTATTGCACAGGTTACGATGGACTTTTTTGGTAAACTATATACCTTTATCTTTTAAAAAATTCCAAAACATGTTTAGCATGAGTTTTTTTCAATTTTTCAGCACAATCTGCGCAAGAGTAAAAACGAGCTAAAATCTTTTTGTATCAGCTGTTTTAACATTTGTTGTGTTTGAAAGCCGACAGTAAATCAGTTATATCTAATTTGTAAATTTGGAAGATTTCGATTTGCTTAAAGAATAGTTAGTTATTGGTGAAAAATTAAATTTTGGTAGATTTCGAAGGTCGAAAATTTTAATTTAGTTAAGCTAGATCAGTAAACGGACCACAGTGCAATGGCCAGAATTGTGGCAAGAAATGGCAACAGTGAATGATAAATTTTGAAGAAAATCATCTTCAGTGATGAGACACATTTTCACCACAGTGGATTCGTCAATTAGCAGAATTGACGCATTTGGGCGTATGATAATCCAAGAGTGATTGACGACATCATCGAGCCGTATTTTTTCCAAAATGAGGCCGGTCAGGCAGTTACTGTGAATGGTGTTCGCTATCGTGAATTGGTAGATATGGATGTGGACGATCCTGATGAAACCACAGGCACCGCTTGCCACACAGCTGATGAAACAATGGCTCTTTTGCGCCACAAATTCAATGGCCGTGTTATCTCACGTGGTGGCGATGTCAATTGGCCACTAAGATCTTGTGATTAGGCACCGTTGTACTTCTTTCTTTGGGGTTATTTGAAAAAAAAAGGTGTACGTCGATAAGCCAGCCACAATTCAAGGATCAGATAATTCGGCATAGAACCTCAATTATGACTCAGCGCCATCGAAAATTTGAACCATCGGATGGAGGTGTGCCGGTGGTGTTAATAAATGCAATGAAATGTAACATGAAATGTAATTAATGCAAACTGGTCCCAAATCCACTTTTATGGGTGAAAGAAAAAAACTGCAAATGAGAATTTCAACTTATTTATTTACTTATTTTCTCATTCGCGATAGACTAAGCTACCATGGATATATTAATAAAAAGTAATGTGGCAATAATGGCAGTCATTTCAGCTTATTCATAAAAAATTTCTAAAGTGGATATGAAGCGTTCCTTAGTTATTGTATTGTTTAGCTCTAAAAAAACCTTTAATAAGAAATTGTATTCATAAACGTTTGTTATCAGCCCTTTATACTGTGTTTCCATTACCGCTTAAAACACTTGTATACCTTTTAACACCTCAACACGTTTCCACTATTTTTGAAGTGTTTTGTGTCTTCGAATTTTCGAAGTTAATTTGACAATTCCACACTCTATGTAAACAAATAAAAGCAGTGTAAATTGTTTGATTTTTGTACATGTTACAATATTACAATATTTTGAATAAATTGTGTGATATCATTGTGTGATCCACTTCCTGTTGTCGTTACATACGATGGGTACGCGTAGCTCTTGGCTGTGTCAAATATAACTTATGTTAAAGGAAAAGATGGATATATAGTGGAATACGCAGCAACCTGCTGACGATTTTGCGTACGGGCTTCCCGAATACACTTCCAATTGATTGACTATCTAGGCCCACTACTGGGGATCGGTCATACATTTTACACCTCTAGGAAGTACCACGGGAGCAGCAGAAGCTGATTTCATAAAAAAATTGTTAATGTGCATACACATATAAAATGTATGTTTGAAGATGGAAGGTATATGTGTTCTGGGAAATTTTTGGTGTTGCAAACGGGTCAGGACAGTAACAGCGGTGGGAGTAGGCTTGCCAGATTCAAAATCGTAAAATTCTTGACATTCACCAAAAATTTTCTTGATTGTGAAAAAAAATCTTGGCAGAATAAAAACACCCATAGGTTAGATGTTTTACATATTTCAGTTATATTTATTTTTTTATAAAAGTATAATTTTATATAAAAAGTAAACAAAACATTAAAAAATCAATTACAGATATTTCAGTCAGTTAACTGACTAATAAATACCCTTACCTTATGTATGATATTACTTAAGTCTCGAGTTATTGAAACTAAACGATTTTTAAATGAAATTACTTATGTATTATAATTTTTCAGCTTGTGCAGCGTTAACGTTTGGTGATAGGACTCTCGGTCGTATGACCAGACTTTTACTGAAATGTTGTTACACCGTGCAAAAAGTGTTAAAGTGTTAATGAAATTGGCTACAAATGTAGAATTTTTATTCTAAATTTCTGGACATATTGTAATTTTGTATGGGGTTACCGAAAGAGTCTTTTACGCACAAAAATGCATAGTTTCTAATGGGTTGGATGAAACACTTAAGTTTCTCAAGTTTCACCTATAAATGCAAAATATTAAAAGTAAACTTTTTTAACGTCTTGAGGAGTTTATATTTGAATTTGTTGAGAATATATATCAATTTTCAGGTAATTGCCATATTTGTATACGAGGTACCAGCAGCGGCAGTACAAAGAGTCAGATTTTTATTTGCAGGATAACGCGGAATAAACTTTTTATGTGGGTGTTTTTGGTCAAATGTTATGGGAGATAATACAGAGATAGTGACAAACGTTTCAATTTCCCAAGGTTTTTTTTAAACTGACCAAATTTAAGCATTCTCAATTGTCGGTTTGGATTTAATGTAAGAAATATCAATTTTCCAAAAATAGGTCTTTTTTTATTGGGAGTAATCAGGGTTCGGCCGATATAGTCCATATTTATTCCGGGGTCCAATTTTTATTACATGTTTAAATTCAGTTTTCCAACAAAATGATATGTATGGGAGGTACCAAAAGGAAGTTTGTCTACTATTACCCCTTACCTAAGGTTGAGGGTATAAAAAATATAGTGGGAACACTGATGTTGATTATTTTATTTTACGACTTAGTGTTATTGGTAAATATAATACTTCGAAGCATAAAATGAGAAACATTACGATTTGACATTACGTCGCTGACCTGATATTGTTTCTGTACCGCTTTCTAAAACCATTATGGATTTTCTCTACAAAAACAAGACGGCGGCGATCTTTAGCCGATTAATCTAAAATATGGGTTTATACGACCGGAGATTCTGCTTGAAATTGGCTGTTTAATGTTGTCAACTTACACAGTGCAACAGTAAAAAAAAAACAAGAACTTGATAGTATAGGTTAGATTCTACCATCGACGGGTAATGAAACCCTATACTTGGTTTGGCGAGATTGGTGACCAATTTTTATTATGGACCTCAAAAGATTCTCAAAATCAGAGAGTCCCTCGAAAAAAGGCGTCATCAGTTTTTGTCCAACAGCTAACTCACACTTCGTGAAAGCACTAAACTATATTCGGCAATAATGTAGCTGTTAGTTATGCGCACTAACTTTATTTACTATTTATGTCACAAACGTTATTCCTGCCCTTTTGCTAAAAAAAAAAATTGAAGACGAAATTATTATTTTTTCACTTTTTTGAACATTACTCCCTCAAAGTCCAAATTTTTCACTAACAATTTTCGCCAAAATTGTAGCCATGGTAAAGTTGAAGAACTTTCTTGAGCATATCAATACAATCTGAACGTGTCTAGGCAACCTAAATAGCTCATAAAGTACCTTCGTACCTTTACGTACGAGTAAGCCAGTGGTTGAATTTAAACCGATTTTAAGTTTCTCAGCGGATTTTGAAATAAGACAATGCGGCCTTTCCAACGGTTTACATAGTTATATTGATTACTTGTAATATATGTCTGTTTTTTGCATCGAAATTTCAAACCTTTGTGATTTATTCACTATTTTTTAAGTTTGAAGGAGTTTGTAGCCACTATTTTATAAGGACACCATAATTTTCACTATTTTATTGAGAAAGTACACGCTTTCACGAGTTAAACGCATACTTGTTTGTAAAGATCGGTTAACAAATAGTTAGGTTATTTATGTTTACGGAATGACGCCTATATTGTCAACTTCTTGTATTGTATAAAAGGTTTTCATTTGTTGCATAGTTTTCAATAGCGATGCGAAAATAAGTGATGATAGATTTTTGAACGAATACACTAACGAAAACTTTTCACAATAATATTTCTATGAATTGTTTATTCCATTTAAAAAAAAAAAATTTGCGTTATTTTTCGGTTGGTCTGTAAAAATTTTGACAAAACTTATTTTTTCTTGATTCTTGACGAGCATTAAAAATTCTTGTAAATCAAGAAAAATCAAGATCGTCTGGCAACCCTAGGTGGGAGCATACTTTATAAAGCTTTGATTTTTGAATGGGAGCCCCCTTAGGTGGTGAAGATGGGGATATGTATGTTTCATATATCATTATTTTATCACTCTCCGACTCCGACATAAAACACTTCAACCATATTGGGAACGAGTTGAGATATTTAAAGGTAAACAAGTGTTTAAATCGGTAATGAAAACACAGTGTTAGTAGACAAATTCTGAAAATTACATAAATTTTCTGTGATACGCTAATTACAGGTGTTTATTGTTTTTATAGAAATGTCACATTTTCCATGTTCGTGATGAAAAAAACTCGGTAGTTGTCGAATACCACTAAAATCGCAGTGCTGCATTGGCACAAAGCATGTTAAAAAGACTCCATTCGAATATGCTTTGTTCCAAAACACCTTTTTGTAGGTATTTTTCTTGTATGAAAATGTATAGGAAAACATGTAGTAAAACACGTGTTTTTCGATAAACACTTCAGGAGCTTGTTTTTCGCACAATGGAAACGCAGTATTAACTTTATGTGATCCGATGGCAACGCCAACTATTTTGGTCATTAATGATGTATAAAAATTAGCTTTATATTCAGATACAAAAGCTTTATAATCGGATACACAACATTTATTTGCACTTATAATAACTATAGAACGTTAATGTAGCACGATTTCATAGACTACGATTTACATTACGATAAGAAACAGCTTAAGTAAAAAATGACAAACAAAATTGAATTGATCGATCCAAAAAATTCAAAATTTGAGTGAATTAAAACTAACAAAACTTACAGCACTGCATCTATATTCTTCGAGTTTATGCCAAAAAAATGAAATTGGGACCAGTGTGCAATGGTTAAAAAGACTGTAGTCTTTAGATCTGTAGATACAAATGATACGAAAATCATTTGATTGACATCAGCGGTTTAAAAGTGATCTTTATTAAAAAATCAATGAGTTCAAAATGAGGTAATAATGATAATGAGTAACAATTGGTGCGATTTCATTAAAATTGGAAGTTGTAATGTACTTGTGCATATTCAATACCATTGACTTAAAAATTATAATGGAAAAACATTTAATTACACTTGATTACAAAAAATTTTAATTAAATCATCAATTAATAAGATAATATTTATTATGATAAGGTTTCATGTGTGGAACGTACGAACTGCCCTGTAAAAAAAATTAAAAAATGCAAATGAGTGGGAATTGAACTATTTTTGAGGCAATTCGTTCCGTACTCGATTATTAAAATAATTAGTTCTTTGTATTTGTAGAAAAGAAATGTAAGTGATTATACGGGAATGTGCTTCCAATGTAATGTAATCATTTTTGCAGGGTGAGTGTGCTAGTATCCCAGATGGGCACATATAATCCTGCAGCAGATAACATAGAATCGTGAGATAAATACAGAAGCAAAAACACTAAATATTAAAAGTAATTAGATGCGTAATACCCATCAATCTTATAAAATATATGTTTTCGATAGAAATACATTCGTGTTCATTGTAGTATGCAACAAGATATTTTAAGGCACACATATCTACGATATATTGGTAAGATATATACCAAAATTACAGATATGTTCTTACACCTGTTTTAAATTATTTCTTACTGGTTGCAGTAGTTATATATTAAAACACATAACGACTATATATATTTCTGTATGCATTAATTTTTTTTGCGTGAAATTAGAAACGATAAATGTCTTTAGAATGTTGTTATTATTTTTCACATTAAGCAATATTAAAATATTTATTCAAACTTACATCTTTATTTGTGTTTGTTATCCTTTAAAAAAATAATATGCAGGAGGTATGTCTCCACTGAGGAATATCGAAGACAATTTAGACGTTACAAAAATCCTTAGAGGTGTTAATATGTTTCACTATCGGCCACCTACACTTGCGACACAATTTGTTTTGGCTGTTTATTTATGTGGCTAATCTCCCGCTTTATCTTTAATTTGGCTAATTAAAAATTAACGCATTTGTTTCGGTCTTATGAAATTCACCTTGTACCCGTTTATTGTTTGAGAAACTACACGTTTTCCGCACAAAAACTAAAAAACGACTAAAAACTTGTTTTCCGTGGGACTTTTTCAAAGGCCGTCTGTCGTTGCTGTTTGCTTGAACGCAATATGTAGCGATGCAGATGCTTTTGTTGACAACTGGTAAAGAGCAGCAGCAAAATAAGAGTGTGCCGCTTACCCAATTTGCTATGTCCCGGCAAAACGGGGGGAAAATTAACTACTACTAAATTTGTGTAAACAAATTTAAGGACACATTAGAATAAATACTACAAAGTGCAACGTCGGACGATTTGAGCGAATTTTCAGTGTGTGCCTACTTTATGCATACCATAATAATTTTTCTTTTAGTTAAGATGTTTTTGTTTAGTTATAATAAGTTTAAGGTAAATATTCCTAAAAAACAGCATTGGCCAGTAGCTTATAGTTATTGCAATTCAAAATGATTTAAAATTATGATATAGTAAATATTTAAAAATCGCTTATACATATATTGAAACAATTACTCAAAAATAATAATATTTTGAATACCATATTTTTGTTACCCAGCGCCATATTCCATATTTTTAAAACAGTTTAATGCGATATATTGTAATAAATAAATAAAATATATACATATAATAAAAATATAACTTTAACGAAATGCAACAATTCCAAAATTCATAAAAATAAATAAAATTTCCTTATTAGCAAAACAGTTTTATATAATATTTATCTATGACTAATCATATGATGGCTGTACTGAAGAGCTTCAAAATACGGAGTCTAGGAATATAGCCTGATAACAGACTTCGTAGAAATATATTGCTTATATATCATTTTACGTTAAGTGTATCAAATGATACATCAAATTCGGTTAACGACCAGAAAAGTGTTTTTATTGTTTGATATTTGTTGTCAAATTCAGTGTGTCACGCACTAGGATGACGCGTTTCGAACTCCATGACTTTGTGATGAACTGATGCACAATGGTACATCATCAGCTGTATATATATACACAATTATGTCAAACAAGTACATGCGAAGTAGATATCAGCCGAAAATGTCCAGCACCAATTATAGTTTTTGAATTTGACCGTTAATATTCAAACATGAGAATGGAGGAAATTCTTTCCCCACGATTCCCCACGATTCCCCACGATTATATAAATATTATATTTAGCGCTTTAGTCACCTCCGAAATTATAAGCAACAAATCCCGGCATGCATACTCTAAACAAAAGCTGTAGCAGAATGTTCCATTGGTGTTTCTCAGGTAACAATAGCAAACAAACCAGGCAAACATAATGGCAGCATCTAACGCGGCAGCATTTTGCGTTTTTATCGGCATCGTTATCTATTCTCTCTCTTTTAGAGTAAGGCCAAAGAGACAATTAAATTTCAAAGCAAATAGTTTACCAGATAACAGATGCTATCAAAATAAAGCTACAATTGTCTTGCGAGCGAGAATTTTTTGTACTGTTGTATTTGACAAATTGGGGAGTAAATATTTTAGTAATTCTGTATATCGTTTGTGTTTACGTTGGCTATTGTATACTTATTTGTAAGTATATATATAGCAAGCATTTGAACATGTTTGTTAATTTTGGGGTGTCAGCGTGGACATTGTCTGTGGTGATGACTTCCAGCTACGTGCATATGTAAATACATCCCATATTTAATTTGCACAATTACATATTTTGTTATTTACCATAGTCTAAGAAATCTATTAGTATCCATGGACATGGTGTAGCCTTTTAAACGAGGACTACTTTTTTTATACCATCACCCGTAGGGATGAAGGTATATATCATTTGATACGACCCAAAAGTGTAACACATAGAAGGAGTCACTTTAGACCCTAGGTTTCTTTGAACCAAATTCGATTCATGACTTTTTAAGTCGTTTGAGCCATGTCCGTCTGTCTGTCTGTCTGTCTGTCTGTCTGTCTGTCGGGTGGCTGTCCGGCTGGTTCGCACGATAACTTTCGAAAGACGCAACCAAATGTTTCGAAATTTTGCACGAGTTATTATTTTCTCAAAACTACTCACGGTATTGCAAATGGGCTACATGGCCCCGCCCCTTCTGGTACCTCCCATACAAATACATCATTCCGACCACTTTAGAAATCGAGTAATAATATCAATACACCCTACGGAATCGTCCCCAAATTCTGTATTTAGTAAAACTATAACAGGGTAAAGTTTTGGAAAAAATTTTGAAAGCCTAGCCACGCCCCTTCTGGTACCTCCCATACAAATCTACCTTTCCGCCCACTATAGAGATGGAGAAATAATATCAATAAATTAAACGTGATCGTACTCAAATTCTATTTTGAGTAAAGCTATAACAAGATAAAGTTTTAGAGAAAAAAATTGGAAGTCTATTCACGCCCCATCTGGTACCTCCCATACACATCTGGTACCGCCCACTTTAGAAATCGATTAATATTATTAAAAGACCTAACGCGATCGTGCCCAAATTCTGTATTTGGTAAAGTTTAAGCAGGATAAAGTTTTGGAGAAAAAATCTGGAAGTCTAGACACGCCCCTTCTGGTACCTCCCATACAAATGTACCACTCCGCCCACTTTAGAAATAGAGTAATAATATCAATACACTCGACACGATCGTGCCCAAATTCTGTATTTTGTTATATTATAACAGGACAAAGTTTTGGAGAAAAAACTGGAAGTCTAGACACGCCCCTTATGGTACCTCCCATACAAATTTCCTTTCCGCCCACTTTTGGGATGTAGTAATAATATCAGTACACCCAACGCAATCGTGCGCAAATTCTGTATTTAGTAAAGCTATAACAGGATAAAGTTATGGAGAATAAATCTGGAGCCTAAACACACCCCTTCACGTACCTCCCATATAAATGTAACACTCCTCCGCCCAATTTCGAAATCGAGTAATAATATCAATAAAATAGAAAATTATTTGTTTTACTGAGGGTAAGGGTAAATGTAAGTCGGGTTGCCCGACTGAAACTTTCTAACTGGTTTTAATTACAAATCGATTATTTTCAATAACTCAAGACTTAAACAATATATTATATTGGGTGATGGTATTTATCAGTCAGTTTAACTGACTGAAATTTCTGTACTGGTTATTATTTTTCTTGGCAACACTACGTATGATCTGGTGCAATTTGCAATTAACGCACGTTGAACGTTTTCATGGACGAACGCTATTTGAGATGTTTACAAATAACCTTGGCCAAAAACATATATTAATATTACGATTTTCGACCTGATCACTAGCACTGTCCACTAGGGTAATAACTTTTTTTGGACAACATTCTCCCCAGGGCTTTTCTAAAGGCAAATATTGTGTTAATGATAAAAAAAACTTTTTCAGTTCTATTTGCTAAAAAAAACCTTACGCACCGACAGCGATTTGTAAAATGCCTTTAATATATGTTTTCTTAATTTTTTTTAATAACAATTTTTTTCTAAATATGGGTTATACATATGTAAGTATATAAACAAATAATAACAATAAATAATAAAAAGTTGGTGTTGTAAGATATAAACTTTAGGTTCAAAGTACGCGATGTTTTACAAGGCTGATATATATCTTGTACTATTTTCATATGAAAAAAAAATAATTTTTAAACTTTGCTTGATTCAAAACTTTAACGCGTTTGGTGCGTAACCTTTTTTAACGATAGCGAAAAACTAAAAAACGCAGTTCTTAATATTTTTCCATGCCCTACACGATTTTGTCTGGGGAGATTTGATATTTGCAAAAAATGCAAAAAGTTATTACCCTACTGTCCACGTTGTTATGACTATTGGCAAGGGCCAACATCAGTATTTCCACACATTTTTTGATGTATATTGGTTCCACGGGTACAAAAATAGTCGACATTTTTTAGTCATACAGTAAAAGTTTTTTAAAAGACAATTCTTAACTTTTATTTGAAAGATTTCTGCAAAACTTTAGAAATATATCTATCAGTAAAGCTACCAAAAAAATTCCAAAATAATCGAAAATTACAAATAGTCGTAAAGTCAGGTCTTTTATGAATATAATGAGTCCTTTCCTAAGAAAATTTACGGACAAATTTTGATATTATTTGCAATTACGCAAAGGTGTTTCATTTGAACAAAAATTACTGTTTGACTGCACAGCAAACTCGACTCATTTCTCCGATTTTATTGAAATTTGGTATAGTGGTGGCCATTTTCGTGGTTAGAATAATTTCAGTGATTGTTTAAATCAATTTTTCAATTTTAAAGTTGTTAAAATTTTCAGTATTGATTTTAATTTTTTTTAGTTTTCGCCTTGTGTTTTCTATTGATATATAATCTATAGAGGTCTAAAATCAGGAGTTGCCGTTATGTAAGTCTAAAAATAGAAAGCATATTAATTCATAATAACGCGAAAAGTAACGGGAAATTAATTTTCCTAATAAGTAGGTTAAGAGTTAATTAAAACTAAAAACCAGTACAGAAATTTCAGTCAGTTAAACTGACTGATAAATACCATCACCCAATATAAGATATTTTTTAAATCTTGAGTTATTGAAATTAATCGATTTGTAATTAAAACCAGTTTGATAGTTTCAGTCGGGCAACCCGGCATACATTTACCCTTACCCTCAGTAAAACAAATAATTTTCTATTATATTGATATTATTACTCGATTTCGAAAGTGGGCGGAGTGGTACATTAGTATGGGAGGTACGAGAGGGGGTATGTTTAGGCTCCAGATTTATTCTCCATAACTTTATCCTGTTATAGCTTTACTAAATACAGAATTTGGGCACGATTGCGTTGGGTATACTGATATTATTACTACATCCCTAAAGTGGGCGGAAAGGTACATTTGTATGGGAGCTACCATAAGGGGCGTGTCTAGACCTCCAATTTTTTCTCCAAAACTTTGTCCTGTTTTAATATAACAAAATACAGAATTTGGGCACGATCGCGTTAGGTCTTTTAATAATATTAATCGATTTCTAAAGTGGGCGGTACCAGATGTGTATGGGAGGTACCAGATGGGGCGTGGATAGACTTCCAATTTTTTTCTCCAAAACTTTATCCCGTTATTGTTTTACTAAAATTAGAATTTGGGTACGATCACATTTGATTTATTGATATTATTTCTCCATCTCCATAGTGGGCGGAAAGGTAGGTTTGTATGGGAGGTACCAGAAGGGGCGTGGCTAGGCTTTCAAAATTTTTTCCAAAACTTTATCCTGTTATAGTTTTACTAAGTACAGAATTTGGGGACGATCCCGTAGGGTGTATTGATATTATTACTCGATTTCTAAAGTGGGCGGAATGATGTATTTGTATGGGAGGTACCAGAAGGGGCGGATCCATGTAGCCCATTTGCAATACCGTAAGTAGTTTTGAGAAAATAATAACTCGTGCAAAATTTCAAAAGATTTGGTTGTGTCTTTCGAAAGTAATCGTGCGAACCAGCCGGACAGCCACTAGACAGACAGACAGACAGACGGACATGGCTCAAATGACTTAAAAAGTCATGAATCGAATTTGGTTCAAAGAAACCTAGGGTCTGAAGTGACTCCTTCTATGTGTTACACTTTTGGGTCGTATCAAATGATATATACCCTCATCCCTAAGGGTGATGGTATAAAGATATATCTATAAATGTTACGAAATGTGTTCAATTTGATTAGGAAAGTTTTACATACACACAGATATTTCAGCCAGGTAAGCTGACTGATAAATACCATCACCCATTATAAGATCTATTTAAGTCTTCAGTTATTGAAATTAGCTATAGAAGCTACCAGTAGAGGCGGTACAACGTGTCCGTTTTTTTTATACCATCACCCTTAGGGATGAGGGTATATATCATTTGATACGACCCAAAAATGTAACACATAGAAGGAGTGACATTAGACCCTAGGTTTCATTGAACCAAATTCGATTCATGACTTTTTAAGTCGTTTGATCCATGTCCGTCTGTCTGTCTGTCTGGTGGCTGTCCGGCTGGTTCGCACGATAACTTTCGAAAGACGCAACCAAATGTTTTGAAATTTTGCACGAGTTATTATTTTCTCAAAACTACTTACGGTATTGCAAATGGGCTACATGGCCCCGCCCCTTCTGGTACCTCCCATACAAATACATCATTCCGCCCACTTTAGAAATCGAGTAATAATATCAATACACCCTACGGGATCGTCCCCAAATTCTGTATTTAATAAAACTATAACAGGATAAAGTTTTGGAAAAAATTTTAAAAGCCTAGCCACGCCCCTTCTGGTACCTCCCATACAATTCTACCTTTCCGCCCACTATAGAGATGGAGAAATAAAATCAATAAATTAAACGTGATCGTACCCAAATTCTATTTTTAGTAAAGCTATAACAGGATAACGTTTTGGAGAAAAAAATTGGAAGTCTATTCACTCCCCATCTGGTACTTCCCATACACATCTGGTACCGCCCACTTTGGAAATCGGTTAATATTATTAAAACACCTAACGCGATCGTGCCCAAATTCTGTATTTGGTAAAGTTTAAGCAGGATAAAGTTTTGGAGAAAAAATCTGGAAGTCTAGACACGCCCCTTCTGGTACCTGCCATACAAATGTACCACTCCGCCCACTTTAGAAATGGGGTAATAATTTCAATACACTCGACACGATCGTGCCCAAATTCTGTCTTTTGTTATGTTATAAAAGGACAAAGTTTTGGAGAAAAAATTGGAAGTTTAGCGACGCCCCTTATGGTACCTCCCGTACAAATGTACCTTTCCGCCCACTTTAGGGGTGTAGTAATAATATCAGTACACCCAACGCAATCGTGCCCAAATTCTGTATTTAGTAAAGCTATAACAGGATAAAGTTATGGAGAATAAATCTGGAGCCTAAACATACCCCTTCTCGTACCTCCCATACTAATGTACCACTCCGCCCACTTTCGAAATCGAGTAATAATATCAATATAATAGAAAATTATTTGTGTTACTGAGGGTAAGGGTAAATGTATGCCGGGTTGCCCGACTGAAACTATCAAACTGGTTTTAATTACAAATCGATTAATTTCAATAACTCAAGATTTAAACAATATCTTATATTGGGTGATGGTATTTATCAGTCAGTTTAACTGACTGAAATTTCTGTACTGGTTTCGTAAATCAAAGTTCAATAAACGCTTACCTTGGCAAAATTTGAATTATTTCAGTATACATACAATAAAGATATGCATGTAACAGCGGCAATCTTATTTACTTATATGGGAGGTACCAGAAGGGGTTTGTCATGTGGTTAGGTTTTCTGAAGATTTTTCCTATTACAAGATAAATTGACTGAGCATAGGTACCAGTTTAAATATAATGTAAGAAATAATTATTTTCTTGAAATATGTATGGAAAGGGGTCAACTAGGGTTGCCAGACGGGATGGATTCGGCTGGATTGTCCAGCTTTTTTTATACTTGTCCAGTGTCCAGCTAAGATAAAATTTGTCCAGATAAAGATTAATTTTGGAAATAAAAATCAAAGCAAAGATGTTTGTGTTTTAAATATCCTTTTAGTACATTTAACAAAATAACTTTTGAAAAAAATTATAATTTAAATTTACGTTAAGTGTATCAAATGATACATCAAATTCGGCTTACGATCAGAAAAGTGTTTTTTATTTTATTGTTTAAATATTTTGGTCAAATTCAGTGTGTCACGCACTAGGATGACGCGTTTCGAACTCCATGACGAGTTCATCTTCAGACCCCTTTGTGACCAACTGATACAAAATGGTACATCATCAGCTGTATATATATCTACAATTATGTCAAACATGTACATGCGAAGATACACCATTGTGTATCAGTTGGTCACAAAGGGGTCTGAAGATGAACTCGTCATGGAGTTCGAAACGCGTCATCCTAGTGCGTGGCACACTGAATTTGACCAAAATATTTAAACAATAAAATAAAAAACACTTTTCTGATCGTAAGCCGAATTTGATGTATCATTTGATACACTTAACGTAAATTTAATATATAAAAACACGATCGACTAAAATTAACAATCAAAAATTATAATTTTCATTTTCCCTTCGTTACCATCACTTATAACACATTAGTCGACACTGATTGCACATTTTGTACAATATTATATTAAAGTGTCTTCTCTTATATTTTCGCTGTTCAATCATCACTAACACATCTGCCGACACTTCAACAGCTGATCTTATTTGAAACAAATTTAGAGCAATCTGGTAAAAATTAAAAAATTCTTTTACTAACTTCAAACGGCTTGGAATTGACAAAGCCCTTAAGATTCAATGCGAAAAATATGTGGAATATACAGTAATTTAACATGGTTTTAAATAAAAGGCGAAATGTCCAGAGAATATTTGCTCATGCATGAACTATACACCGTTATTTTCATTGATTAATGTTATAAAAATTAAATTTATTTAATTTACTTCAGTTATATAAACTAGAATGAATTGTTATTTTTTTGTTAATTAAATTGTTGTCCTTTTTATATTAAGATTTTGGTTTTTTTCTTTTTGTGTTTATTGTTTAGTTATAATTCTCAAAGGTTTGAGTGAAAAGTGCTAATTTTATTTATTTTATATAGTATTATTTAAAATATTAAATATTGTTTTCAACAATGTTGAAAAATGTTTTTAAATAAAAAATTTTTATACAAAACTAAATTTGAATTTTTTTTCGTAAATAAATTTTTTTTAAAATGTCCAGCTATTTTTGCAAATCCAGTTTTTTTAAACCGAATGTCGAGCTTTTTGCGAATCTGGATCTGGCAACCCTAGGGTCAACCGATATAGTCCCTATTCATTTTTGAGTCAAATTTTCATAAGAATACATCTTAGGTAAAATCTGATTGAATTTAGTGTGATTCCAGAAAACTAAACTATGTAAAACTAAGGGGGTGAATTTCGTCATTTGTGTGGGAGGTACCGGAAGGGCTGTGTCAAATAGTTGGGTTTTCTGAAGTTTTACCTCCTGCCACAAGATAAAGTACTTGACCATATTTGATTATTCCCCAGGCGCCCCGCAGTGGGTTGAAACATAGGTAACCTTTGGATTAATTAAGGGAAGCCCATTATTATTGATATTTATATTTTTTTTGGAATAACTACACATCTTTTAGTAAAAAAAAGGTTTTTGAAAAAAAATTATAAAAAAATTTTTTCATATAAAAAATAAGAGAAAATAATATATATGTATATATGTATATATGGATTTTAACCTATTTTAGGTATTATTGTGATCAAAGTCATCATCACCGTCATTATCAATATCATCATTATCTTCATCTTCTTCATCATCATATGTTTTTAGCAACTGGGGTTCTTTCACAATATCTTAAATTAGTAAAAAAAACGCAGTAAATCCGCAAGATTTTTCTTTTGGATATATAAGCTGACATCTCATATAATAAGCATTTAATAAAATTTGCTTGGTCTCACCCAGAAACTAGTTAAAACATTAAGAAAAACATTAAAAATATTTGCAAAACTTTTATCTAAACAAAATATATTTGATTATATACCCAAATACATGAAGTTGATGGTTCCATTACAACAATAATATATATAACATACATACATACAACAATAATTATAAGTAATCGAAACATCTCAATTTTCTGTTTTTCCCATCTCACGTAAAATTTGTAAAATTGTTTAACTTTGACCGCTCACTGCCAATAAAGTAATTTACTTAAAGCAGTAATTTTAGTAATTTGTGATGTAGAATTTTATTTACTTTCACCCAATACCAAACATGTCAGTACAAGATAAACTTCAGTTTTTGAATTAATCCTCACTTTTGGTACATTTCAACCCTCTGTGCGCCCACATAGAAGTATTTTGATGATCATAATTGATTTTACGATTTAACGAAAGTGTTGTATTTATTAATTTTAAAGCGTTTAATTTTTTCCAAGTGCAAAATAGCGATGGATTCAGAATCTATTGGAATGAGATTATTTAAATATTATATATTTCTTTAATATGTTTGCCTAAAATGTATTAAATGGTCGGCAAGTAAGAACAAAAATAATGCTGATTTTTTGAGACTTTTGTTTAGGTATTCTGTTAGATCCCGCAAGTCTTGCAACTGATATGAAACTTTTTGGTTCAGAAAAGTTTTGCCGCTGAAAATCGTGGATGGACAAAAAAACCATTAATTATAGTTCATACTAAAGAAAATCAAAATTTGTGATTTTTTTCACATTCTCGCTTATTCTCGGTAATAACACCATTTAAAAATAGCAACAACATTAATAACACAAGGGAACAAAAATTGAACTTTTTGAGTGTTGTTTGGAACTCTATAGCTGTTTTTTACTAATTTGAGGTCGCTGATTTAAAATCTAATCTCCATTTTTCTCCATCAGCTCGAATTTCCAAAAAATTATAGTTCAAAAAATCATAATTTTTTTTTCATAAGCTAGATTTTAAAATTTTGGTTTTTATTAAATTTACGTTAAGTGTATTAAATGATACATCAAACTCAGCTTACGATCCGAAAAGTGTTTTTTATTTTATTGTTTAAATATTTTGGTCAAATTCAGTGTGTCACGCACTAGGATGACGCGTTTCGAACTCCATGACGAGTTCATCTTCAGACCCCTTTGTGACCAACTGATACACAATGGTACATCATCAGCTGTATATATATCTACAATTATGTCAAACATGTACATGCGAAGTAGATATCAGCCGAAAATGTCCAGCACCAGTGTTGTATTTTTTGAATTTGACCGTTAATATTCAAACATGAGAAATGGAGGAAATTCTTTCCCCACGATTCCCCTTTTTACCTTAAAGCTTAAGCTTCTTTACAAGGTTTTTTGTTGTTAAACTAAGATTACTTTAAATTTTTCTATGTCAAAGTAAGGCATTTAGTTTTTAGGCCGTGCCGTGCCAGAGTGTTCGATTGTTAATTTTAGTCGATCGTGTTTTGTTTTTTTTAAAGATATCGTTGTTAACTTTGAAAAAAATCAAATTTTTTAATATCACAAAAAAAAATTACTGAGTAAAGGCTCTTTTATTCAAAAAACAATAAAAAATTACAAAAAAAATTACACATTTTAATTTTCTTCACGCTGAAAGTTTATCGGTTGGGGGCAAATTGTTATTTTTATTAGCTTTATTGAATATCATATTAAAGTAGCTTTCTAAAGCTTTCTATGCTAAGTTCGGTGATAACAGATTTTTCGAATTTTTTTGTTCCTACCCAAAAAAAATTAAAAGTTTGTATTTTTAAAAATCATGACAAATTTGCAAATTTATTTATAGTTTAATTTATAGTTTTGCCTCCCATTACAATATTAATTAACTGACCAAATTTAATTAATCGGCAGGTTTCAATTGGGAAGTTAAGGGAGAAATATTAATTTTCCAAAAATATGTCATTTTGTAAGGGAGGTACCAGAAGGGGTGATCCGATATAGTGCAAATTCATTCCTGATTCATATTTTCATAACCGTAAAACCTACGCATAGTTTGACTGAATTCAGTGTACTTACAAAAAAGATATGTACGTAAGACTATTGGGGTGAGTTCGGTCATTTGTATGG
The DNA here is from genome assembly GCA_964034835.1 of Muscina levida. Classification (NCBI taxonomy): domain Eukaryota; kingdom Metazoa; phylum Arthropoda; class Insecta; order Diptera; family Muscidae; genus Muscina; species Muscina levida. The sequence continues at coordinate 88,683,015 of OZ035883.1, read as the reverse complement.
GAGGTACCAGAAGAGGTATGGCAACGATTTCGGTTTTTTTAGTGTTTGTCTACTTTTGCAAGATAAATAAACTGACCAAATTTGAATATGCTCCGGTGGTCTGTTTGGCAGCTATCGAAGACATATTAATTATCCAAAAATAGGTAATTTTGTATGGGAGGTACCAGTATGGGTGGGGCTATTCCGCCCATTTACAATCCCATAAGTTCGTTTCGAAAAATGTTAATACTGATAAATTTTCATAACGATTCGTTAAGGTTTGCTCAAGTTACACTTTCACAAACATATTAATAAATGTTATTTCTGCATGGAAATCGCGATTTTTGTTAGTTATCTCAGTAAATTGTTGACAAAATCAAAAGTTGCGCACAGATTTCAATGAAATAAAGCTCATTTGATTCAAACTATATTAAACTAAATGTTTTAAGACAAACACTGTGATTTGTGTTGCATTATTTTTTTTTATGAATTTTTAAAAAACAAAATTTTTTTTTTTGTAACATTTTTTTTTTTTTTTTAAACTACAACGATATCTCTGAAACTACTAGGCCAAATTAAAAAAAAAGGTACGTATTAAAGATAATTTTGTTGACGAGTTTAAGTTTTTGTTTAATTGAATATGGTGAACCGTTATTTAAATATTTGTAGTGGAAGTGCCTTAGTTTTGGACATAACTTTATATCGCGAAAAGTCGAGCTGATACAAAAAAACCAAGTGCAGATTTGGATTCAGCGTCCCAAATTACCTTTAAAACAATATTCAGTTCTTAAACAACAAATACCTTGTTCCCTTGTGTAATTTTTTCTAATGATCAGTTAACCAAGAAGTAATTAGAAATCCTATGCAAAAAAAATATAATTTGGGAGCGATAACAAAAAAAAATTAACTTTACAACATAACATCTGTGCGATTTCTTTGGAAGCATTGGCTACTGGAGTATTTTTCATTTAAATGTTTTTATTGTCACAGAACAACCGCACAACTATACGTAAAATTGTATCCTTGGCACCCAATAACACCTACACTACATAAAGTACTCATACAAGGATCGGAAATAATAACAAATGCGTAACTGCCTACAGGACAACTGTCTGAAGAGGCAGAGACATTTTTGAGCTTACAGGCAGGATTTTGCAAGAAAATTATCCACAGTGTCCTGCAATCAGGACATCCTAAATAGGCTTCCCTTGAGCTCAGATCTATTTCTTAGTGCCTCAACAACTAAAAACAAAACAAAGTTTTCTTTATTTTTGCCAGAAACTACGTTCACGGTGCGTCCCCATCGAGAGGACTCTTTGTTCGTCGAAATCATTATTTTTGTTTTGTCCTCGTTAACCGCTAAACCCATTTTTGCTTACTCCTTTTCTAGTGATGAGAAAACTGCAGTAACATCCCGCAGATTTCGGCCAATGACATCTATATCATCGGCATAGGCTAGTGACATGTGGCTCTTGTAGAATATGGTGCCAGACATGTTGACACCAGCCTCTCTCATCACCTTCTCCATAACTATATTAAATAGGGTACAGGACAGGCTATCGCCCTGCCTGAGACCTCTTTCCGTGTTGAATGGTTCAGACTGATTCTTACCAATCTTAACCGAGGATTTGGTGTTGTCTAAGGTACATTTGCAAAGTCGAATCGGCTTTGCAGGAATACCAAACTCAGACATGGCCTCATAAAGCCTATTCCTTATCGGAGAGTCGAAGGCAGCTTTGTAGTCGACAAAGAGGTGGTAGGTGTCGATCTGCTTTTCATGGGTTTTTTTCCAGGATTTGTCGTAAGGTGAATATTTGAGCCGTCGTAGATTTTCCAGGTCTAAAGCCGCACTGATATGGTCCAATTAGTTTTTCTACAATTGGCTTTACACGTTCACACAATATGCTTGAAAGGACCTTGTACGCAATTGGTAATAGGCTTATTCCACGGTAGTTCTTACATTCACTACGATCTCCTTTCTTGTATATGGGACATAACATACTGAGACTCCAATCCCCGGGCATGCTCTCCTCTTTTTAGATGTTATCCATGAGCTGATGCATGCTCCTAATCAGCTGTTGAGTACCCGCGGGGAGAGCGGATACCCAATGAAAAGAAATAACGGGTTGGATACCCGCGGGGAGAGCGGGTACCCGGGAAAAGGAATTGAGCAAAAGGAAAGGATGCAAAGACTAATATTCCCTAATACAAGGACTGCCTCTGAGGCTGTCCTTGTTGCCCTTTTGGGACGCGAGGCACCGCGCTAGGGGGAGTCAGCGCCTTTGGGCACTAATTCACAGTATAGGGGGGAAGGGGGAGGAGAGGTTTTACTTACCACATCGGCCTTGCTGTAATTTACCAAGCATGTTCATATGTCTTCTGGTTGTCTGGAGCTGAGACTTTTTTCAGTCTCCATTTCCATTATTATTATGACTATTCTACGTTTTTTTTTATATTTACTTTACCCTACATTATTATTACTGCACCGTTGTCCAAAAACCCAAACTGCAATTCTGCCGATCAGGGCGGAAATAGGGCGTTCAACTCATTAATTTTTCCCACGACTTTGCCCATTTATGTAATAAGCAAACGTCATGCGGAAATCCAATGAATGCAATTCGACCTTATTTTGTCAACATGCAAAATGACGGAGCAAGAAAACAACTGGGACAACGAATGGCTCGTGTTGTTCTTGCTCCAATTTCAGTTGTGTTTTTGTGCAACGACGCCAAAAATACTTAATTGGTAACTTAGCAATTAACGACTCGAAAATATTAATGACTTACAATTAATGAATCACAACACAGCTCCTCACCGCCAGCCTTAAACAATTCAGCAGGGAGACCATCGGCTCCAGCAGCTTTCTTGTTTTTAAGGCGGGAGATGGCCATACGTATCTCGCTCTGGCTCGGAGGTGGACAGTTAATACCATCGTCATGGATTGGAGCGGGGTCTTCTGGAGTGGTGTCAGTATCCAGTAAATTTCTAAAGTGATCTCTCCATATCTTCAGAACGTTATCCGGGTCCGTCACTAGCTGACCATCGCTATCCTTGCAGGAGGGCAACCCTGTTCCACGCATTCTCGCTTTAACTCTCTTGTAGAATTTTCGGGCTTCCCCTCTACTTCGGAGCAACTCAGTGCACTCATCCTGCCTCTTCTTCAGCTCCTTCTTTTTTCTTCTAAAAAGACGAGTTGCCTGTCGTCTCTTCTCCCTGTGCCGTTCATGAACAACTCGCGTTGCCATAGGCTGCAGTTTCGCCCTGTATGTAGCAACCGTCTCTCTCGTGGCATTGCGACATTCATCATCGTACCAGGTTTCTTCTTGAGACGGCTTTGAGTACCCAAGTACGCTTCTCGCAGCCCGTTCTAAGAAGTCGGCTATATTTTGCAACTGCGAGGTTATATTGTCAGGGGTTGGAGCATTCCGCAGCAGTTGAGTTAGGTGGTTGGAGTAGGCGTTTGCTACCTCTGTGGTCCGCAGTTTACCGATGTCCAGCTTTCGTTGTGCCTGGTTACGTACGTTTTTCGCCATGCTTAGCCTATTGCGTACCTTAACTGCGGTAAGGAAGTGATCGAAATCAATGTTCGCACCCCTAATCACTCGTACGTCCAGAACACTCGATGCGTGACTACCATCGACTACCACATGATCAATCTGATTCCTCGTCAATTAATCTGGAGATAACCACGTTGCCTTATGAATATTTTTATGGTCAAATCTAGTGCTGCTAACTACCATATTTCTTGCCGCAGAGAAATCAATCAGTCTGATGCCATTGTTCGACATTTCGGTGTGCAGACTGAATTTTCCGATGGTAGACTCAAATGCGGTTTCCCTGCCTATTTTAGCATTAAAATCGCCTAGTACAATTTTAATGTCATGGCTCGGGCTACGGTCATATACATTTTCTAGGCTCTCGTAGAACTCGTATTTGTCCTTATCGCTTTTCTCTTCTGTCGGAGCATGGGCACATATAAGTGTTACGTGGAAAAACTTTGTTTTGACTCTTATGGTGGCTGTACGTTCACACACTGGGTTGAACCTTGAGACTAGGTGTCGCAGTCTCTTGCCAACCACAAATCCACATCCAAACTCGTGCTTGTCCGCATGGCCACTATAGTAGATGTCGCACGTCTTCATGCGCGAGCACCCGTGTCCCGTCCACCGGATTTCCTGTAAAGCGGTTATGTCAGCCTTGTATTCTTCGAGGACTTCCGCCAGTTGGATGGAGGCACCTGGTCTATACAGTGTTCTAACATTCCAGGTGCATATCCTTAAATCATGGTCCTTAATTCGTTTGCGGTTGTCGTCAACATTTTGGGGGGTCCTTTTTATTATTTTCTTACTTCTTTTCATTGCAATAATTTATACGTCGGTGGCGGGTTGCAAGCCCAACGCACCAGGATTTGTCTAATATTACAAGATAATTAGACTGACCAAATTAAAAAATCGACCAGTTTTCCGATTGGAAGTTATGAAAGAAATATTAATTATCTAAAAATAGGTAGCTTTGTATGGGATGTACCAGAAGGGGTGGGCAATTCTGATAATTTATAATTCATTACTTCATTTTGAAAAATATTAATACTGATGAATTTTCATAAGGATGAGATAAGGATTACTCGTGTTATCCTGCTCAACAGCCAGCCCGACAGACAGACATGGGCCAATCGTCTTAAAAAGTCCTGAAACGAATTTGATCTGCAGATATTTGGGGTTTAACATGTCTCTTTTGAAAATTTTGGATTCAATTGGAAACAACATAACCAAAAATGACAAATTTTACTAAAAAAAAACATTACATTAGACAATGGATACTCTTATACAAGGTGCCGCAAAAGTAATCCTCCTATCAGAAAATGCTATAAATTTTGCGATTGGGCCCTAATGTCAGTTCTGTTTTGACATTTGTGTAGTAAACACATGCGAAATACACGTTAATAGACAATGTTACGCTACACTGCCCCAGAACGCGGAATATTGCTGACTATTTATTTGACCAATAATCGGTCGGTGACTTTGGCACAACGTGAATTTCGTCGCAGATTTCCTGGCCGTCCAACGCCTACTGGTGAAACACTGCGACGTTTAGCCGCTCGCCTCGAAGAGACTGGCACAACACGAGATGCTGCCAGGCGTGGCAGATCCCGGAGTAGCCGTTCTGCAGAGAATATTGCTGCTGTAGCCGAGGATGTCATGGAAGCGCCGTCGACACCGACCAGACGACGTGCCACGCAAATGGGTATCAGTCGACGGTCTTTACAGCGAATTTTGGTACAAGATTTGAAGATGTTGCCGCACAAAGTCCAGACGGTGCATCAGCTGTTAGCTGTTGACCGCCAATCGCGTCTAACATACGCTCAAGCCATCCTTAATCACCACCAAGAGGAAGATGATTTTTCATCAAAAATAATCATGAGTGATAAGGCCCATTTCCATCCTAGCGGGTACGTAAATAAGCAAAATTTACGCTTCTAGGGCACTGAAAATCCGCGTGTAACCCACGAAGAGCCATTAAACCCGCTCAAAGTCACTGTATGGTGTGCTGTTTTCGCTGGAGGAGTCATCGGACCTTTTTTCTTCGAAGACGTCGCGGGCCAAACGGTTACTGTGAATGGTGAGCGCTACAGAGCAATGATCAACGAGTTCTTTTTGCCGCAACTTGATGAATTGGGATTGGAAAACATGTGGTTCCAACAGGACGGTGCAACGGCACACACTGCACGTGCCACAACCGATATGCTGAAGGATGCATTTCCCGGGCGCCTAATCTCCCGTTTTGGCGATTTGCACTGGCCAGCAAGATCGCCTGATTTGACCGCTCCAGACTTCTTTTTGTGGGGCTTTTTGAAGTCGCGGGTTTATGTCAACAAGCCTCAGACTCTTGCAGCTCTTAAAGACAATATCTGTCAAGAATGTGAGGACCTATCGCCGGAAGTTTCGGCCAAAGTGATGGAAAATGCCATAAAAAGGGCTCAAATGACAATCAACTGTGGCGGCGGCCATTTACATGACATCATATTCTCGACTTGATATGAAAAAAATTAAAAGACCAAATAAAAATAATCCACAAGAAGAATCAAATTTTTTAATTTTTTTTAAATTACAGCCAAAAAACATCGGAAGTTTACTTTTGCGCCACCTTGTATAATAAATTGGTAATATTTCTTATATAGTATGTTTTTCATTGCAAATGAAATAAGATTAGTAAATTTCTGGCCAGGATTCGATTTTAACTCAGTCATCTGCATTTCTTTCATCGGCGGCCCTCTTGATGTTGTCGACATCCACTTTGCAGTAGTGCCGAGTCGATACAAATGTCTTTAAACTGTAGATCCGTTGTGTGAGTAGGCTTGCCAGATGGTCGGGATTAGGCGGGATTTTCCCGACTTCTCGCGAAAATCCCGAGTCCCGAGTATTGAAGTAATTCAGGGGAAAATCCCGACTTTTTAATATTTTCTATCTATACTTAGAATATTCAAAGCAAAAACATATTAAAGAAGGTACAACAAAATACTTTTCTCTTATGAACTAATTGTGTACAGATTCGGAATTGAACAGCGGCCACGACGAATGTGTGTTGAAAGGAATGTGTGAGCTCTATCTATATTTTCTACAAAATACTTTGCGAGAATTTTAAACGTCCATATTAGCTCTAGAATCTGACTCGTGTACCATTGTCGAAGTACATGGCATAATGAATAAATTGCTGAATAGCCTAGAAGTAGAATGGATAATAAGTTTTATGGTAGCAAAGCCATAAGGTTTTGCCTCCTATTATAAGATAAATTAACTGACCAAATTTGATTACCCCCCAAGTGTCCACTTGGAAGTTATGGGAGAAATATGTAGGTTATTTTATATGGAAGGTACCGATATAGTCCATATTCATTCCTGATTCAAATTTTCATAACCGTTCAACTTACGCAAAATTTGACTGCATTCAGTACACTTACAAAATATATATGTATGTAAGACAATGGGGGTAAATTCGGTCATTTGTATGGGAGGTAACAGGAGGGGTGTGCCAAATAATTAAGTTTTCTGAGGTTTATCCTCTATCACAAGATAAATTAACCGACCAATTTTCATTACCCTTCAAGTGTCCGTTTGGAAGTTATAGAAGAAATATTAATTTCCAAAAAAAAGGTTATTTTGTATGGGAGGTACCAGAAGGGGTGAACCTATATAGTCAATATTCATTCCTGAGACCAATTTTCATTAGCGAACATCTTACACATTTGATTGAATTTAGTGTACTAACAAAAAAGATGTGTATGTAAAACTATGAGGGGCAATTCGGGCATTTGTATGGGAGGTACCAGAAGCGGTGTGGCAAAGGTTTAGGTTTGCTTATGGTTTGTCTATTTTTGCAAAATAAATAAACGACCAAATATAAATATCCTCCGGTCGTCTGTTTGAAAGTTATGAAAAAAATATTAATTATCCAAAACTGGGTAATTTTGTATGGAAGGTACCAAAAAGGGTGGGACTATTCTGCCCAATCCCATAAGTTCGTTTCGAAAAATATTAATACTGGTAAATTTTCATACCGATCCGTTAAGGTTTACTCGAGTTACCTTGCTGACCACCAGACGGACATATCTCAATCGTCTTAAAATGTCCTGAAACGAATTTTGTCTTAAGATAATTTGGGTCTAACTCGCCTCCTTTAATGCGTTACACCTTTTTTCGTATCAAATGATATAAACCATCATCTCTAAGAATGATGGTATAAAGATGTCAAAACCAATATAATATGATCTTTTCATTTGTCCCGACAAATCCCGCTTTTTTGTTTCGATTTTCCCGACTTTTCGAATTTGGTGCCTGGCAACCCTATGTGTGAGCCTTAAAATAGATGCGCGTTAATTCACAAAGCTTTCGTTTTTTGTAAACTCTAACACAAAAATCCAATTAGTAACATTTAGGAGTTATCAATATGCTACTATTGTTTCTTATTGTTTGAGCAGAATATCAGAATAGTGCTGATTTTAGAAACAAAATAGGCGGGTTTAAAAAGAGCACAATAATAGATGCAAACGATTTGTATAAAAGGCAAGCGACCGGTAACGCCTGACATCGTGGCTTAGGCTGTAAGTGTTTAAAGTTCACCAAAAAACCGGTACGAAAATTAAGTCAATAAAATCCACAAAAACAAAAAACTGGAGGCGATTTATGTACATCTATTAGGGTGATCAGTTCGGTTTTCAAAAACCGGCTACTCGGTTTTTTTCACTCATAAAAACCGTCGGTTTTTTTTAAATCCCTATTTTTTGAATATCGAATAATCCGGTTATTTTTTGTCGAATCTCGGTTTTTTGGCGTTCGATATTTTTTATTAAAATTTATTCATAATTGTGTTAAATGTGTTCTCGTACTTGTTTTTTTCCAGTGTTTCGGAAGAACAACCTAATTGTTAGTTTTATAAATCTTCAATGTTTAATAAGTCGGCTGAAAAGCGAAAGAAATTACAAATGTTTGTAAAAGACCAATTTAATAAGGAGCTTCAACTTATCCATGATGTTAAGCACCACTGGAATTCTATAACCAATATGGTTTCTCAATTTTTAAAATTTCACAAATGTGTGAATCATACTTTATTAGAGTTAGGACTGACACCATTTAGTGAAAATGATATCGCAACTTTGTTTGTGCTTAGCCTTTGGAAATGTCTATACAAAAACTTTCTGCAAACTCTTCGACTTTATCTGATGCTGAAGGTATTTGTAAATTTTTACTTTAACACTTTTCAACAATTCAAAACCAATTATCAATAAATTTATATGCAATTTTCAAAAGATGTATATCAGAACGACGTGTTCAAACCCTGAATAGTCTCATTTTGTATTTAAGTACGAGTAAACTCCCAATTAGTGACGCATTTCAAAAATATTCAATTTTAAACGCCTTGTACACTATAAGTCCAAATAGTACACTGAGTGAAAGGGCATTTTCAATGTCAAGTTTTATAAAAACCAAAGAAAAAAATAGGTATACACCCAAGCGCTTAAATTGTATCTTATTTCTTAAATGTTACTTTAGATAAAACTAAAGATTAAATTAAATATGTTTATATATAATCAATTATTTACAAATGAATTGTTTTGTTTCGTTTGTCTTTGTTAAAATAACAAACTGATCTCACTAATGTTTTACATTGTAATTATAATTAAACTTAAAGTTTACTTTTTATAGGTATAATTGATTTGTTTTCTGTTATTTTTATACCATCACCCTTAGGGATGAGGGTATATATCATTTGATACGAAAAAAAGTGTAATTATACCATCACCCTTAGGGATGAGGGTATATATCATTTGATACGAAAAAAAGTGTAACGCATTGAAGGAGACGAATTAGACCCCAAGTATCTTAAGACCAAATTCGTTTCAGAACTTTTTAAGAAGAATGAGCTATGTCCGTCTGTCTGGCTGGCTGGATGGCTGGTCAGCAGGATAACTCGAGTAAACCTTAACGGATCGGTATGAAAATTTACTAGTATCAATATTTTTCAAAACGAACTTATGGGATTGTAAATGGGCTGAATAGCCCCACCCCTTCTGGTACCTCCCATACAAAATTACCTATTTTTGGAAAATTAATATTTCTTCCATAACTTCCAAACGGACAACCGGAGGATGTTTGAATTTGGTCAGTTTATTTATCTTGCAAAAGTACTTCCAAACGGACTCTTGGGGGGTAATGAAAATTGGTCGATTAATTTATGTTATTATAGGAGGCAAAACCCTAGAAAACCTAACTATTTGACGCACCCCTTCTGGTACCTCCCATACAAATGACCGAACTCACCCCCATAGTATTACAAACATATCTTTTTTCTAAGTACACTGAATTCAGTCAAATTATGAGTAATTTGTACGCTTATGAAAATGTGAATCAGGAGTGAATATGGACTATATCGGGTCACCCCTTCTGGTACCTCCCATACAAAATTACCTATTTTTGGAAAATTAATAACTCACCCATAACTTCCAAACGGACATTTGAGGGGTAATGAAAATTAGTCGGTTAATTTATTGGAGGCGAAACCTCAGAAAACCTAACTATTTGACACACCCCTTCTGGTACCTCCCACACAAAGGACCGAACTCACCCCTATAGTCTTACATACATATCATTTTTTGTAAGTGCACTGAATTCTGTCAAATTATTCGTAAGTTGTACGTATGAAAATTTGAGTTAGGAATGAATAAGGACTGTTTCGGTTCACACCTTGTGGTACCCCCTATCAAAATTAATTTTTTTTGAAAAATTAATATTTCTCACATAAATTCCAAACCGGCACCTATACCCCCTACACAAATATGTAAAGTTTTGGACGATTTTGCACCACAAGCAGGGGAAAAAATATACCTAAGTAATTTTATTTTTATTAAAAATCTATTCATTTCAATAACTCAAGACTTCAACAATATCTTATATTGGGTGATGGTATTTATCAGTCAGTTTACATGACTGAAATTTCTGTACTGGTTTAATACAATTTTTTGTCAAAAATTGTGTTTTAATTTGTTATTTGGCATAATTTTGAAAACCGGATTATCTGGTTTTTTGTAAATTTCAAAAAAGCAACCGGTTTTTTTTAAATGCCATTTTTCGAATAATTCGAAAACCGGTTTTCGCAAAAACCCGAATAATTGATCACCCTAACATCTATATATATAAAAATGGTGGCAAAAATGTATAGTAATTCATCACTTGAGAACGGCTGGACCGATTTTGCTGAAATTTTTTTTCTGGTGTTCGTAATTGCCAGGAGAAGGTTTATGTAAAAGAAAATTTTTGGAAAAATCCTCCGGAAAAGCCGAAAAATTGGAAAAACCAAAAATTGCTTTTTTGTATGGAATTTTGTGTGCAATTGTTTCTAATGATTTAGCGAATGGAAAAATAAAAAAAAATTATTGGAAAATTCGGAAAATTGCGGAAAAATTCGAAAAAAATCTATATACAGTGCGAGCTCGATTTTCGCAACCAATAGCAGCCCAAGTCGGTTGCAGTTACCGAGATTGTTGCGCTTACCAAACCTCTATTAATGTTGTTATTTTACTTTGTGCAAAATGCCCTACGTCACTATAAAAATATACTTTTGCAAGCATTCATATTCAATTCATTTATTAAAATAAAACAGAACATAAAATTTGTAAGAGCCATACATATATTCCATTAATTTCTGCGAATACATTGAAAAGTTGCGCTCATCGAGACTGCTTTTTTGAACGTGTTGCACTTATAAAGACTAATGTGTAAAAAAGAGCGGTTGCGCAAATCGGGGTGTTGCAATAATCGGTAGTTGCGAAAATCGAGCTCGTACTGTATATAAAAATGGTGGCAAAAATGTATAGTAATTCATCAATTGAGAACGGCTGGACCGATTTTGCTGACATTTTTTTCAGTTGTTCGTAATTGCCAGGAGAAGGTTTATGTAAAAGAAAATTTTGGAAAAATCCTCCGGAAAAGCCGGAAAATTGGAAAAACCAAAAATTGCTTTTTTGTATGGAATTTTGTGTGCAATTGTTTCTAATGATTTTGCGAATGGAAAAATAAAAAAATTATTGGAAAATTCGGAAAATTGGGGAAAAATTCGAAAAAAAATTAATACTATTTTTCGACGAAATTTTGCTTTTTGTCGTACGATTTGATAGTTTTGAACGATGTAACTTGCGAAAAATTTCGGATAATTATTCCGAAATGACTTTCCGAATGGAAAAATAGATAAATGCTTGGTGGAAAACTCGGAAAGTTCCGAAAAAATCGAAAAATTTGAATTTTTCGGCTAAATTTTGCATTTCATCGCCAGATTTGAGGTAAATCGAAAATTTAATTTTTGTCGGTTTTCGAATGGAAAAATAGAAAATTTTAGTTGGAAAATTATGAAAATGCCAAAGAATTTCTTTTTTTCGACAAAATTTTGCATCTTATCGTATGTTTTGGTCATTTTTGGCGATGTAAATGTGAACAATTTCGAACAATTATGACTTTTCGAATGGAAAAATAGAAAAATTCTTGGTGGAAAACTCCGAAAATTCCAGAAAAAAAATCGAAAGATTTGGATGCCTTCGACGAAATCTTCCATTGTACCGCTTGATTTGATGATTCCAGACGACGTAAAGGTGCAAAATTCGTTGTGTTGCTGAAAAATTTCGGATTGTTGTGAAATATATATATATAACAACTAGTGGGCCCGGCAATGCTTCGCTTTTGCATATCAACTTGTAATATATTTCACATTTCTTGCTATCCTAAATGCTTTATAAACGCTAATTAATACATTGGTAGGTCTTCAAAGTACTTTGAAAAAGGTACTTAAGCCCGACAACGATATGTTGAGTTTATTAACTTATGTATCTAATTTCAAGTAAATCCTTAACATGGAGGTTAACCAATTAAGTTTTATTGTTTTAAATGCTTCTCCGCCTCCGTCTTCTCCGCCTAATGACCTCAAACTAAAATTTCGTTTGAAGATTTATGCCTTTAGCCATAAAAATCTCTTTTGCCATGTCTTCTTCTCCCACGGATCAAGAATTTTTCCGAATACTGTCTTTGTATTGAACTCGTATTACCATTTTTTTTGGATAATTCGGTCACCAAACGCTTGGTTTAACAAAGTGATGGTCTCACGCGCTATATGGCATGTTATGCCGTTGTGTTGGAACCATTTCTCTTCCCAATCATTTGCAATGACATGACATTAGAAATAACAAAATCAATTGATCGTCCACTGGCTCTAATTCTTCCAACAGTTGCATGTTATATAGGCCAAGACATTTCCTCAACATTTGTAGAGACCGAGTTGTTGAGAACGGCGTCGGATAGATAAATTCAAAACCCTTGTGACACTTTCATCTACAGCGGCGATGTCTTCTATTAGCTGCTCAGATGGATTATTATGTGCACCATAAACTTGACAAAGTGCTCCATAAGTTTGGCGAACAGAACGCGCATTTTAAAAATAAGTTTCCACGATTTGTAACCGTTGTTCTAGTGTAAGTCTTTGTATGGTGATTTGCCAAAGTATACTGAAAGAAAGTTTATCACACTTCATTAGTATGACAGCAAGATTTACACTAATACCTAACAGAAAAATACCCCATACATAGGTTACTTACAAAGTTTACTTATGTTACCTCTGTCATACTATAAAAATTCAAATTGTGCCCCAATCAAACAAAAGGTGTTTTCCGGTCCAACTCCAATGAATATTGCTTAAATTTTCTATTTATAGGATTTATTACCGATTCGATCTCCTGGAAAGTAATTGACAAACACATACCTGTTAAAATATTAAAATCATATCACGGTTGTAGTCTGCGCAGCTAGTCTATGTTCTCAACTGTCTGGTGTACGGACGATAATTTGGAACAGTTTAAAATTCAAATATTGAAGTGAGGGAGCAGTGCCTCGGCACTTTTTATTTATTTAGTTCCAAATAGCCTGCTCATTAGGGAGGATTAATTTAATCGTATACCAAAATCCGAGTCTAAGAAAATTTCACTAAGAAACAATATGTATAAAATCAATTCCTAATTCGAGCTAAAATCTTCCTGCCTCCAGCGGAAGCTAGGAATTGATTTTAGATATATAGTTTCTCGGTGAAATTTCCATAGAATGCATCATAGATTCCGATTCTGGGGACGCCTTTTATACCCGCACCTATAGGGTCATCATAGAATCCAAGAGGCCCTTATTTTGACCACATGGGCTACGGCTCCAATTTAGACCTACCATTTCGAAGTTTGGAGACCAAGACGAAGAGAATAGTATATTTCTGATGCTGTTTGGGATCCCGCCCTACATATTGGCAAAAATTCCAGGCAAAAATTCAAGAATTTCAAAAACTTAATTTCTGTTTGCCAACTTTCAAAGGCCATAACTTTTTAAGCAACACATAGTTTTCCGCAGAAGGTTTCAAAAAAATATATCTGAAGTTTTCGGATTCGGTTATTTAAAAACAAACAAAAACTCTGCCTGAAATCTTACTGCTTCCCAGCTCTGTGCTTCCCAGTGGCACAGCCCACTTCCACCTTTGCAGTAATTCATACTGTGACAAATCTCATCTATATATCTCTGATAGTTCATGAGATATAGCCTTTTTTACTTTCAAGGTGTATGGGCGGTGCCACGCTCCTTTGTCTAATCACAACCAGGGACTGGCAACAGTTCAACTGTACCACTTGGATAAATTTTCGTATCAATCTGCCTATTCGAAAAGCCGTCAGAGCAATTTTTGAAAAGTGGGCGTTGCACCCCCCCCCCACTTCCGTCCTGGCTGGAATTAATACTACACCAACAGCATATATACCAAATCTCATCTTCATACATCTGATAGTTCATGAGATATAGCCCTTTTGATTTTCAAGTTGTATGGGCGGTGCCACGCCCCTTTATCCAATCACAGCGTATTATAGCCATTGACTATCAACAGGTCAATAATACCACTTGATAAAATTTTCGTATCAATCGGTCTATTAGAAAAGCCGTTAGAGCGATTTTTTAAAAGGGGGCGTGGCACCGCCCACTTCCACCTTGGCTGAAATTAATACTGCTTCAACAACATATATTCCAAATCTCATCTTCATACCTCTGATAGTTCATGAGATATAGCCCTTTAGATTTTCAAGTTGTATGGGCGGTGCCACGCCCCTTTGTCCAATTGGACCGAATTGTAAATCTAAACCATCCGGGGCGCCACCCAAACGCATACAAAAAAATTTATGCAAATCGGTCCAACCGTTTAGGAGGAGTTCAGTCACAACACACGTACGGTAGAATTTTATATATAAAGATAGTGTGAAAAATGAGAGAACGTTGGCCCAGTTTGCTCTATTTTTTTCAATTGTTCGTAATTTGCAGGAATTTTTTATGCCAGAAAATTTTGGGAAAATCCTTAGGAAAAGCCCGAATATTTGAGTGCAATTGTTACGAAATGACTTTTCGAATGCAAAAATAGAAAATTATTAGCGAAAAAATGATTTTGACGTTTAGATAATTATTCCGACATGACTTTCCGAATGGAAATATAGACAAATTCTTGATGGAAAACTCGAAAAATTTGGATTTTTCGAATAGGACACGGTTGTTTTTAGGGAGAGTTATTTACTAGGTAAATGCCTTCTATTAGACAATCAAACTTTGGCAACGTACGCGTAGTGCTATAATTAGTCAGAACGTCCGTAATAATTAAACGCAAAAGGAACGTGCCAAAAAAATTAATGGAGACGTGCCCATGTTGCACAATTTCGCACTGCACAATCACCACCTCAAATTCGACAAAATGTTACTAGAAGAATACCAGCCGTAAATATAGACTTGAATCGCGCAGCTTTTGAATACGATTCCTTAATCGCCTACGAAGATCTTCGCTGCGTTGATGTCGGTTTATTGTCTGTCGTATGCCAGCATTGCAATGCATTGAAGTTACAATCGGAAACTCCCGGCTTATGTTGCGCTGGTGGCAAGGTTTCCGTTTTGACTCATCCGCCAGTGCCATTGTAACATATTCCTTTCTCTATGGATATACAATCTAATCAAAACATTTCCTGGCAAATACACAAAAATATGAAGGATGCTTTCAAATGCCGTCATTCGGAGCCGAAGTTGTTGATCAACCCGGGAACAATCCGAGTTAAAAGGTAATGGCGTCTCATTACACAGTGGAACAGTGAAAACGCACGAACGTAGTTATGCAGTTCAGATAGTATTACTGGAGCTGAGTAAACCCCTAGCTCAGTGAAAAATATTTTTTTCACTTTTTTAAAAAAGGTCGCAAAAACATTTTATTTCATTTCGTTGCTTAAAAAGAAACGAAGACATAATATTTAATGAAATTAAATATTCTAGGAATATCTTACGAAAAGTGTCAACTGACGTAAGGTTTTGCCTAACGTTCGAGTGTTTCCGAAAATGTTTGATTTTGTGTCAGCGTTATAATTAAAAACTATTCCTCCCATTTTGCTCCAAATTGCTTCTACACATTCAGATTCAAGGGCAAATACATCATCGAGCTGGCGCTTTGTTACCACCACCAAACGAAGATCATAAGTTCCTTCAGATCTATTTCGTTGGTAATTCGGTAATAGAACTAGATCAACGTTGTGCAATTTTTACTTCGATAAAACACGAAATGATCGTACAATTGCAAAATTTTCTGAATTGGATACAATTATATTTTAACTTAACATATAAGTGCAATCTATATGATGTACTCACAAACTTTAAAGGCGTTTCTGTAAAATTTTCACTAACCATGTTAACAACCTTTTTACCATCTCATATAAATATCTATTTTAAGATGAGATCCCAACTATATTCTTTTTGCGATCGAACATTTTTGTTAGGAGATAACTGCGTTAAAATTTGTTCATATGAATGTCGACGGCTTCACAGCTATTGCAGGGTGAGAATGTGGAATCACACGATATTGTTCTCAAGCGTCGGGAGACTCATCGGTCATATGATGAACTTGAATACCCGTTGATGTTCAGCGTGGAGACAATTTAAAGATGGTCAATACAACGACAGGTTTGTTTATTTGAGCTACATAAAGGTTAGCTCAAATAATTTGTATGCGTATCGATCGCAAACTGCGTTAGCTGTTGCACCATCTGCTGTCACTTTGTAGAAAGGCGGTCGAACTGCACACTCCGCTTTGAAGTTGCCGATGAATATTCTCGGCTACTGCATTTTCAAAATATTTACTGGCGCTTTGTAATGGCCAAATTCCTGTTGATGTTTCAACTGTAATGATGACGTTCCCGTCAAATTTTGCAAAGGAGAGGAAGTCCTTATCCCTCGAATTTCTATTATATTATTCCAAACGATTTTCCCTTTCAATTCTAGCGAATTAAATTCCCCATTCGATTGGCTTTTGCGATGACAATCAATAAATCGCAAGGCCAATCATTGGAAATTTTGGGATCAACCTCGAATTTCTCAGTTTTTCGCGTGTTGGCAAACTGTCTTCATTGTTTGTTTTAGCGCCGGAAAACAAATCGAAAAACATTGTTTATCAGACGGCACTTCACTGATTTCGATTAAATTCAAATAAGTCACATTAAAATTTGAACTATATGTGTTTTAATATTACTTTGGAGCTTATATGAAGGCGTTAACTTGGTGCGAGATAAAGTTCGCCGAGTCAGAAGTTGTATGGCAGAACAACGTTTGCCGGGTCAGCTAGTAAACTATAAAATATAAACGACAAAACAAAAAAAAAAAAACAAATAACCTCCCGCCAATCGAAAATTTACACCGCTCTAGAAAAAGAAACAAAAGTTTGCGACCGACACAATTACTTTTGATTCCTTTTAAAATTACCTCCTGAATCCGGATATCACACCAGACGTATCGTTTTATTGAAACGCCCGCTTTTATGGCTTTATTTGAGTAACTGCAGGGGAGGAGGTCGTACAAAAGGCAGTTTTTTATTTAAAATAATATACTAAATCCGAATATCACTCCCATTTCGCGCCACTAAATTTTGCTACCTTAATCCAAGTTACCTGCAGTTTTTCGTTTAGAAGTTATAGAAGAAATATTATATTTCCTCAAAATAGGTAATTTTCTATGGAAGGTTTTTAACGGGGTCAGCCGATGTAGGCCATATTCATTCCTGAGCCAAATTTTCATAAGCGTTTCCCTTGTGCAAAATTAAAATTGGCCAATTTGCCGAAAATTATATGTATTTATGAATATTATCTATTTTATAAATATATAGGACCGACCGTGGCATGATGGTTAGAACACGCGACTATCATGCGGGAGATACCGGGTTCGATTCCCGCTTTTAGCCATCTACATTTTTCTGTCATTGCCGGCCCCCTCGATGTTGTCGATTGCAATTTTGCAGTATAGTGTCGAGTCAATCGGCATGTCAAGTAAAAGCTTCTCAAACAGTGACGTTCGCATTCGTCAATAAACAAGTCGGTGCCGTTAGTTGTGAATCTAAAAATAGAATTCACCACAACGCGAGAAGCTATCCCATACCTCATTTAAATGGAAATTTAGTTTTTTTTATACATATATATAAATATTTGTTAATAAACATATGTTTTGAACCATGTAAGCAGGATGTCTCTAAACAAGGATAATGAAATCTACCGCAAGTACATTTGGAAAGAGTCCCACGAGTTAGGTGTCTCTAAAGAAGCATAATTTGTACTACGAAAGGATAACTAGATTTATTGCAAGGATACTTGATTAGAGTCCCTCAAACAAGGTGTCTCGAAACAAGGTACTACCGCTAAACTACTGGAGGAACTACTCTAAGAACTACGATGTTTTAAGGTCGCTTTGTACCTAACTACTGACTGCGTGTAGAGCTTTTATATCGTTCCGCTGTCGATGTGTGGTGTGTTGTGCTTGTTATGATCAGCGTTACCGTTGTGCGACTTAAGTGGCAATTTGTAGTGTGTGCCTACGGATGCCAACGACATCTATGTGTGAGGTGCAAGACCCTCAATGCAAACAACCCTGCTATTGGGAGTAGCATGATGTTAGAGCTTGTATTTTGGGACAGGGATTTTAAGTAAAAAGGGGAATGACAGGTGAAGGAAATGTCGGCCGACCAAGGAAGGTTCTTTTCCGTTTGAGATCGACTGGCAGCAAGAATAAAAAGGAAAAAATTGTGAAACACATGGTGTTAAACTGTTGATAAGAAGTTTTGTGAAAAAAAAAAACATTTGGAAATACGAAACAGTACTTAAATGCTCTGAATAATATTAAAAAGTTAGGGCAAAAGACCCGAAGTCAAAAGAAAAGTGAAATTCAAACTAATAAGATATTAAGATAAGAGACATTTTTATACGTACCCTATTTTGGGACCTCCACTGCCGCATCGGGGATCCGCCGTCCAAGGACACCAGCCAGTTCACCACCTTCATACGCCTCCAGACACCAGCCCGTAAATCTACCTTCATCATCGGAGCACCTCCACGCCTTGAAGGTGCCGATGTATTTTAGAAGTTAAGGGGGTTCACACGACCAGAAACATACAAGGGTACGGACGGACGGACGGCCAAAAACTTAAAAAAGATAAAAATAATATTTTTAAAAGCTGTATTTATAGGTCAGGGTAAACATTTTAAGGCTAACCCGTTTGCGGGTCCTCTTGGGAGTGCAGAAAGAGGGTACCAACGATTAGGAGTGCGCACTCAAACCGAATATCACTCCCATTTCGCGCCACTAAATTTTGCTACCTTAATCCAAGTTACCTGCAGTTTTTCGTTTAGAAGTTATAGAAGAAATATTATATTTCCTCAAAATAGGTAATTTTCTATGGAAGGTTTTTAACGGGGTCAGCCGATGTAGGCCATATTCATTCCTGAGCCAAATTTTCATAAGCGTTTCCCTTGTGCAAAATTAAAATTGGCCAATTTGCCGAAAATTATATGTATTTATGAATATTATCTATTTTATAAATATATAGGACCGACCGTGGCATGATGGTTAGAACACGCGACTATCATGCGGGAGATACCGGGTTCGATTCCCGCTTTTAGCCATCTACATTTTTATGTCATTGCCGGCCCCCTCGATGTTGTCGATTGCAATTTTGCAGTATAGTGTCGAGTCAATCGGCATGTCAAGTAAAAGCTTCTCAAACAGTGACGTTCGCATTCGTCAATAAACAAGTCGGTGCCGTTAGTTGTGAATCTAAAAATAGAATTCACCACAACGCGAGAAGCTATCCCATACCTCATTTAAATGGAAATTTAGTTTTTTTTATACATATATATAAATATTTGTTAATAAACATATGTTTTGAACCATGTAAGCAGGATGTCTCTAAACAAGGATAATGAAATCTACCGCAAGTACATTTGGAAAGAGTCCCACGAGTTAGGTGTCTCTAAAGAAGCATAATTTGTACTACGAAAGGATAACTAGATTTATTGCAAGGATACTTGATTAGAGTCCCTCAAACAAGGTGTCTCGAAACAAGGTACTACCGCTAAACTACTGGAGGAACTACTCTAAGAACTACGATGTTTTAAGGTCGCTTTGTACCTAACTACTGACTGCGTGTAGAGCTTTTATATCGTTCCGCTGTCGATGTGTGGTGTGTTGTGCTTGTTATGATCAGCGTTACCGTTGTGCGACTTAAGTGGCAATTTGTAGTGTGTGCCTACGGATGCCAACGACATCTATGTGTGAGGTGCAAGACCCTCAATGCAAACAACCCTGCTATTGGGAGTAGCATGATGTTAGAGCTTGTATTTTGGGACAGGGATTTTAAGTAAAAAGGGGAATGACAGGTGAAGGAAATGTCGGCCGACCAAGGAAGGTTCTTTTCCGTTTGAGATCGACTGGCAGCAAGAATAAAAAGGAAAAAATTGTGAAACACATGGTGTTAAACTGTTGATAAGAAGTTTTGTGAAAAAAAAAAACATTTGGAAATACGAAACAGTACTTAAATGCTCTGAATAATATTAAAAAGTTAGGGCAAAAGACCCGAAGTCAAAAGAAAAGTGAAATTCAAACTAATAAGATATTAAGATAAGAGACATTTTTATACGTACCCTATTTTGGGACCTCCACTGCCGCATCGGGGATCCGCCGTCCAAGGACACCAGCCAGTTCACCACCTTCATACGCCTCCAGACACCAGCCCGTAAATCTACCTTCATCATCGGAGCACCTCCACGCCTTGAAGGTGCCGATGTATTTTAGAAGTTAAGGGGGTTCACACGACCAGGAACATACAAGGGTACGGACGGACGGACGGCCAAAAACTTAAAAAAGATAAAAATAATATTTTTAAAAGCTGTATTTATAGGTCAGGGTAAACATTTTAAGGCTAACCCGTTTGCGGGTCCTCTTGGGAGTGCAGAAAGAGGGTACCAACGATTAGGAGTGCGCACTCAAACCGCCGTCGTAGGTCTAAATTTATCTTTGCGCGGGAATGTGCCCGGAAATGAACTTCTTTGAATTGGAATAAAGAGTTGAAGAGGCTTTGTAACGCTTAATGTAATATTGGTATTTTTGCCAAATTACAACTATATAGTACTGAAATACAATACTAAAAATACCATAAACGTTATACAACATATTGAGATACAACCCCCTTTACCCGCTGGCCATACCCACTCGACAATCGATTTGCTGCTGGTGTTTTCGCCACCGGATATATATTTTGTATTTTATTTTGCTAAGATTTTTTTTTATCATTTAAAACAAGTAAACTGCTTTGATATTCTTTTTCTTTTATCGGGTTTGCCCATTGTTTCACTACATTGAATTATGAATTAATGAATTAAATAAAACCGAATTTTTATAATGTTGTACCAAATTCCTGTCTGAGCTGTCTAAGTTAACTCCAAAAACAGCTGGGATGAGGGTGTAGCGGAAAAGGGGTAGCTTGCAATGGGCCTCAAGTTACGGTGGTTTGGGGTTTGAGTATGCCGGGACATAAACTACGACCTTTGATGTCTCCGCAAACGAAATTGTACGTGTAAGTTGTAAACTGTGTGATTTGTTTTAGATTTGTACATCCATATGCTGGTTGAAAGATTTTTTTTGGTCGCTGACAGGAACTGCGCCCGAACCTCTGACTTTTAATTGGAGCTTTAAGTACCAGCAACCAGCGCAAGTCAGCTCATCCCCTTCCTTCAAAGGGCAGAAGGACCAACTCCTAAATAGGGGACCGCGACAAATTTTACCCTTTTTGAAGCCATGGAACTTTTGTTGCCCCTTTTTCACAAATCCCCAATTCTGACACTTTTTTTCATTTCTGCGACTTTTCACAACCCTAAATATTTGTATGCTTTTTGAAAGATTAAAAACTTTTTTTGCTTTACAGTTACTCCGGAGAAAAAAGTACTCTTTTTTTGTAAAGCTTACCGTCGAAAAAAAGCGCCGCCGCCATTAATTTGGGATCGGCTTCGCTCTCTGCGTTTACAAACACATCGATTTTATTTTGATTTAGTAAACAACATATGTAAACAGGTGACTATAGACAAGTAAGTACATATTTTACATTTTTAGAGAAATTGATTAATAAATGTTTAAAATCTTTAGATTTATTATTAGAGCCAAAAAGGCGGAAAATGAATTGCCTAGTACCAGTCACGCACATGATAGTAGTTTGCAGTAGTATGACGGTAAGTATACATATTATTAATAACATTCCATAAGCTTACAATCATATTTTTTATTAAAGGTATCTCGTGGCCGGACTTAGTCAAAAGAAATAGCGCAGTTCCTAGGAAAGAAAGACCATCTCAAATTGGTTTCCAGGATACAAACGCAAAGATTAAGCCTTATTATCGACGAGACAACAGACATCTCCACCGAAAAATGTCTGGTTATCGTTGTAAGATAATTCGACATGGATAAAAGTAAAACTGTAGACAATTTCTTTAGATTAGTGCAGCTTAAAGATGGATCCGGCCAAACTATTTGCAAGGAGACATTAGAAAATGAGGAAATTTCATTGATATTTTTCATAGGAATTGTCTGTAGCAACTATAGTTGGTAAAAAAAACCGGGGTCTCAACATTATTAAAAAATACAGTTCCCCATTGCCTTTGTTCGTCATTCAGTAAATTTAATGAACAACTCAGCTTTGGTGTGCTTCCCTGCCGACGTGGAACAGTTACCCAAAAATAATTTAAATTTTTTTAAGTGCTCCAAGAGACAGATGGACCTCAAGGAATTACAAAGCATTTTTGATGTTCCGAACATAAGCTTTTGCGACTTTCAGATAATAGATGACAATCTTTCTAGTCGGTTGCAAACAGAATCCTAGAGCAGTGGACGGTCCTACAACATTATTTCATACAAGTTCAGTTCGAAGAGAAATGTGCAAAAACTTTACAGAAAATAAAACTATCCGAACTGGATTGTCTCCCAAAAACAAAATTTATTTAAATATTATAAATAATTTTAACAAACAAATTTCAAAGTGAAACATCTCAAATAATCTTCCTTATATCAATAATAAAGGAGGTTCTACTTCAAATGTTTTAAAATTATATTAAAAAAGAATACTTGACTACTGACCTAGGAAGTATTGATTATAAAAGTGTGATTAACCTCAAAGATGTGAGCAGTATATACATAGGGCATGAGGCCAAGAAACAATATGAGCTGAAGAGATTTTTGAATTTTTACCAAAAATTATCTGACGAAATACTATCCAGAATCGATATAAATAATAAAAGACTAATAGATAAATCTTATGAATACCTCTTTAATATAACTGACATTGAACTTTTTTCGTACACAGTAGGCAAATAGGTTGAATGAACATTTGTACCAGAATTTATTTGAATTTGTATCTTATATATTGACTTTACCACACACAGCATTGCTTGCGCAGAGCGTTGGCACTGATGAAGAGTAAGTTAACTAATAAGTTATAAGTAAAAACATGTCAAGCAAATATTTCAGTTTTGAATTTGCTGGACACAAAGCTGGAAGACTGGACACCTAATGAGGTACTTGTTAAAAAGTATCGAAATGAAGTTTCTATACTTGTGATTTAAAACGATTCTATGATATTTGGGTAACTGTTTTATTTATAAAAAATAGAATAATTATGGAACTAATTCACAAATAATATAAGAAATAATTCACATAAAATACAAAACTCAACAATATTTCAAGTCATGCTTTAATGGAATGCTTAAATGAAGTCGTAGCGGCTGCGACTTCATCTTCACATACCCCCCTTCGTACGGGATGCGGATAAATGTAAATTTTTCCACGCTGAAAGACCTCAATATGTTATCATCGGTCGTCGACATAACGTAAAAATTAGATGCATTTCCCCTTCCAATTTTTCAACCACTCAGGGATGAGGGGTGTCATTTTCTGGGAGTCATCCGAAGGTACTTGGGTTGCCACTACCTCAAAATTCTCCATCGGTACGTCGGACGATATTGTTGACGACTACTGGGAGGAATGTATGGAGATTATCGAGGAGGAGTAATGGGGTGGTGTCATCCCGCTATCACTGATTTGGCACAAGAGCAAATCCTCGCACATTGAGACGCGTTCGGGCGTGGTAGACAGTGAGAGTATATCCCTACGCTGTCGGAAATCCTTTCAGGTGTGGAAGCCAGTAGGATTACCTTTTTCCCCTTTTCCTGTGGTAATTTATTTCCTGGCTCTGGCTTGACTGGGATAGGATCGGCCACCTGGGCCCGAAAAGCGGTTACCATTTAGTGTCCGACGATGGTGGGACGAGGGTCGTCGTTCTATAGTGTGTGTTTGGCTTTAGCTCTCTCCTTCGCCATTGATTCGCAAAAACGTTACAGGCTTCGTGCAAATTCCGCTGGTAGGCTGACATTATGGAGTAGTCCGTGTACGTCCGTTCGGTTCGACGGTTGACGACTGAATGGCTAGTTGTATGGTTGGGATCAACGCAAGTAAGCTAGAGCTTAAGCTGACAACAGTATTATGTCTTTGCCGTGTACCGTTTTCACATCGACTTCCTCTCTCCCTTGTACTCGTACTATGGCAGGCGACGGTATGGCAATGATTTTAAATGGCCCATCAAATTATGGTGCCAATTTTTTTGTAAAATTTTCCACTGCTTTGAAAAGAGAATGTTGCTGTTCCATCACCATATCTTCAACCTTGGTTTTAAAAGGCCTTCTCCGCAGATCATAGTCGCGCTTTTGTTTCTGCGCCGATTTTGTCATTGCATCGCGGACAATTTTGACGATTTCCTGGGACGAAAAATTACCGCGGCGAATATGCTAGTGATATTTTGGGTCAGTATTCCGGAAAATCCGCTCAAGTTTTTGTGCCTCAGTTTATCCTCCTTGCCTCATTAAATTTTGTATAACCAGACTGGAGTCTTTGAAGAACTCAAGAATTTTTTGCGTCTGCTTGCGTATTTCATTATTTCGTATTTGGGATGAATAACATAGTTAGGTTAGGGAGTTATAGGGAGTTTTCCCTTTTTCAAGCTAGGATAGATTCGGTGGTATCCAGAGTCCGTTAGATTCCATTTATTTGTGTGAGACAAACCATAAACTAACTTCCCATAAACTAACTTACAAATATGATAACTTAATCTAGCAAGGTTTGGAAAGCGACGGTTCGATGTGGGATGAATCGCTGCCGCTGATGTAGTTGATGGCTGGTGTTGGAGAACGATGGCTGGGTTGGGAACGAAGAAAAGTTAACGAGGGCGATGAAAATAAGCACGTACACAGAAATAACTACGGCTACGCGAGAATATCGGTGTCTACAGTAAGGTAACTTGTTCAGAGTTCCTCAAGCAGGGTGTCACTAAACAAGAAAAATTAGTACTCTGTAAGGATAACGAGTTCTCCCGCTAGGATTCTTGATCGGATTTCCTCAAGCAGGGTGTGCTAAACAAGGATTAGTATTACTGCTAAACTACACTACACTACGAACTACGATGTGTTAAGGTTAAGGCTACCTAACGTGGTGTGTTACGGTTATCGTCGCACTTATTTATGTCAAAGAGGTCTCGATGAAAATTTCTTCCCTTAGAAAACTCATGATAGCGTGGACTTCCTCAGTGAAAAAGTAAACATTAGGGTGTCCTTTTAAAATAGTGACTACAAACTTTTCCAAACAGTGAAAAAATTAAAAAAGTTTGAAATTTAGAGGAAAAAAACAGACAGATATGATAAGTTATCAATATAAGTGCGTAAAGGTACGAAAAACCTGCATCAATTGGTTTTTATGAGCTATTTAGGTTGTCAAGACACGTTTAGATTGTATTGATATGTTTACAAAAGTTGTTCAACTTTTCCATGGCTACTATTTAGGCGAACATTGTTAGTGAAAAATTTCAGCTCCCTCAAAGTAAGCACAAAATAGTGAGAAAATAATAATTTCTCCTTAATTTTTTTTTAAAAAGAGCAGGAACACCCAGCCTTTTTGACATAAAGTCAAAAAGTCCCAGTTACATTCTTGCCGAATATAGTTTAGCGCTGGAAGTGTAACATGGTGTGACATGACCAATGTTTTTTGATGAGAAGTTTCGAACACAGCGAGGTTCGAATGCAACAAAACTACAAAGTGTTAAAACATGAATAAAGACGTTAAGAAATTTATAAAATTTTGATTGATATGAGTGGGGAATGTACCAAATTATGTGTATACAAGGTACAAGGTGATTATATTGCGGAACAATTGCATAAAAATTTAAAATAAAACATTTCAGGTTGCGTGGTACGTTTAGTAATTCCCTACTGAACATGAACACTACTTGTACATTTAGTTGCATACAACCATTGTTTACAAAAATTCGCTCGAACCTCGTTTTCTAGGCATTTTTTGAAACAAAATTTAACAGCCTGGAATCTTGGTCACTCTTTGTATATTGCTCTGTGATACCTGTAGATTACTGATATTACCCAAATGTCAACATTCGTCCGATTTTAATCTGACAACCATTTCACTGAAAAGTTATTTGTCAATTTAGCTCTCGAAGATTGAACTAGTAGTGAAATTCTTTGCATCAGTTTTCATGATTTTATGAATGTATACAACCGTTCTTTTGCCGAAATTTGTTCTCTGACAAATCATGGTGCGCTCGCAATGACTGGAAAAATTAATGGATTTATGACCCTGGCATATAATAAAAATCGTAACATTTTAGGTTTCCATTGCTTCATTCTATTCGCCCAAAAACGAAAATGATATGTAGCCCAAAACATGTCATATCGTCCAAAAACCTAACTACAAAATGCCATATCACCCAAATGCAATGACATAAGACCCAATAAAAATTTTTTGTCGGTACGCCATCCAGATTTGCTACCTTGCAACAATATTCGCTGGCTGAGCGAAGGAAATATTTTGAAACGTGTTTCCATCATCGTTCCTAAATTACGCAAACTTCTTCCAAAAAGGTAGCCAAAGTGGCAGAGTATTTCAAGATTCTGTCTGCAGTGAAAAACGTTTCTATGATTGCTTTTATGGCACATTTGTTTTATACTTTAATGAACTCAGATAAACTATTGTGCAATTAAAGTACTTTTAGGTACAATAAATGTATTTTTTGGTACAATAAATTGTAAATTGTGTGTAATAATTTTTTTTTGTGTGCAATATAAACACTTTTTGGTACAATAAATGCATTTTTTAGTACAATAAACTGATTTTTGTGTACAATACAATATTTTCAACGAACATTTTAATTTTTATAAAATACGACATGATCACCTTTGTAAGGGCCACCTTAGCCAGTAGAGACCCCTGGAAAACACATCAGTTTTAACCGGCTGATACCATTATCCGTTCACAAGTTACAACTACAAAAATTCAAAATAATTTTTTTTTTGTTTTAATTTTTTTCTTAGACCTATTACACTGTAAGATACATTTAAACTTTTGACCTCACCCATGATCAAACTGACCAGATTCTGAAAATATAGGCCAAATAAAATTATACGTATCTCTCAGTTTTTCTAGATCATCTCATTTTAGTTTTTTACGATCAATTCAATTTTTGGAGCGAAGCTCCCATACAGCGACTCGAAAGTGACTTTTTCCTGTTCGCAGAACTCTACGAGTTAACAGATTTTTATGAATTTCTTGTTAATGTTTTTCAAATGGCCATCAGCGGGTTCTGACGAAGCCCAAATTTAAAATTTGTCACAAATTAAATCTGTCACACATTTAATTTTCCAACAGATTTTGATGAACTTTTTTTTAATATTTTTCAAATGCTCCTGGCCCAAATATAAATTTTTTCTAAAATTAAAATTGTCACAAATTGTCAAAAATTAAAATTGTCACAAATTTTGTTTTAATTTGTGACATATTTTATATTTTTGCTTCGTCGAACCAGAAACTGGCCTATTACAACACATTTTTAAAAAATTCATCAAATTCTGTTTACAATTCGCAGAGTTCTACAAACAAGAAGAATTCACTTTCGAGCCGTTGTGTGGGAGCTTCGCTCCAAAAATTGAATTGCGCGTAACCTATAATTTTATTTAAGCTATATTTTCATAATCTGGTCAGTTTGATCATGGTTGAAAAATTGTGTCGTACATTGTTATGTGAGGTAATAAATTTAAAAATCTTTAAATTAAATTCCCTCCTAACCAGTATTTTAAATTATATAGGATGCAACTATCTTTTTTCAAAATCTTACTTAAAAAAAACTTAATTTCCCTTTGCACCCCATGAATGAGGTATGGGATAGCTTCTCGCGTTGTTGTGAATTAACACGCTTTCTATTTTTAGATTCACAACTAACGGCACCTACTTGTTTATCGACGAATGCGAACGTCACTGTTTGAGAAGCTCTTACTAGACACGACGATTAAATCGACGCTTAATACTGTGAAGTTGCTGTCAACAACACTCACGGGGAGCCGACAACGAAGAAAAAATTTTATTTCTTTTTTTTAAGATGACTGGAGCCAGGTTTGAACCTACGATCTCCCGCATGGTAAGCGTGTTCTAACCACTATTCAAAATCAATTTTCTCAAAAACGGCTCGAAATGTTAAAGGCTACTTTTTGTACACACTATTGATGACCTAGAGAACTCTAATCTACCGAAAAATTTGATGTGCTATTACTTTCGATTACAAGTTGGTTCAAGCCCACCGTGATGTATATTGCTTGATAGCGTTTACCAAAAAATAAAATTACTTTCGGCAGTGTTTATTTTTAAACAAAACATTTTAGTTATTCAAATACAAAAAAAAAAATAATCTCATTTATATTGGTTACGATGACCACAAAATCGTAATTTTATTTAAATTCGTCAGGACAGGATAAGTTTAATAATAATACTAACAATGACAATTACACAAAGCTATGCTACCTCACCAAACTATTCATTTTCTCATTTTATTTATTAAAATTTTTATAATTGAAAAAACGGAAAAAATAATTACAAAATAGTAATGAAAAAAAATTTCTACCCTTGCTTTCCGTAAATCAACTACACAATTTTGTATTCAACTTTTGCTCTATAGCCATTAAATAGCGTAGGTTTAGGTTTTCTCAAAGTCTCATTTGTTTTTATTCTATCGCAAAGCTAACCAGCCCTCATCTGCCAGATATTTATTTGCGGTACAGATAAACTCAATCAGCTGACTGCTGTTTATAGCTTTTTTGTTTTCCAAGATATATTTTTGATTTATAACCAAACCAATAAGCAGAAGGTCATCTTCAGTGGTAAAATGTTTCCCACATTGCTTTTATCTGTCATTATTTAAGTTTTATTTCGTTTTCATTAAATGTGTGTTTTCTTATTTTTTAACACTTCAAAAATATGTGATTTACATCAAGAATTTGTCAACTGCCTCATCTATTTTTCGGGGTATTGCCAACTGAATGGGGAATGTGACTTTGCTCAGAGGTTAAAAGTTACTGATTGTTACTCACTTGGGAGTGACCAGAAGCGATTCCTTTGTGGCACTGTCCAAGCAGCTAACTACTTCCGGTCTTAGACCGCTTAAAAACTAGCTAAAGTTAGAAGGCATTACAACCATGTATCCTGAAAGGTCAAAGAGACGTCTCAGGAAAGTAGGCTTACACCGCTGAAGCATGGTTGCATCGTGGGATTGGACGTGCAGATATCAGCAGTATTACCAATCTAGGAGACGAGGAGACATTTTCCGAACACTAAATTGCGAAAATCCATAGCGTCTGTTCCATATTGGGCGGCTTCCTGGTCAGCGTCTGTCTCAGAAAGAGCGGCTGAAATGTTTTCTGGCAGTAGGAATAAAATGCAAAACCTGGTGGGCTGGGCTTGCCACACTCCACCAGTATAATGGCAGTGAATAAAATGAGAAATGAGAGAAAAAGAACGCCCCACAATGTTGACGACCACCGCAAATGTTTTAAGGACCTTGATTTGAGAATATGCACTTGGAATGTTAGAAGTCTTTACCGACCAGGCGCCTCTATTCAACTGGCGAATGTCCTCGAAGAGTATTAGGCTGACATTACTGCTATACAGGAAATCCGGTGGACTGGATATGGATGCTCACGGATGAGGATGAGTGACGTGTACTACAGCTGCCACGCGGATAAGCATGAGTTTGGTTGTGGATGTGTAGTCGGCAAGAGACTACGACACCTGGTCTCTAAGTTTACTCCTGTCAGTGAACGAATCGCCACCATAAGAGTTAAGGCAAAATTTTTCTATATCACGCTGATATGTGCTCATGCTCCGACGGAGGAGAAAAGTGACGAGGTCAAAGACGAATTCTACGCCCAACTTGAAGAAACATATGACCGTAGCCCGGGCCATGATGTTAAAATCGTGCTGGGAGATTTTAATGCCAAAATAGGCCGGGAGAATGTCTTTAGCCCAACAGTCGGAAAATTAAGTCTGCATACTAACACATCGCCAAACGGAATCAGACTGATTGATTTCTCTGCAGCAAGGAACATGGTAATTAGCAGCACACGATTGTACCACAAAAACATTCACAAAGCAACGTGGATATCTCCCGATCAAGTAACAAGAAACCAAATTGATCACGTGGTAATCGATGGAAGGCACGTGATCAGAGTTGCGAACATCAACTCGGATCATCACCTCACTGCAGTCAAGGTGCGTACCAGGTTAAGCAGGGCGAAAACCCTGCGTAACCAGGCACAGAGAAAGCTGGACATCGCTAAACCGCGGAGGTAGCCAATGCCTATTCTGACCAACTCACTCAACTACTTCTTGATGCTCCAACTCCCGAAAATACTAGCGCGCAATGGCAATATATTTCCCACTCGATGGAAAGGACTGCACGGTCCGTACTGGGGTATGTGAAGCCCTTTAATGATAATGCCTGGTACGATGACGAATGCCGCGATGCCACCCGGGAACAAGATGCTGCATACAGGGCCAAACTGCAGCCAATGGCAACCCGAGTAGCAAGTACAGGGAGAAGAGGCGGGAGGCGACTCGACTCTTCAAGCGAAAGAAACGAGAGCTTAAGGAGCGAAATAATGTGTGTATTGAAGATTACAGGAACAGAGGTGAAGCCCGAAAATTCTACCAGATGATAAATGGTAAGGTACATGGAACAGGTCTTCCCTCCTGTAAAGACAAGGATGGTCATCTCGTTACTGACTCCGAGAGCGTACTGAGAATATATAAAGATCACTTCTGCAGCCTATTGATGTCTGAAAACTCGGCTGATGAAGGCTGTGTACCAATCCGAGATGATAACATCGAGTGTCCAGCTCCGAGCCAAGCTGAGATAACAACTGCCATATCCCGCCTAAAGAACAACAAGGCCGTTTTAAGCATGCAACAGCTCATAGAGAATATTTGGCTTCAGGAGAGCATGCCAGAGGATTGGAATCTCAGTGTGCTATGTCCAATCTACATAAAAGGTGACCGTAGTAAGTGTAAAAACTACCGTGGAATTAGACTCTTACCGATTGCGTAAAAGGTCCTGTCTAGCATACTATGTGAACGTCTAAAGCCAATTGTGGAAACCCTGATTGGACCTTATCATTGCGGCTTTAGATTAGGCAAATCAACGACGGATCAGATATTTACATTACGGCAGATTCTGGAGAAAACCCATGAGAAGCAACTCGACACTTAGTTCGGTATACCCTTACGAATACCAAATCCTCTATTCAGATTGGCAAGGATCTATCTGCACCATTCGATACGACGAGAGGTCTTAGGCAGGGTGATGGTTTGTCCTGTATACTGTTAAACATAGTGATGGAGAAGGTGTTAAGGAAAGCAGCGGTAAAATGTCTGGCACCATATTTAATAAGAGCCACATGCTGCTCGCATATGCCGATGATATCGACATTATCGGTCGAACGATGCGAGAGGTAACAGCTGTTTTCTCATCAGTTGAAAGGGAGTCAGCGAAAATGGTTTTGGCAGTGAATGAGGACAAGACGAAGTTAATGGTATCATCGTACAAAATGTCCACCCGTTGGGGACGCAGCGTGAACGTTGAAAACTATTGCTTTGAGGTAGTGGATGAATTTATCTACCTCGGATCCGCCATGACCAAAAACAACAGTTGAAATAAAACGGAGAATAGTGCTTGCCAACAGGTGTTTCTTTGGACTACGCGAGCACTTCATTAACATCACCCTATCTCAAACCACCAAAGTCCAGCTGTACCAGGTACTAATTTTACCGGTCCTGTTGTACGCTTCCGAATCCTGGGTGCTTACAAAGGCAGATGCAGCTCATCTGGCGGTGTTTGAGAGAAAAATACTCCGCAAAATATATGGACCCATTTGCATAAACGGCGAGTTTAGAATTCGGATGAACCATGGGCTGTACGAGTTATACCACGACATTGATGTCGTCAAACGAATCAAAGTGCAACGGTTACCAAAATCGTTAACGGACAGTTTATCATTCTAACAAATTTATGTCGAGATTTAATAACAGGAAGTTTATCGATACATTGAGAAAACGGCCATTAGATTATTTTTTTTATTAAATTTTTATTTTCATAAAAAAATAATAATCTTTTATAGAAAAAATAGTTTTTAAAATATCTTTTTGAATAACCGGTACAACAAGTTTTATTTTTGTGAAAAAATTAAATAAATGAAAAAGTTTGTCGGACAACTAAATACCCTCAGTAAAGACTTAAAATATAGAATGTGGGCACGATCGATGCGTTGGGTGCATTGATTTTATTACCCTTAGGGATGAGGGTATATATCATTCGATACGACCCAAGAGTGTAACACATAGAAGGAGTCACTTTAGACCCTAGGTTTCTTTGAACCAAATTCGATTTATGACTTTTAAAGTCGTTTGAGCCATGTCCGTCTCTCTGTCCGGCTGGTTCGCACGATATATTTCGAAGGACGCCACCAAATGTTTTGAAATTTTGCACGAGTTAATATTTGCCAAAAACTACTTACGGTATTGCAAATGGGCTACATGGCCCCGCCTATTCTGGTACCTCCCATACAAATACATTATTCCGCCTACTTTAGTGATGGAGTAATAATATCAATTAATCCAACGCGATCGTACCCAAATTCTTTATTTAGTAAACCTATAGCAGGTTACAGTTTTTGAGAAAAAACCCACTTTAGAAATCGAGTAATAATATCAATATAATAGACAATTTTTTGTTTTACTGAGGGTAAGGGTATATGTAAGTCGGGTTGTGCGACTGAAACTTTCTTAGTGATTTGTAAGCACACTAAATTTAGTCAAATTTTGGGTTAGTTCTGCGGTCATGGAAATTTGAATCAGGAATCAATATGGACTATATCAGTACCTCCCATAGAAAATGACCTTTTTTAAATTTAATATTCCTCCCAAAACTTGCAAACGGGTACCTGGGGGAAAATTTAATTTGGTATGTTTATTTATATTGTGATAGGAGGCAAAACCCCAGAAAACCTAACTATTTGTCACACTCATTCTGCTACCTTACAAGACTTGAAGAAAATATTATATGGGGTGATGGTATTTATCAGTCAGTTTACCTGACTGAAATTTCTGTACTGGTTTTTTAAAGTGATTCCACCAATTACATGGGCGTACCAGAAGGATCGTGGCCATTTAGCCCATATGCAATCCCGTAAGTAGTTTTTGAAAAATATTAATCAATGCAAAGTTTCAAACCAATTGGTTACGTCTTTCGAAAGTTATCGTGCGTACCAGCCGGGTAGACAGACAGAGGGACATGGCTCAAGCGGCTTAAAAAATAATGACTCGAATTTGGTTAAAAAAAAACATAGGTATAAAATGACTCCTTTCATGTTTTGCACTTTTCGGTCGTATCAAATGATTTCATCAAAAATACTATATACAGTCGAAACTCTCTATAACGAACACCTATATAACGAAGTTTTCTTTATTGCGAAACAATTATGAGAACACTGTGTTTTGGGTCTACTTTGAGTGTATTCTAATCTCCATATAACGAATTTTCCTATGAAGGAAATATTCGCTTTTCTTATAACGAAGCATTTTTGCGATCGTAACTTCAAGATTGAAGCGTTTTCAATCTACATATAACGAATTTAGGCAAAACCGACCGCACGCACACAAAAAAGAAATCGAAGTGTATTTTGGGGAACCACCGAACTATGCAAGTGACAACTGGTAACATTTGAATATCTCACATTTCTTGCAGTCTCTATCAGTTTGCCTATTCATATCGCGATATATACTGTTTTTACTTCTCTAATGTATTAGAAAATTATATTGAAAAAGAAAAGTGGAAAAATGTACTTTAAACCTAGTAACTGACTACTACAAATATAAAAATGTAAAAGGAACAAAATTGTTTTTCTTCTCTATATAGCGAATTTTCTTTATAGCGAAGTAAATATCCAGTCCCTTGGAATTCGTCATAGAGAGTTTCGACTGTATATCTAGGTTATTTGTCAAAAATATTTGATAAGTTTCAAACTTTTTGTAAATCACCCTACACACATGCCAATTTCGACCAATAGTTGTGATTTGATGACAGTGTGTGGGCCGCTTTAGGAAATATTTCCCTTAAATTCGCTCCAATTACATATATGGATATTGAAAAATCATTCTCAATGCACAAAAACATTTTACGTTTTATTAGACCAAATTTTTTGTTCGACAACACAGTGCAACACACTTTTCGGGGGTAAACCAAACCAATAACAAAACCCTTAACTCCATTTTGTTCCACAACGTCCCACATTTTATTTACAGTGGTTTGAAGTTTGGTTTTTTTGGTCAAAATTTGAATCAAAGAATATGTAAAATCGTCTGTAAAAATAAGTTTGGGGTATTTCAAGTCAGGGGAATATTTTCTCATCAGGGAAATATTTTCTCGGAACATTTTAACCCTGTCCCAATTTTGAAAAACTGTTTAAAAGTAAATTTTGGACGTAGGTCAAGGGTTAGAATCTTAGATAGAAATATTTTTCGGAAAATTTCACTAAGAGTCACCGAAGAAAAATAGCCTCTATGAGTCAAAGGTTTCAAAATAAAAT
Organism: Muscina levida; assembly: GCA_964034835.1. NCBI lineage: Eukaryota > Metazoa > Arthropoda > Insecta > Diptera > Muscidae > Muscina > Muscina levida. The sequence continues at coordinate 88,648,130 of OZ035883.1, read as the reverse complement.
CAAAATGAAAAGTTTAAAAAGTCTATTTTTCAGCAAACAGTGCAACACACTTTTTCGGGTGTGAACCAAACCAATATCAAACGATAGCATTTGACATCAGTAACAAAGCCCTTAAATTTTGCTCAATTACGTCACAATTTTTGTTTATAGTGGTTTAATGTTTGATTTATTTGGTCAAATAAAATTGATTTTTGAAAAACAGCTAAAAAGTCTAAGTACTCAAAATGTTCAATATGGGTGGCAAATAGTGGGTTCAAATCTTCTGATGAAATATTCCCCTTAATATTTTATTGTATGTCTCCGAAGACATGAACTATCCCAAATGTATTTTTACACATGATTATTCTAATCCTTTGATTCTACTTTTTACCAAAAAAAAAAAAAAATTAAACTTTAAATCACTGTAAAAAAATTGTGACGTAGTGAAGCAAATTGAAGTCTCAGGTTTTATTAAAATAATATTGTTCTTTTTTTAAATATTAAACTGTTTTGTGACAAAAAAAAATATTTGAAATTCTTATGAAAAAGTTAGTGTGACTTTCCCTTTTAGAGCATATTTTTTGTTGATTTTAAGAGCATGTTTTTTGATTTTGAGATCTATTTTTAGGGCATATTTTAAGCGTATGAATATGAATACCGACAGATTCCCACCTATTTTAAAATGAAAGGAAACAGTTATCTAGCAGCAGTCTTCTTTAAACAATAACAACCTTCTATGCCGATTTGCTTAGAACTGTCAATGTTCAACAATACAGTTTTTTCTCCAAAACGTTATACTCTCATTGCTTTACTAAATACAAAATTTGACCACGATTGGGTGTTTTGATGTTATTACTCGTTTTCTAAAGTGGGCAGAATGGTACATTTATATGGGAGGTGCCAATAGGGGCGGGGCCATGTATCCCATTTGGAATCTTTCAAAAGTTATCTTGCGTACCAACCGGACAGACAGACGGACATGGCTCAAATGAATCATGAATCGAATTTGGTTCAAAAAAACATAGGGTCTAAAGTGACTCCTTCTATGTGTTACACTTTTAGGTCGAATCAAATGATATATACCCTGCTACCTGTGGGGTGAGGGTATAAAAATAGGGAAAAAATCCAAAAATGATATTCCCTACGAGTAGGAGGGTATAAAAGTGAAGATAATTTTTATTTAGAATACATATATTTAAATAAACTTTGTAACACAAAACAGGAGATTTGTTGAGAGGTGGAAGTTACTTTTAGCTTTACACATCCTTTTTTGTCAATAATTTTTTTCTGAAATGCTTCGCTTTGAGAACAGAATCTTGCATACCAAACGTACACCCCCAAAAAGGGGGAGTTTGTATGGAATGAGGAAGATCTTGTTCATCTTACAACGTTAGCTCCTATCATAGGATAAAAGCTTGCATATCAAATTTCAGCTCGATATTTCCTAACCTACGGCTGTAATCGCGGGGGCAGTTAGCCGGACACCCTCAAAATGGGGGAGTTTGTATGGGAGATGGAGTAGTTTTTGACGGATCGGTCTCATCTTAATACTCAACCTCCATTTAGGGCAGCAATGCTTGCATACAAATTTTCAGCTTGATTACTCTTAAATTACTTCTGTTATCGCGGGGACTGACATACGGACACCCCCAAAAAAGAGTGATTTTGTATGGGAGGTGGAAGTAGTTTTTGCCCGATCGGTCTCATCTTAGAACTAAACTTCCGCTTTGGGATGGAAGCTTGCATTCCAAATTTCAGCTCGATATCTCTTAAACCGCTGCTGTAATCGACGGTCACTTTTAAATCGACTCAGATTTCGATTCTCATCATTTATATATGTATTGCAAACGTACCACGTAAACTTCCGCTTTGGGATGGAAGCTTGCATTCCAAATTTCAGCTCGATATCTCTTAAACCGCTGCTGTAATCGACGGTCACTTTTAAATCGACTCAGATTTCGATTCTCATCATTTATATATGTATTGCAAACGTACCACGCATCCGTATGGGCGTTACAAATGGAAGAACAAAATTAATATACCCCTTACACTGTTCATGCGCGTTGTGAAGGTGAATTTGGATGCAAAAACAGGCATACACTGTGGTGCAAAAATGAGCCAATGGGTTAAAAAAAGTTTGTAATTAATTTTTTTTATAGTATATTTAAATTATTTCCTAAGTTCTTGCTAAATTTAAAATATGCATGTGTAAAATATGTAAAGAAATAACAAAAATGTAACTTACATTACTGTAAGTGTATAAAAACAAAACATTTTCTAAATATGACCATTAGCACACTTTTGCTCCAAGGTTTTGCTCATCTAAATTTAATAATTTATCCAGTATACTTTTGCATTTTTCAAATTATCCATCCTATTTGGCGTATATTGCCAAGTTAAGCAACATAATATACAGAAATTTTGTTTCATTCAGCCTGAACCCACTCCCACAGCTTATTGCTACTATTCGGAGCTTTTTCGTATTCTGCCAGCCTGTGTTTAAGGTAATCCCACAGGTTTTTGATCGGGTATATATGTGTATCAAATTCATCCTCTTTGCATATTAAATTTTATCACTGTAACCCAAAAACTATTTTGTCACGCCCCCTTCCGAGAATGAAATCTTCGTATACATATTCAAATCCGTTATTCAAGTGCTTCTTCTTCGTCTTTACTGGCAGCAACAACAGAAATTCATCTATCAGTAGCCGCACGTAGAAAACCATTCCAAGCGCTTCGGTCTTTTGCAAGCCAGCGCATTTGGTATATTTGAACGCGCTTGACCACGTCGATGTCGTTGTACAGCTCATAAAGCTCATGATTCATTCGACGACGGTACTTGCCGTTCACGATGATGGGTCCAAATATTTTGCGGAGTATTTTTCTCTCGAAGACTCCCAGAATAGATTGATCCGATTGTGTCATTACCCACGATTCTGCGCTGTAGAGGAAGACAGGTAGGATCAGAGTCTGGTAGAGCTGGATCTTTGTTCTTCGAGAGAGCGCTTTGTCGTTAAATCGCTTGCTTAGCGCATAGTAGCAGCGGTTTGCGATCAATACTCGTCTTTTGATTTCGAGGCTGACATTATTATTTTTGTTTATGGCGGAGCCAATGTAGACAACATCATCTACCACTTCAAAGTTATAGTTGTCAACGTTCACGTAGCGTCCCAGACGAGTGGACTCTTTGTTCGTTGAAACAAATAACTTGGTTTTGTTCTCGTTTGTCACCAGACCCAGATCAGCCGACTGCTTTTCAATGCTCGAAAAAGCCGCAGTAGCATCTCGCAATCCACGTCCAATAATATCGATATCGTCAGCATACGCGAGCAACATTGGCTTTTGTTAAATATGGTGCCATTCCTGTTTACGATGTTAAAGAGATCGCAGGGCAGACTAACGCCTTGTCTAAAGCCAGATTTTTGCCAATTTTCACTGAAGACATCGTGTCAGTCAGTGTCATCCCGAAGAGTCGAATTAGTTTTGCGGGGATACCAAACTCAGCCATAGCATCCAACAATTTCTGTCGTATCGGACTGTCAAATGCAGCTTTGTAATCGATGAACAGATGGTAGGTATCAATCTGCATTTCTTGGGTCTTCTCCACGATTTGTAGTAGCGTTCCAGTGCTGTATGTGTACTAAATTTCATATTTTTGAGTATACCAACTTGTACCTAGGCCTAAAACACAGATTAACCACGCTTACTCCGACCATTAATGGAAAACTTAAATATATATATATATATATAAAGTTTTATCTCACTAGGGCTAATATACAGTTTTTCCTTGCCCCTCCGCCCACTGTTTGAAAATAAAAATTTCGTTTGCAAATTTCAAAAAGTCGTGTCGAGTACTATTTGTGTACCAAATTGTATCTCCTAGGACTTAAATATTGTCTGGCCACGCCTTTCCGCCCACTAAACGAATATATAAATTTTAAACTGAAGTGTCGAGTTCTGTCTGTGATAACCTGTTATATTTTCAATATAGAGCACTATAGAGCGAAATCTGTAAAGAAATTAAATTTTAGAGCGTTTTGTTGGAATTTTAGAAATATGTATTAAAAGTGGGATTAAAAAGATAGATTAAACTTCATCTTATTCCCTTTCCAACGATATGCAATACTGTTATGTCAAGTGTTCATTTATCTATATATAAAAAAATGAAATGGTCCACGTATGTGATACCATCACTTGAGAACGGCTGGAGCGATTTGACTGATTTTTTTTATTCGATTCGAAATTTTCCGTAGATTGTTTGTGTGAAAAAAATCAAATCCAGGTGGCGCTAGGGTGGATTTATATCGAAAATTTGAATGCATGCACCAATTCAACTGAAATTTAGAATGGATATTCGTTTGATCATGAGAAAACATTTTATGTACAAATGGACCCGGTAGGTGGCGCTGGGGTTGGTTTACAATCAAAATTTTAACGAAAGGGCCAATTTAACTGAAATTCAGAATCTATGTTTGTTTGATCATCAGATGTACAGATTATGTACAAATGGACCCGGTAGATGGCGCACAGTGGTTCCTTTTTGGTTTTTTTTGGACTTAATTCTGTAACTTTTGAACGGATAATGCTATCTTGATGAAATTTAAAATATTTAAAGCTGAGGTGTTTTCGAGATGATTTGGAAATATTCGGCTCCCGAGGTGGTGTGGGGGCCACTGCGTGGCCCTCCAAAGTTGGTCACCTCGGGTATTTAAAAATTTCAAATGCTTGAGGAATGTGCATTTATGAACCGATTTAAAAGATTTTTTGCATTTAGATAGTGCTTCGAAAAACCTTCAAAACATATGCTTACATGCACATGTTATCTCATTTAGGTCATGAGATATTTGAGAAAATAAAAAAAATTGTGTCATTTTTGGACGAGGTTGATTTAGTATTTTTAAGGGTGTGAGCTCAGTTTTTCCTTGATTTTGAAGATATTTATATCGTTAGTTAGCTTATAAAATTCTGAATGAAATTGCTGAAAAAATAATTCAAATATTTTGTTTCAATCAAAAGTTATAAGCATCGCAAGTAAAAGTTTCCAAAAAAAAGGCATATTTTTACAGTTCTTTTGCAAAAAGGCGACTGCATTCTTTCGTTTGTAAAAAAAATATTTCTTCCGGGAAGTGGCAATTTCTTTATTATTCCTCATAGAAATGTTGATGCAGATGCATTTAATGCTAAATTTGAATAAGTTCAGCAAAATGGTTCCCCGGCAAGGGAAGTCAAAAATACCCCATTTTTGAAAAAAAAAAATTTTGTTTTTGAAAATTCTCAAATCGCAAAGCGCCAACGAGAAAGCTCATTATATATTTTTTTGACCACATATGTGGACTAGTTAAGCGTAACGTATTTCAACATCCCTGCCATAAACAAAGACAGTGTGGCCATTTTAGTAAAAAATTCTGAATTTTGGAACATATTTTCCCCGTTTTGGGAATTTGGGTAGTTTGTTGTAAGATATGGCAACATATTGTTATTCGTTTTTTAAGGACAATTTTATGTACATTATTCCAAAATTTCGTTAAGATATTTCAGTCCGTTTGGATTTTACGCTATTTTTCATATAAGATATTATTTCTCCCAAAAATACGCTTTGCCCAAATTTTATATTTGACTCAGAATTATGTCCAAAACAAAATGTGCTTTTAATTAATTTTTGTAAATTATTAAACTCTATGTAATTCCCTTTCCATTCATATGCAATACTTGTATGTCAAGAGTTTATTTATTCTTTATAATTATAATCAAACTTCACTACCTCCGTAATTAAAGTATATATCGTGAAACACACATACATATGGGGGCTATATCTAAATCTGAACCGATATGCTTAGTTTTGTTACCACATCATAATAGTGTAAAAAAACTAAGATTTGCAAAGTTTTGTTAACACCAGAACAAAAATGTGGTTTTTAGCTACAATAATGTATAAAAGGTTATGCTAATTTGTATGGGAGGTACCAGAAGGGGCGGGGCAAGCGGACCCATTATTTCAGTATATACTGCACGCTGTCAAATAATAATACCATCCAAATTTTAGCTTCGTAGAGCACTCCATCAGGAAGTTAGTGACAATAGAGTGGTTTTAGCGAAATAGGTAATTTTGTATGGGAGGTACTTGAGGGGGCGTGGCTATTTCGCCCATTTTCCAACCAACATAGCGACTAGTGATTTTATGCCACTGGTAAATTTCTATTGAAATTCATTAAGAACTACTCCATTTATCGCCATAACCATTTACCCAGCCGGCCAGACGGACATAGCTTTATTGGGTTAAGAAGCCCCGAAACTTATTTTTTCTGAAGGAATCTAGGGTCTCAGTTATATGCACTGATGGGCTTAACTTCTTCCCGTATAAAATTATATATTTCCTATTCGATGTTACTGAGATAATACAAATTTTGTTCAAAAGTTGTTAAAAATGGTAATAATAACACACAAAAGCAGCAAAAACATATGAATATTGCATTAAAAATCAAATATATAACTTTAAAAATAATTTTGCTGGATATGTTTATGCAATAAGAGAAATTTTTCGTAATTTGTCTCTCATTCCTGTGTATAGGGATTTATAAATCATAAATAACTTAATTAAAGAGTCTATGGGCTTGTAAGATTTATTTATAAGTAACGACTCCATAATAATTTTTTAGTCTCAAGTGTACTAAAAATTTCTCTTATTGCTTAAATATTTTAAGCAAAATTATTTTTTAAGTTATAAATTTGATTTTTAATGCAATATTCATATGTTTTTGCTGCTTTTTATTGTTATTATTACCATTTTTAACAAATTTTAAACAAAATTTGTATAATCTCAGTAACATCGAAAAGGAAATATAGAATTTTATACGGGAAGAAGTTAAGCCCATCAGAGCATATAACTGAGACCCTAGATTCCTTCAGAAAAAATAAGTTTCGGGGCTTCTTAACCCAATAAAGCTATGTCCGTTTGGCTGGCTGGGAAAATGGTTAAGACGATAATTGGAGTAGTTCTTAATCAATTTGAATAGAAATTTACCAGTGGCATAAAATTCACTAGCCGTAACGTTGGTTGGAAAATGGGCGAAATAGCCACGCCCCCTCAAGTACCTCCCATACAAAATGACCTTTTTCACTAAAACCACTATATTGCCACTAACTTCCTGATGGAGAGCTCTACGAAGCTAAAATTTGGATGGTATTATTATTTGACAGCGTGTAGTATATACTGAAATAATGGGTCCGCTTGACCCGCCCCTTCAGGTACCTCCCATACAAATCAGCATAACCTTTTATACATTATTGTAGCCAAAAACCACATTTTTGTTCTGGTGTTAACAAAACTTTGCACATCTTAGTTTTTTTACACTATTATGATGTGGTAACAAAACTAAGCATATCGGTTCAGATTTAGATATAGCCCCCATATATATGTGTGTTTCACGATATATACTTTTATTACGGAGGTAGTGAAGTTTGATTATAATTATAAAGAATAAATAAACTCTTGACATACAAGTATTGCATATCAATGGAAAGGAAATTACATAAAGTTTAATAATTTATAAAAATTAATTAAAAGCACATTTTATTTTGGACATAATTCTGAGTCAAATATAAAATTTGGTCAAAACGTATTTTTTGGAGAAATAATATCTTATATGAAAAATAGCGTAAAATCCAAACGGACTGAAATATCTTAACGAAATTTTGGAATAATGTACATAAAATTGTCCTTAAAAAAACGAATAACAATATGTTGCCATATCTTACAACAAACTACCCAAATTCCCAAAACGGGGAAAATATGTTCCAAAATTCAGAATTTTTTACTAAAATGGCCACACTGTCTTTGTTTATGGCAGGGATGTTGAAATACGTTACGGTTAACTAGTCCACATATGTGGTCAAAAAAATATATAATGAGCTTTCTCGTTGGCGCTTTGCGATTTGAGAATTTTCAAAAACAAAATTTTTTTTTTTCAAAAATGGGGTATTTTTGACTTCCCTTGCCGGGGAACCATTTTGCTGAACTTATTCAAATTTAGCATTAAATGCATCTGCATCAACATTTCTATGAGGAATAATAAAGAAATTGCCACTTCCCGGAAGAAATATTTTTTTTACAAACGAAAGAATGCAGTCGCCTTTTTGCAAAAAAACTGTAAAAATATGCCTTTTTTTGGAAACTTTTACTTGCGATGCTTATAACTTTTGATTGAAACAAATTATTTGAATTATTTTTTCAGCAATTTCATTCAGAATTTTATAAGCTAACTAACGATATAAATATCTTTAAAATCAAGGAAAAACTGAGCTCACACCCTTAAAAATACTAAATCAACCTCGTCCAAAAATGACACAATTTTTTTTATTTTCTCAAATATCTCATGACCTAAATGAGATAACATGTGCATGTAAGCATGTTTTTTGAAGGTTTTTCGAAGCACTATCTAAATGCAAAAAATCTTTTAAATCGGTTCATAAATGCACATTCCTCAAGCATTTGAAATTTTGAAACACCCGAGGTGACCAACTTTGGAGGGCCACGCTGTGGCACCCACACCACCTCGGGAGCCAAATATTTCCAAATCATCTCGAAAACACCTCAGCTTTAACTATTTTAAATTTCATCAAGATAGCATTATCCGTTCAAAAGTTACAGAATTAATTCCAAAAAAAACCAAAAAGGAACCACTGTGTGGCGCTAGGGTGGATTTATATCGAAAATTTGAATGCATGTACTTATTTAACTGAAATTTTGTATTTATGTTTGTGGAACCTTGAGAAAAAATTGTTTGTATAAATTGACCCGGTAGGTGTCGCTAGGGTGGAATTATAATGAAAATTTTTACGAATTAAACAATTTGACTGAAATTTTGAATGTATATTTGTTTTATTATGAGAATTTTTTTTGTATGTATGGACCTACGGTTGATTTGGCTGGGGTTGAATTATTTCGAAAATTTATATCCATTGTCCGATTTTACTTAAACTTAAAATATATGATTTTTTTGACTTGAGAAAATTTTGAATGTATGTTTGGAACCAGTTACCGGTGTTTAGCTTATGATACACTTAATTTTTGGAATGCCATTTAGTCACTTTTTTAACATCATAGTTATTCAGAAGTCTATATATATAAAAAAGATGTACATTTTGATGTCACGACTAATTGTGAAAACGGTTGACCCCATTTGTCCCAAAATTGCAGTGAAAGTTGAGGATTGGCTGTAGATGGTCACCCAGACTGCAAAAAGGATATAAGATATATGAAGAACAGAATTTGTCCGGGAAACCTCGCCCTTTAAATTGAAATGTTTTAGAGGTCAATGAAATAAACCAATCGCTATTAGATTTCAACTACACTCAACATATTTTACAAAAATTTGGAGGCAGGACGAAGTCTGCCGAGCCAGCTAGTACTTTATAATTATAACAATTAAACTTCAAAACCTCTCGTAAAAAATTATATATCGTGAAACACACATATATATGGGGGCTATATTAAAATTTGAACCGATATGCGTAGTGTCATTACCTCATTATTGCAATTTTAAAAAGTAAGTTCTGCAAAAAGTATGTTCGGTGCAAAAATATAGTTTTTGGATAACATAATAGCGATATTTAGTATTTGATGCGAATGGTCCTGCGAAAGTGCAAATGCAAAATATTGTAACTTTTGTTTGCAATCCAACAACAAAATATACAGAATTGCAATCGTCACAACATTGCTTTTGCGCAACATCACGGATACTCGAACAGCTGACATTTGTAAACAATAATTAAGAATCGTCAAACTAAATTTAAGATATATAGCCGAAAACTCTAAATAAAAAATTAAAACTCGAAAAAATAAAAGTTGCTTAAAACACCGCTCACTGTCAATGATAAAATTATTGCACTACCAAACCGTTGCAACCTAAAACGCACCAAACACTGCATACCGCAAATGTATGATAAGCTACGGTAATTTGTATGGAAAGTACAAGATGTGGAGGGGCAATTCGGGAAAAATTTAAGCCTATTAAACCATACAAGTAAGACACCAGACATCGTAAGAAAAAATAAATGTTGGTGATTTTTAATACAATTAAGCCATGTCCTTCTGTCCCGCTGGGTGAATAGTGAAAGTAATTCTTTATCAACGAAAATATAAATTTGGTAGTGGTGAAAAATCGCTATTAGAAGTGTTGAGGCGTAGAAAATAGGTTAAGCCACGTCCTTTTGAGAACCTCCGATGCAAAATAACCTATTCCATTAAAAACACTATTATGTCAAAAGCTTCATGTTGGTGGAGAATATTTTGACTGATTAAAAAGTAAGGTCCTCTGAAAGTTGGCATACAGAAATGTAGTTTTTATAAATACTTAAATTTTTGCTGATCAGACAAATCAAATATTGCAGAAGAAAATCTATGGACTGGTTAAAAAGTAATGGCCTCTGAAAGTTGGCATACAAAAATTAACTTTTTATAAATACTTGAATTTTTGCCTTTGGAAGAAGTGCAGAATATGGGGCGGGAGCCCAAATATAAATGCAAAATCTGGTTTTAAATACACTTTCCTCGAACATTTGAAATTTGAAAACACCCAACTTTGGAGGGCCATCCAGAGGCCACCAGAAAAAATTCATCATCTCGAAAACGCCTCAGCTTTAACTGTTTAAAATTTCATCAGGATGCCATCATTCGTTCAAAAGTTACAGAATTAAATTAAAACCAGTACAGAAATTTCAGTCAGGTAAACTGACTGATAAATACCATCACCCAATATAAGATATTGTTGAAGTCTTGAGTTATTGAAATGAATAGATTTTTAATTAAAATAAAATTACTTATGTATATTTTTCCCCTGCTTGTGGTGCAAAATCGTCCAAAACTTTACATATTTGTGTAGGGGGTATAGGTGCCGGTTTGGAATTTATGTGAGAAATATCAATTTTTGAAAAAAATTTAATTTTGATAGGGGGTACCACAAGGGGTAAACCGATACAGTCCTTATTCATTCCTGACTCAAATTTTCATACGTACAACTTACGAATAATTTGACTGAATTCAGTGCACTTACAAAAAATGATATGTATGTAAGACTATAGGGGTGAGTTCGGTCCTTTGTGTGGGAGGTACCAGAAGGGGTGTGTCAAATAGTTAGGTTTTCTGAGGTTTCGCCTCCTATCACAATATAAATTAACCGACTAATTTTCATTGCCCCTCAAATGTCCGTTTGGAAGTTATGGGAGAATTATTAATTTTCCAAAAATAGGTAATTTTGTATGGGAGGTACCAGAAGGGGTGACCCGATATAGTCCATATTCACTCCTGATTCATATTTTCATAAGCGTACAAATTACTCATAATTTGACTGAATTCAGTGTACTTAGAAAAAAGATATGTTTGTAATACTTTGGGGGTGAGTTCGGTCATTTGTATGGGAGGTACCAGAAGGGGTGTGTCAAATAGTTAGGTTTTCTAGGGTTTTGCCCCCTATAATAACATAAATTAATCGACCAATTTTCATTACCCCCCAAGAATCCGTTTGGAAGTTATAGGAGAAAGAAATAGAAATATTTTTCAAAAATAGGTAATTTTGTATGGGAGGTACCAGAAGGCGTGATCTGATATAGTCCATATTCATCCCTAATTTTCATAAGCAAACATCATACGCAAAATTTGAGTGATCTCAGTTTATTTGTATGGGAGGTACCAGAAGGGGTGTTTCAAATAGTTAGGCTCTCTGAGGTTTCGCCTCCTATCACAACATTAATTTATCGACCAATGTTCATAACCCCCCAAGTGACTGTTTTGAATTTATTGGAGAAATATATAATTTCCAAAAATAGGTCATTTTGTATGGGAGGTACCAGAAGGCGTGAACCGATATAGTCCATATTCATACCTGAGTCTAATATTTATAAGCAAACATCATACGCAAAATTTGAGTGATCTCAGTTTACTTGCAAAAAAGATATGTATGTAAAACTATAAGGGTCAATTCGGTTATTTGTATGGGAGGTACCAGAATGGGTGGGGCAAAGGTTTCGGTTTTCTTAGGGTTTGTCTACTTTTGCAAGATAAATAAACTGACCAAATTCAAACATCCTCCGGTTGTCCGTTTGGAAGTTATGGAAGAAATATTAATTTTCCAAAAATAGGTAATTTTGTATGGGAGGTACCAGAAGGGGAGGGGCAATTCAGCCCATTTACAATCCCATAAGTTCGTTTTGAAAAATATTGATACTGGTAAATTTTCATACCGATCCGTTAAGGTTTACTTGAGTTATCCTGCTGACCAGCCATCCAGCCAGACAGACGGACATAGCTCATTCTTCTTAAAAAGTTCTGAAACGAATTTGGTCTTAAGATACTTGGGGTCTAACTCGTCTCCTAAAATGCGTTACACTTTTTTTCGTATCAAATGATATATACCCTCATCCCTAAGGGTGATGGTATAAAAACCGTTTTGAAACCACTGAAAAATTGCATATCCACAACATCTTAACCTCAAGAATAATATTACGATTTTTTGACTTTTTTTTGACAATTTCAGATATTTTTTACTTTTTTAAAATGTTGCCCATTTTTTATTTTTGCTCAAAAGAAAGCTTAGGTCTTTTCTTTGGTTGCTTTGTAGGTGTGATATCTATAAAAATACATGTTTCGTAACTCAAAACAACGCTTTTTAAATTTTTAGCTTATGCATTATAGGGAAAGTGCACATTAGACCGGGTCACGAAAAAAAATTTCCAAAGTCGAGGGCAAATATTAAAGATCACCTCGAGACAACTTCAAAAAAAAATTTTTTTTTTCTCCTCCACCCCCCGGAAAAACAGCCAAAATCGTTTTTTTATCACTGCTTTTTTGTTTGTGGCTCAATCGTAACATACAAGCCATCGGTGTAAAGGCCTCGAGGACTACTACATTTGTCCTATAGATGTCTCTGACATACGACATCATCTTGTAATGATGGCCCTATTTAGAGCAATTTCTACCCCTAAAATTTAAAAATATTTTTTCCAGGGATTAGGGCCCTTTCAAAACCAAGAACATTTTTCTTTGGAAGTATACAGTTTTATTCAAAAACAAAAAAGTTACGTATGAAAAGATGTATTTACAGCATCAACATTAATATTTTTTCTTGTTGTTTGCATTATTACAGACAATTATTGCATACTTTATAGCGCTGAAGGAAAATTTTTATAAATATGATTCCATAGCTCAAATTGTTGCATAAGTCTTAACGACATCGAAAAAAAATTTAAATATTTTCTTGAGATAATTCATTTTTAATCGAGTTACCGGCGAAATATAATTTTTTTTACAAATAAAATCCCAAAAAGAGCAAAGATATGTATGTAATTACAGCAAATATTGGCGCGACTCAACTTCCGTCACGACTATCTAGTTTTGCAATAATTTTTCAGTTCGATTAGTCATTCCTAGAGCTGATTCACTTAAATTTCGCCCAAATGTTCAGTGTTGCAAATTGCATGGGAAGAATACGAGTGCATATTTATGTCTATATTTTATTATTAATACTTCCATTTTGGACCAGATATCTTTATAATTTCGTTGCTTGAATATTGGTGACGCTGAATACCTTCATCCGCATGTTTGAAAACACTGTTTGCGCTAAAAAGTATGCAATAACTTATATTTAAATTTTTTCGATATCGCTAAGAAGTATGCAATAATTTTCGATAATAATGCAAACAGCAGAAAAACATATTAGTGAGGATGCTGTAAATACATCTTTTCATACGTAACTTTTTTGTTTTTTAATAAAACTGTATACTTCCAAAGCAAAATATTCTTGGTTTTGAAAGGGCCTTAATCCCAGGAAAAAATATTTTTAAATTTTAGGGGTAGAAATTGCTCTAAATAGGGCCATCATTACAAGATGATACCGTATGTCAGAGACATCTATAGGACAAATGTAGTAGTCATCGAGACCTTTACACCGATGGCTTGTATGTTACGATTGAGCCACAAACAAAAAAGCAGTGATAAAAAAACGATTTTGGCTGTTTTTCCGGGGGGTGGGGGAAAAAAAATTTTTTTTTGAAGTTGTCTCGAGGTGATCTTTAATATTTGCCCTCGACTTTGGAGAAAAAAAAATTTTGTATGGGGACCGACCCGGTCTAGTGCACATTAGAGTGGGTCAGTCCCAGTATTAAAAAAAAAGTTGCACTTCTCAGTCCCTAAATTTGAAGATTAGGCAACAACTATTCTGGGACACAAGAAAAAAAAATTTTACGCGCACCCTAAAAACGGCCCATTTAGTTTTTTCTGTGCTATGACGTCATTTGAAGTCCGATCGAGAAAAAAAGTACACTGTTGTTTTTGGTTTTACAAAGGCTACATTTCCTCCATATGTCATTTTTGACTCCGACGTCAAATTTGACAAGTGACTGATTCTATCTCGATTTCTACCCCTTTTTTTCCGGAGATTTTTCATAACGCACGTAAAGATCTTAAAAAATTGTGAAAATATTGCTTTTGAATTACCCACTTTTATTCATAAACAAAAAAGTTTCAAACGTTTTTAAAATGTACAAATGTGCTCAGAAGTCATATTAAATAAATTAATTCATTTGTTTAAATAACTAAAGTTTATTATAAACCGAGTGAAAATAAATAATTTCATCATAAAAATTCCACAATTAAATATATTAAGATGTTTAAGAATATTAGAAAGACACGTTAATTTCGACCGCAGATACTCAATCGGGTGGCTCGAATTACATCAAGTTATTCAGATCAAATTTTAGTAGTGCGGAATACTTGCTATGGATAATACAAGTATTTTTGTAAAAAAAATTGAAATCGGACAATATCTTTAGTTCTAGCATCGTGGTCAACTTGGTGGGGAAGGAGAAAAAAATCCACATCAAGCCAAGAAACTGCCGCGAAGTCGCCCCTAGAGGGGTAAAATGGATGACCGACCCCCAGTAATTTTTTCCTCCCAACATTTTCCTCATACATTCCTGCCCCTCGTCTTCACACACTACACCCACCGCTTAAATTCGCCTAGAGGTGTTAAATGTATGACCGACCTCCAATATTTTTGCAACTCCAACAGTTACACCCACAAATTTTCGGGTCAGGTTTGGGCTAAAGAGGTAAAAATCCACAAAAACCACAGCACACCTACTTGCAATTATCGTCTTTGCACAATCCGCACCAATATTGAATATCTGACTGAAACTATGGATTTTACAAAAATTTAATTGTGATTTAATTTGAAGTAAAAAAAGTTCTAGATATGAACATTAGGGGTATAACTTTTTGCAGTTTTTGCAAATATCAAAAATCCCACTCTATAGCCGTGTAGGGCATGAAAAAGTATTAAAAAATATGGTGTAACTAATTCTCTATTATTAAAAAAGTTTCCGCACCGATTGATTTTTTTTAATTCAACCGTTACTCTTGTCTCTAATAAGACATTTAATGAAATTGCGATATTTTAAGCAAAAAAAGTAACTTTATTTAACTTGTTTCAATTTTTTTTCTTAGTAAAAACACTTTGGAAATCTTCTTCGGTGCGGAAACTTTTTCAACTGATTCAACCTAACAACCTGTTATTTTATTATCATGGTACTGGAGTGAGATTTTGCACTCAACAAAAGTTATATCCCTAATTTACATAGTACTGTCACATTTATTTAATTTGTACATTTGTAAAAATCTTTTGGAATCATTTTCATACTAAAACTACCAACAATAAAAGAAAAACAAAGATTTTCTACGAACGAAGCGTCGAATACACATTGTTTATTTTTATTTTTATACAAGTGTCCGCTTTGTCATGCACGACCTGATGAGCGACAATGTCGGTCAAATTGTCGTTGATGCCTTAATAAACGACATGTCTCCCACACAATCATGCACGAACTTATAACCGACAATGTCGGTCAAATTGTCGTTACCAGTGCTTAATAATTTAAAATAACAAATTGAAGTAGTTTTATTGAAAACGTGCGATACATGAACCTTCACGCACTGCTGTTTCCAACAAACTTCACATTTTTTTCTTCTACTTTCCTCTTTTCAACTTTATGTTGTTATTGTCCCGTAACATTGAACATTTTTGTTTGATGCACGACAACATAAGTATTTTTCGGGCAGCTTGTCGTCAACCGAGTGTTTTGACGACAAGTACATAAATTTTTCACATTTTATCTTGAGGACAGCGTTGACGACAAAGTCGTGTATGACGATACTTCCTACTGGGATATATTGGTATTAGAGTATAAAAATATTCGACTTTTTCGTAAAACCCGGTTTCGGTTCTATTCAAAATTTACGTAATTTAAAAATAAGATTTTTCTATTTTACTATTATTAGCAGTTTAATTTACAAATATTACAACTAGTAAGAAAGTTTCAGTCGGGTAACCCGACTTACATATACCCTCACCCTCAGTAAAACATAAAATTCTCTGTTATATTGATATTATTACTCGATTTCTAAAGTGGGCGGAGTGGTATATTTGTATGGGTGGTACCTGAAGGGGCGTGTCTAGACTTCTGGATTTTTTCTCTAACACTTTATCCTTTTAGAACTTTATAAAATACAGTTTGGGACAATCGCGTTTGGTGTATTGATATTATTACAACATCTCTTAAGTGGGCGGAGTGGTACATTTGTATGGGAGATACCAGAAGGGGCGTGGCAAGACTTCCATTTTTTCCGAAACTTTATCTGTTATAGCTTTACTAAAAATAGAATTTGGGTACGATCCCGTTGGTTGTATTGATATTATTACTCGATTAATAAAGTGGGTGGAATGATGTATATGTATGGGAGGTACCAGAAGGGGCGGGCCATGTAGCCCATTTGCAATACCGTTAGTAGTTTTGGGGAAATATTAACTCGTGCAAAATTTCAAAACACTTGGTTGCGTCTTTCGTAAGTTATCGTGCACATCAGCCAGACAGACGGACATGGCTCAAACGACTTAAAAAGTCATAAATCGAATTTGGTTCAAAGAAACCTAGGGTCTAAAGTGACTCCTTCAATGTGTTACACTTTTGGGTCGTATCAAATGATATATACCCTCATCCCTAAGGCTGATGGTATAAAAATAACGTATGGAAAGGAGTTTTTAATTAATCACACAAAATATACTATTTTGTTTGTATTAATAAAGTCAAACATAAAATTATTTACACATTTCCATATCTCCTAATATATTAGTTGTCTTTTTTACGATCTTTCTTATTAAATTAGTATCAGCTGATAGATACTTTATAGGTTCTCAGAGGCATCCTTCTTTTTAAAGCTTTTATTAAGTAGATCGCACATTTGATCGCAAACCTGAAGAAAATTCTATTTTGCGTATAAAACTAATAGGCGCACAAAAAAACGTGTCAAATTGCCTAAAATCAGTAAATTATTGGACAACATGGCTTACGAATTCGGCCAATATCAAACAAATTTCGGCAATTTTATGCTGAGCATAATAATTGAGTTTTCCGCAATTATCTCTGGGTAAGAAAATTTATATACATATATGGTGAAAAATTTATATAAATTTTAAAGTTCAAAATTTTTTACCATTTTTTTTGCAAATGTTTTCTACAAATCTCATATTGTGATTCCAAAATATGTATACGAGTTTTTATTTCAGTTACACAAAGGTTTTTTTAAAGTTACCAAAAGAAAATGTACTTCACTTTGGTTTTATACATTTTGGTATTTAGGTTAACTATTTAAAAAAAACATATTGAGAATATTAAATTAATATTTAAGATAACAAAAGCTATATGTCCCGGATTGGCCAAAATTACTCTTGCCGTGATATTTGTCAAATCTACATTTAATGTGTTGTGTTTGGAATTACCGTGACGATTATATTAAATTTCCTTAATATTTTGCATTTGAGCAAACACTTTTTTTGTTGTGATTTTCATGTGTTCGAAAAATCGCTTAAACCCGGTTAAATCAGTTATTCGAAAATCGAAATTTTTTGTAAAAATCTGCTAACTAAAAAGTTTATTCTGTCTTTTGTATTAAAGAAATTAAAGCAACTTAAATAAATTTCCCTTCGTTGATCTTACATTCTATTCCCATTTAGAAGGGTAGTAAATGATTCGTTGATGATGAATTTATAATATTGTGGTTCGTCTTTTGAACATTGCCAAAAGAAATTGGCAAAGTACACGTACGTGTAGTACATGGACGTTCTCCAAAGGAAACACGAAAAGAATACAGTTTCTATGAATGTCGCAACATGGGTTGCTCACTGTGTAGAGGCGTAGTCAGACGGCAAATGTTGTATCATTTGACAAATATTTACGAAACGTGTTTGCCACTGAAATAGGTGGTGGCAAATATTCCTGCATACTATTATACTTAAAATACGAACAAATGAGTGGTGCTCTCTTATGCGTTTCCTGCATCAGTACAGGACAATACGCGCTGCAAAATAATTTAACTTTTAACTTTTATATGCAGCAAATCTTAAGTAAATGAAGAGAACTTAACAAAGTTTGGCACCAAGGGAACAGTATTTATTGCAAGACTTCTCATTTCTAATACTCGAGTTAAATGTCAAGAAAACTGTACTATAAACGATTACTAGGTAAATTAATGAATTAACTACACAAATTAGCATTTAATTAAATGTATATTTATACATTTGTTTACATATATATGCATAGATGTATATATACACAAATATAATGCACTTTTACTGACTAAGTGTCCTCTGAAATGCTTAGAGATACTTAAAATAGAAAATAGATAAACAAACTGAGTCATTCGCTGACGTTATTTGGCACAGAAAATACATAGACGACGGCACCGTCGCTGGCAAAATTACACACTGAAGCACTAAACAATTGCCAATTTATTTCAATTGATATGATTGGGATTTCTACGCTGTGTTAAATGAGAATTTCTTTTACGATTTTCGCGTCAGGCATTGCATCGGGTGCCCCAAAATATTGCTCGCTAAAATTATACGAATTCCATTACTAAATGCATTTTGTACATGATTTATAAAAATTCCATTGCACAGTGGTATGTTGTTAAAACATTTCAAACATTTTTTTGCCAAATATTAAAATGTATACTGGACGAGTTCACGTGGAGTGAATGCTGTAACAAAGTGTCTTCTTCCTGAAATCGATGAAATTTTCCAAACAAGTGCCTTAAGGGCTGTTTATACTGGCCAACAAATCAAGTATTTCTTGTTTTTAATGCAAATCGAATACAATTATTAGAGATTTATTATGCATTTTGACATTGGGGACAATATTTGGGACTGTTTTATTATGTTTATATAAGGTACAAAAGTACAAATGGTACAAATTTCGGACAATTACATTAAAATAAAAACATTCCAGGTTGCGTGGTACGTTCAGTGATCCTTTACTGAACATACCCACTACTTGTAAATTTAGTTGCATACACCACAAAACATGATTCATTGTTTGGAAAAATTCGCTCGAACCTCGTTTTCCAGGCATTTTTTTAAACTAAATTTAACAGTAAATTATACGCTCCACTGTATTTCGATGCAGATGTACTAAAAGGGTCATAATCCAAAAACCGAATATGAGGAATAAAAGAGAATCAAAAACTACACTTTTACGTCCAACAACAACAAAAATGTATTTAGTTAAGTTTATGTTTTATGCATTTTACATTTTGGAATGCAAATTTAGGGGATCTGCGAAAAGATTCTATGAAAAATAAATTTTTGGGCAGGCCTTTCCAGGCTGTCGCATTACCCCGAAGAGTATGAACTCCGACGAGACATACTGAAAATTAATTTATTGCCCTTCTTGAAGCTCAACCCACAGAGCAATACATAAAGTGTACCCATGAATCCTGTCTGTTACCTTTTGATTCAAAAAATGCCTGGAAAATTAGTTTTGAGCGAATTTTTGGGTTGTATGGAACTAAATGTACAAGTAGTTGGTATATTCAGAAAGGGATCACGGAACATACCACGCAAACAAGAATGTTTTATTTTAAATTTTTATGTAATTGTTCCGCAATATAATCAAATTGTAATTTATATAAACATAATTTGGTACATTAGCCATGCATAACAATCAAAATTTTATTGCTATTTTCATTCATGCTTTACCGTTTTTAGTTTTGTTGCATGAGAACCTCGATACATACAAACATACATACATCTTGTGTTAGCCCAAGACTTAAAAACGGAGTCAGTGATATCGGGGTTTTACTGGTCCGATACGGACCCGTTTCGGATCCGAAAATTCTTTAAATTGAATCAGTGAAATCTGAGTTTTCCTGATCCGAAAAATTCTTGTAATCGGAATTCGTATAATGGGCATTTTACTGCGAATCAGTAAAATTCCGAAAAAGACATCAAAAACGGAATTAGTAAAATCAGAATTAAAATAAAAATGCTCAAATGAATAAATAATACAAAAATAATAATAATAAATCAGTAATAAATAATTACAATAAGAGCAAAATACAATAAATAAAATAGAGTCGAGTTCTATTCAATTTAATTCAAAGGTAGTTAAATTAAAAATTTAAATTTTTTTATTTAAAATTAAACAAAATATTTAGTACAACTGAAAATTTATAAAACCTTAAACCCTTTTAATGCAAAAAAAAATCCTTAGTGTGAATCCAGTTTTAATGACTTTACGAATCCGTAAGGCGTCCAAAACGGATTCAAAAAGTATCCGGAACGGCAGTCAGTTTCCACTCCTTTTTTCGAGAGGAATTTCATACGAAATCGAGTCCGACTCGAATCCGAAACTGATTTCCGTTTCAGACCCTGTTTTGAATCCGTTTCGGATCAGTAAAATTTCGATTTAACGGAAATCAGTATTGTTTTTTCGGATTTCGTTTCGGATCCGAAACGGATTCAAAAAAGGATAAAAACGATCCGTTTTTTCAAGAGGATTTTCACACGAAATCGGAATCCGTTTCGGATAAAATGTCCGTGGAACGAGTTCAAAACGGATCCTGATGTCACATTGGGTGTTAACAACGCCTGTTAATTCGCTCGAACGGTTCGACGCATAGTGGAAAATTTTAGTCCTTATCGGATCAAAAATCTGTAACTTTTTTTTTGTTCTTAGAGATAGACTTCTGAAATTTTACACGGATAATCTTAAATGTATTTTGTATTATTCTATAAAATATGAGCCAAATTAAACCAGAACTTATTTCAGAATAAAGGTAAGAAGTTTATTTCTTGCACATAGAGATGACTTGTACATGTATTTGGTACAATTGTTGATACGAAGAAAATTGTAACTAATGGGATTGTAAATGGGCAGAATAGCCCCACCCTTTCTGGGACCTCCCATACAATATTACCTATTTTTGGATAATTAACCGAGAGCGTACTGAGAATATATAAAGATCACTTCTGTAGCCTATTGATGTGTGAAAACTTGACGGATGAAGACTGTGCACCAATCCGAGAGGATAACATCGAGTGTCCACCTCCGAGCCAAGCTGAGATAACAACTGCCATATCCCGCCTTAAGAACAACAAGGCCGCTGGGGCTGATGGTCTTCCAGCTGAGTTGTTTAAGGCGGGTGGAGATGAGCTTGTTATAAGCATGCAACAGCTCATAGAGAACATATGGCTTCAGGAGAGCATGCCAGAGGATTGGAATCTCAGTGTGCTATGTCCAATCTACAAAAAAGGTGACCGTAGTAAATGTAAAAACTATCGTGGAATTAGCCTCTTACCGATTGCGTATAAGGTCCTCTCTAGCATACTGTGTGAACGTCTAAAGCCAATTGTGGAAAACCTGATTGGACCTTATCAGTGCGGCTTTAGACCAGGCAAATCCACGACGGATCAGATATTTACACTACGGCAGATTCTTGAGAAAACCCATGAGAAGCAAATCGACACTTACCACCTCTTTGTCGATTACAAAGCTGCCTTCGATAGTCCCATCAGGCATCGACTATACGAAGCCATGTCTGAGTTCGGTATTCCTGCGAAGATAATTCGTCTCTGCCGGTGTACCCTTACGAATTCCAAATCCTCTGTTCGGATTGGCAAGGATCTATCTGCACCATTCGATACGACGAGAGGTCTTAGACAGGGTGACGGTTTGTCATGTATGCTGTTCAACATAGTGATGGAGAAGGTGTTAAGGAAAGCAGCGGTTAACATGTCTGGCACCATATTTAATAAGAGCCACATGCTGCTCGCATATGCCGATGATATCGATGTTATCGGCCGAACGATGCGAGAGGTAACAGCTGTTTTCTCATCAGTTGAAAGGGAGTCAGCGAAAATGGGTTTGGCAGTGAATGAGGACAAGACGAAGTTAATGGTATCATCGAACAAAGTGTCCACCCGTTGGGGACGCAGCGTGAACGTTGAAAACTATTGCTTTGAGGTAGTGGATAAATTTATCTACCTTGGATCCGCCATGAACAAAAACAACAGTGTCAGCCTCGAAATAAAACGGAGAATAGTGCTTGCCAACAGGTGTTTCTTTGGACTACGCGAGCACTTTATAAACACCACCCTATCTCGAACTACCAAAGTCCAGCTTTACCAGGTACTAATTTTACCGGTCCTGTTGTACGCCTCCGAATCTTGGGTGCTTACCCAGGCAGATGCAACTCATCTGGCGGTGTTTGAGAGAAAAATACTCCGCAAAATATATGGACCCATTTGCGTAAACGGCGAGTTTAGGATTCGGATGAACCACGAGCTGTACGAGTTATACCACGACATTGATGTCGTTAAGCGAATCAAAGTGCAACTATTACGCTGGCTAGGCCATGTCGTGAGAATGGATGAGGAAACTCCAGCGCGAAAGGTATTCTATCAAGACCTCGAAGGACGGCGCAAAAGAGGGAGACCGCGACTACGTTGGAAGGACCAGGTGGAGGAATCACTGACGCTGCTTGGTAGGACTGACTGGAGACGGTGCGCACAAGATCGAAGCGAATGGAAATCGTTGATCATTTCGGCCTCTGATTTAGGCACTAAGATATAAATATATATATGTGTCAAGTTGTTTTAAAGGCTAATAATAATAATAATAATATTTCTTTCATAACTTCCAAACGGACGACCGGAGAATATTTGAATTTCGTCAGTTTATTTATCTTGTAAAAGTAGACAAACCCTATCAAAACCAAAACTCATACGAAATGTCCTATTTTTAGAAAATTACTATTTCTCCCATAACTTTCGAATGCGGCAAAACCTCAGAAAACTTAACTATTTGTCACACCCATTCTTCTATCTCCCAAGCCTTAAACAAAATCTTATATTGGGTAATGGTATTTATTAGTCAGTTTACCTTGTATTGGTTTGTCGGCACAAGTGGTAGGTTTTTCAATTTTTATTACACTAGACTAAAGTAACGAATTTATAGTCAAAAACTTTGTTTTTTACGGGTTGTTTATTTAATATGCAGCTAAAATTTTGTAAAGTATTTTATTAATATATTAAGCTTTAACATTTTTACATATGAGCGCAGAGCTAAACAAAGCTCCTATTTTTTTCCTCCAAAGTTTTTACATGTAGTCAAAACAACATTACATCATTCAGGAGCTAAAATTTTAAATGTTTTTCGTGAAACCTGATCCGCTATTTATAAAATCGGAATATACATAAAATTTCCTTTCCAATAAGGTATATAACTCCTTAATTGTAATGTGAATTCTATTAAAAATATGCTCTGAATTATGTTTTATTTTTATAGTAATAAATCGATGTCGTAAAAAGATGTGAATACGGTCTTTATTTCCGAGTATTATTGTATATTAGAGGTGGGGAGGGGTCGATTTGTATGGGTAGACAATATTTAACAAAGCTTAATAAATTCCTAGCCCGCGCTAATCGATTTTAAATTTTTTTTAACTATTTTTTTAAGTTTACAGAAGTTTTTAGACACTATTTTATAACATTAGCCAACTGTGATTTATAATATTTAGAAAGTGCATTTTGTTACGCATAAACGTATTTTTGTTTGTTAAAATTGGTGAACAAATGGTTAAGTAAGTCCTGTTTTTGGAGGATTGAAATTTTCATATCTGTACTTAAATCAAGCAATTGAAGCAAATTAACAACAAAACAACAAAACCAAACCAAAAAAGTTTCACGTTAGGCTCTCTTTAACTTTTTTTTTTTAAAATGTACTGATTTTTTTCTGCGCACTTTGACTTATGTTACATATGTTTGCAAAATTTCATCATATTCGGTGAGAAGACCCATAATTTATGTGATTGCTTCCCATGGAATTACTAGTGTAGGAATGTATATGGGTATTTCCAGCGGAAGGACAGAAGATTTTATTGTAAAAAATTGCTATATATTTAACTTAATGTTTTTGTAATCATATAACTAATTTGTTGAACTTTAACAAAACGAACTATGTATATCTTTGGAATGTCCCTTCTACTCCCACCTTCCATACAAGTTGCTCTTTGTGTGGATTGTCCCGGCGATTGCAGCCGTGGTTTAAGATCTATCGAGCTGAAATTGTTCTAAGGTAAGCAAGATCAGTCAAAAACTACTCTCTCCCCTGACACAAACTCGCCTTTTCGTTGGTGTTCGCCTATATGTCCCCGCGAATACAGCCGGAGTTTGGGAAATATCGAGTTGAGATTTGGTATACTTGCTTCTAAAATCTATGGGTATGTTAAATTCTAAGATGAGCGACATCGGTCAAAAACTACTCCTACCTCCCATAAAATCAACCCCTTTTTGTGATCTGCAATTTGTTTTACAAGCTTCTATCCTCTTAGCGGACATTAAGTTATATGATGAGCAGGGCCAACAAAAGTATACAATGCATACTTGCATATGCAAGTACATATTACAGTCTTACAGGCATGTTTTGGGAGTTTATGCATAGTAAAGCATATTTTGGGGTTTTCAGGTTAATTATTATTTTTTTTTTTAGTTTTCGTATATATTTTTTGCGGTATGTACAACACATGTTTATTTCTTTGAGATGGGAAAATAATCTCTATAATTTTTCGTAATTGGCTACGTCTATTAATTTCTTCTTCAAAGGCTTAAAGTATGTGTTTCCGGTACAAATTAAACGAAATATTTTTATGTTTTTATTAACGACCCCTAATCCCTAAAGGATCGTCAAAAATTTCGATGATTTCTACCTAGTGTTGCGTTGTCACCAGTTCCATCCATAACTCGTTGGTATAGTAGGCAGAACTATCAAAGTACGTAAGGAAAGTTGTGAATTAGTGTAACAGTGAGGAGGCTGAAGCAATGCGTACTTTCAAAGAGAAATAGTCATTTAGCGTTTAACTTTCTTAATATGACAAAACTTTTTTCGTTGAAACATTGGGCGGTGGGACTTTTAAAGTTAACACACATTATACTACATAGACTTTCTAACTCCCTCAGAAACCATATAAATTTAAAAAAAAAAATCCTGTTTTTTACATTTAAAATACTAAGCAAGTTTAACGCTTTCTTAAAATCAAGCGCAAATCAAGAATATGTGAAGAAAATTATGGTAAAGGCATAAACATAATATTTATTATACCTTAAAAAATTAAGTACTTCTCTGAATTCACTCATGTAATTTTGTTAACAGTAGAGTAATTAATCAATAGTCTGAATCTTATAAATGTAATTTAAAATATTAAAAATAAAATGTATTCAGTGAATAAAATTAGCTACGAGTCAAAATTTATTGTGAGTTTTATGAGTTTTAAAGGCATTTTTTAGTGTTTTTCGTGCATATCATATTTTTAGTTTTCCGGGCATATTTGTGTTGGCCCTGATGATGAGCAAAATCGGACAAAAACTACTCTCACCTCTCATACAAAACTCCCCCTTTTTAGAGGTAAAACAAATCATAACAATATTTTCAGTGCATAAAAACAATTGAAGCTCAGTATTTGGCATAAAAGGAATAATTATTGGCTAGAAATGTGAGATGCTAAAGCTAACGTCCACACCTCATATAAACTCCCCTTTATTGCGTTACAAAGTTTAATAAAATAAAGTTGCACTGCAAATTACCTATTACTGTAGAGTTGTTGAAATAATTATTTTTATAACATTGGTAGAACACTTAGTTGTTCTTAACATCAGATCATTTTGATTTTGTTTGAATATTTCTATAGAAAATCAACCCAACAAATTGAGTTAAGAAAATACATAAAAAATTGGTCAGAGTTTCTATACAAAATAGTTTTAAGCTGGTGTTATTGCTCATCTCCAAGATTTGAGAGATTGTTAATGTGACAGCTTACAGAACATGTAATGTTATCTCGATGTCAGAGCACTCTGCCGATCATTTGTCATACTCATCAAAACCTTAAGGGCGAAAATGTTCTCAAAGAAGAACACAAGTCAGTTTATTTTAAATCAGCACAAGCTATTGTCTATTGTATAGCATGCATATGCCCATCGGACATTACCTTGTATGAGTTGTTGTCCGCAAAAGCGCCAACCATGTACACGATGACCTTCTTTTTTCGCTCTTGATTTTTTGTTTAACTTATCTTTAGAGAATATGATTTTGTTTGATAATTTTCTTTTTGTGCCGTATGATCGAAATGTAAACAAAACAGTTTAAAGCTTTTATTTGGTTAATTTTTTATTGTACAGGGTGGACCCAAACTTCATTTACTTTTCAATCGAAGAAAAAACTAGATAAATGAGATAAATCTGTTTATTTGTTCTAAACGTAGAAATAAAATATTTTTTGTTAAAGTATTACAATCTTATGCATCCTGCATCCTGAAACGGAAATTGTCAATGACGGCTTAACATGAGAATGCTTTTTTTAGTTTCTCAAGAAACATTCTCAAAAAAAAAAATTACAATCAAAGTATTCCTATAGAAAAAAATTCATTAAGTCTGTACTACAAGGTAGTTAGTTAATGTCACCGCTCATTTCGCACAAATCGTATAGCAAAAACGTTTTTCTAAAATGAATTCCTAGCTCGTGCAAATCGATTTCAGATTTTTTCAGTTTTTTTTAAGTTTAAAGAAGTATTTAGCCACTATTTTATTACATTACCCAAATGTTTATTTTATTATTCAGAAAGTTAATTTTGTCCTTTGTATAATGCATAGTTGTTTGTAAAAATTGGTAAATAAATGGTAAGGTTTTTCTAGTTTTTCGAGGAGCGCTCAAATAGACCGAATGCGCTGGACACTTTGTACGAATGCATGAAAATGACCCATCTCGAAAAGCCTTCGGCAATAAATATGATTTGATAATTTTGGACGATAAAATAACTTTTCAAATGGAAAAATTAAAAAATTCTCGGTGAAAAACTCGGAAAATTCCGAAAAAACTCTAAAAATTTGGAATTTTTCCGCAAAATTTGCATTGTATCGCTGGATTTGATAAAAATCGGAAATAGAATTTTTTTATAAAATTTGTGTGCAATAGTTGGAAAATTATATTACATTTTGTCGTATGTTTTGATAATTTTGGATGATGTAAATGTGAAAAATTTCGGATAATCATTTCGAAATGACTTTTCGAATGGAAAAATAAAAAAAAAAAATTTGGTGGAAAACTCGAAAAAACTAAATTTTTTGATATTTTCCACGAATTTTTCCAATATTTTGCTTGATTTTATAATTTCGGACGACGTAAAGATGGAAAATTCGTTGTGATGCTTGGAAAGTTTCGGATTATTGTGAAATCTATATGTATAAAAATGGTGTGAAAAGTGTATAGTAATTCATCAAGTGAGAACGGCTGGCCCATTTTGTTCAAATTTTTTTTCAATTGTTCGTAATTGATAGGAGAATTTTATGTAAGAAAATTTTCGGAAAATCCTTCAGAAAAGTCAAGAAATTGGAAAAAACGAAAATTGCTTTTTTTATGGAGTTTTGTGCACAATAGTTACGGAATAGCTTTTCGAATTGAAAAATAGAAAATTATTAAGGAAAAATTCTGGAAAAACGCAAAAAATTGATTTTCTGTCGACGAAATTTTGCAGTTTTCGCATGATTTATTGATTTTGGATGGAGAATTAAACGAGATAAATAATATTTAGATAAAAACTTTATATATTGATATCCTATGATAAATAAAATATATAATTTTTTCAGAAAATGAGTTTAGGTTTGAAAAATGAAGTATCCAATTGGATAGCATGCATTAATTCCGTAACGACTTTGTAGTTTTTAAGGGAGAATTATTTGCTTGGCTAATGCCTCCTATTAGACGATCAAACCTTAGATGACGTGCACGTCGTACAATAATTGGTCAGACCTTAGATGACGTAAACAGTAAATCCACGCCAAGGAGTATGCTTCTATTTTTGCTATATTTTAATTTCCTGTGTACTGTGGATGGTGTGCTGTGCGCCGCATTTCGGGAGGCTTGACTCAATGGCAAGCATTTCTCGATGCTCAGGATGGGACAGGCAAACATTTTTTTTTATTCTGGCAACAATTCGGTCAAGATCTCAAATAACGTTGACCGCTGCATCCTCTGACATGGCTGCCCCATTGTTGGAAGGCAGTCCAACTGCAAATTGCGCTTTGAAACAGTCGATGAATCTTCTCAAGATTGAAGAGCCAAAGTACACAATGGCCAGGAATTCGGCAACAGCAAATTTGAGGCGAAAATGCAAAATTAACATTTGGGATGAATACGCGATAACGAATAAATGAGCTTTGGAAGTAGTTGACCGAACGATGAAGGATTTACGAGGTGATTTTAAACGATTTGGTGGGGCTATGATTTTGCTCACGAAATCTTCTGCTGCTGATTTACTTAAACTATGCTTGAAATCGTCGTCAATGTCAAGAAGTTTAAATAGCATTGCAGAACCTCCTATCGTCTGCTCAACTCTCGAGACAACTACTGGCGCTTGGCAATGACCAAATTCGTGTTGATGTTTCGACTGAATTGATATGATTCCCTGCATATTTTTCCGAGTTCAAATCTTCGGAAGAGCAACTCATCACATTGCACAAAATTATAAAAATCTCGATAGGATTAATTAACGGGCAGTACTAGCAGCGAAGAATAAAGACATCGATAGCTTGAATTTCATTTTAGAATGTCAAATCGCTGGAGAACACCCTTTCGTACAAATCTGTTTACAATGTGACCGACGAGTATGAAGCGACCGACAATCCGAACGTATTTTTCAACGCTCCTAATATGCCGTATAATTTACAGATGAAGGTGGGATCGATTATAATCATATTGCGGAATCTGAATCAACTGAAATTGTGCAACGCTACGCGGTTGTCCGTCAAGAAACTGATAAACAATGTGAGTTAACCGACGATCATCAAAGGCAAATTCAAAGAAGAGGAAGTCCTTATCAATAAATCGCAAGGCTAATCGTTGGAAGTATGTGGGATTAATCTCGAATTTCCCTGTTTTTCGTGCGGTCAGCTTAACGTTCCCTTTTCGCGTTTTGGAGAACCGACTTCATTGTTTGTTTTTGCGGCGGAAAACTAATCGAAAAACATTGTAGATCATTCCACTCTCTACTGACATTATATTGAGGCGAGACGAAGTTCGCCGGGTCCGCTAAATTTGGTGACGCTTGTAGCCACTATTTGATTCTGACACCTTAATGTTTACTATTTTGTTCAGAAAGTGCACGCTTCTATGAGTAAAACGCAATTTCCATATCGTATACTAAAATCAGTTTGACTGTGCTGCCGTTATTATAATCGCCATTTAAAAGTCGAAAATTAAAATTGAGGGCCACCTTAATATATATATATATATGAATATGTAGTTGTTTGATTTTATTTAGATATTATTAAATGATTTAGTATCATAATATATGTATATGACTTGACAAATTTGGCAATGTAATTAAAAATTCTTAATTTTTACCGTTAATCAGTCATATAAAACAATGCATAAGAACATCGTCGTGTGTTTCTTTTTTTTTTTTTGTTGAAACCATTCACATAGATATACATACATAAAAATTCACTCAAAGTGCTCTCATAAATTTCTTTGGTGCGCATTCATTTTGTTGTTGGATATGCTTAGTCACTAAGCAGATGTTTTCTCTGCAAGAGATTAACTTTTAAATGTGAAAAATTCTGCTAAAAGTTGCCAAGAGTCTATATACGGCTATCTGTGTATTGTGCATGTACATAAGTACCTGGCACTTTTAAAATGTGTTTTTGCATATGCAAGTACCGTATCAAACGTTAAAACCGAAAAATAATAGCAAAATATGCAAAAACACATTATAAAACTAAGCATTTTCTTATACCTGATGGCAACCAAACACCTGTCGTGTAAATATTAGCATAGTGTTCAGTGAATGACAATTGCCTGGGTGCATTTTCTATATGTGTTATATTAAAACATTATATGTACAACGTCGTTTGGATTACCAATTAACGTAACTGCATTTTTCCTTTAAAATTGTGTGGACAATATCCAGCGGCAATATTGACAGTCGATTGAAAAACAGATCTTAAACAATGAAATTATTGTTAAAGCTTTGTACAGACGGTGTCAGATCTGCTAATTTACGGACAATGTACTGATAATAAAATGTGTTGCAAAAGGTAAATTGTCAGTTTAGATGCCAGGCAACCGTTACCTGTCAACTATCAGTGTACTGACAATGCTTTTTCTGCAAACTTTGCCACACAAAAATTTTAAGTTCACTCGGTTGGTAGACTTTTTCTGAACATTATTCTGCCTATTTTATAAGATATGAAAATCGTCTGTACGTAGCTTAAGAACAGTTTAGCGCTGTGTAAATCTTGCTGTAATGAGCTGGAAAATGGTATATGTTGTATGTAATATACAAAAGTCTTTCCAAGCTGTCGCATTACCCCGAAGAGTATGAACTCCGACGAGACATACTCATTAGGGCGTTTCACCAAAGGCGTTTTTTGCGATTTTTGCAACTCTTGAAGCGGAATGTTAAGGCTTGTGATCTAAAAGAATTTCGAAAAAAATTTTGGATTTTTTTAAAGATGGGTATGGGATCGCTGAAATAGATTTTATCGAAAAATGAGGTTATGGTGAAAAAAAATGTATATTATTTTTTTCTGGTGCTTTTTGTTCAAACAACTAAACAATTCTCTTCTAAAGGATCCGATCCCACGACAAAAAATTATTGGTGTGCAATATTATATTATTATATTATTATATTAAGGACCACTTTTATAGTCTTAAAAGTGAAAAATTAATTTTCCTAGATTTCAAACCTCGATAATTTGAAAAGTTTTCAACATTTTTTCAAGATGTAAAATGCGTTAGAAAGGTCTTCAAATTACCTTTCATTCGGTACATAGAGTTATTTTTACTTGTTGGAGAAATATAAGAAATAAATTAAAGTTTGAGAATTTTTTTGTTATTTAAAAATTTTGCCTTTCCCGGGATCCCGGTAATTTTCGCGCAGTAGATAAACAAGACAAACTATGTTAACTATTTTCAATTTTGCAGTATGAGATCATATAGTACAAGCTGCAAGTAAAACAAAAACAATACAAACAAAAACATAACAAACGAAAAACATTAATTTTAATGTATATGTATGTATATTAAAATATTAGTTAAACAATAAATGTTAATTGGTCAATTTGAAAATATGTTTTAAAAACGAAAAGAGCGTTAATAGTTTCATCAAACAGCCCGTTTCTAATTCTATTTACAAATTGCCCTGTTGTTGTACTTGATGCAACATTGCATTTGTTATGGCATCGGTTAAAATATTCTAAAATGGTCTTTCGGTACTAATGTCACAAATGGGAATTTCGTCCGATTCCAGAACTTCGTCGATAGCGTTTTCTTTAAAAAGTCGAGTATAAATTTGTTCAGCGTACGCGATCACATTTTGATTTAAAGCAGTTTGTAATAAGTTATTAGCATTCTTATCAAATACGGTTGGATCTTACAGATACTTCACTAAAGTATAAAGTCGCTTGCTCCTTCTTTCTTCAATTCGCTTCTTTAAAGCTTCTAAAATTTGATCTGCCAAAGGTGTTTTAATTTCCCGGGAATCCCGGACGAATTTCCCGGGAAACCAGGAATTAAAAATGACCGGGAATCCCGGGAATTCCCGCCCGGGAAATCCCGGGAGAGAAACTCTAATTGTTATCAACGCTAATCAATAAGTTTTGAAAATCATCCTCATTCTTTGTAATTTGTTTGTTATATATTGTGGCTGACGTAACGCCTCTTTCTGACAAATCATTCATAACACATATGTAGTTTTTCTAGTTTTTTCTTTGCAAAAACAAAATCATCATCATTTTCCCATAAATGTGTATCTTTCGAAAAAAGGAAGTGGGCAATTTTAATTCATCAAAAACCCTTTTACTATTTGAGGTAACAAAATTATTCATTGTTACATTTTAAAAAGGGCTTACTTCAAATATTTTAAAATTCAAATAGTGTGAATTTAAAAATATAAAATTATTTTTTTTGTCTATTTCAAGATTTTTCACAAGTAAGATATAAACTTATATATACCAAATTAAAGGTATCTAAATTATCTTTCTAACGCATTTAACATCTTCAAAAAATTTTGAAAACTTTTCAAATTTAGGAAAAATAATTTTTCACTTTTAAGACTATAAAAGTGATCCTTAATATAATAATTTTTCACACCAATAATTTTTTTGTCGTGGGATTGGACCCTTAAGAAGAGAATTGTTTAGTTGTATGAACAAAAAGCACCAGAAAAAAAATAATTAAAAAATATTTTCTCCATAACCTCATTTTTTTGATAAAATCTATTTCAGCAACCCCATACCCATCTTCAAAAAATCCCAAAAATTTTCGAAATTCTTTTAGATCACAAGCTTTAATATTCCGCTTCAACAGTTGAAATTTTTTTTTTGTGAAACGCCCTAATACTCGTAGCCCTTATTGAAGCGAAACTAGGAGATAAATTACATTTCTCTGCAAAAGATTGCGTCTACTCACCCCAGTAAGGAGACAAAAGGTTGAGTTCGATCAGAAAACGTTGAAGTCTTACAGGGGCCAGCGTGTTTCCATGACATGAACCCTATTGAATATGTGGGGGCATACTTGATCATAAAATGTACTCAAACATCAGGCAATACAATAGCGTTGCAGAGCTACAAAAACCCTGATAAATAGTATGACCAAAAGGCATTTTAGAATTTATTCAAAACAAGAGAGGTCACACGCATTATTACAAAGTGTTTTTTATTTTAAATTTGCTTTTTGTTTTAATAAAAATGTTTTATTTCGTAATTAAATACCACTGCGTTTACTTCCATAATCACCCCAAAATGTAAAAAAAATCAAAAAACATAAACTTAACTAAATACAATTTTTTATGTTTTTGTTGGATGTAAAAGTGTAGTTTTTGATTCTCTTTCATTCCTAATATTCGGTTTTTTGATTATGACCCTTTAATATAGTGGAGCGCATAATTTCCTGCTCTCCAGTGTAGATTTTTACTTCAAAGTGACCACGGATGGAAGAAATATTTCTATCTACAACCGTTTACGCAGCACAAGCTGGCAAATAATAATACATAAGTGACATAGTGGTTAGAACACGCGACTACCATGCGGGAGATCACAGGTTCAACTCCTGGCTCCAGTCATCTTAAAAGAAAAAATTTTCTTTCATTGTCGGCGTGTTAATTCACAACAAAGCGAGAAGCTATCCCATACCTAGTTCATGGGGTGTAAAGGGAAATGAAGTTTAAGTGTTTTTAATACAAAATCCGTTCATTTCAATAAACAATTTCTTATATTGGGTGATGGTATTTATTAACCTGGCTGATATTTCTGTTCTGGTTTATTTATGAAGGGTGGTTAAATTTCAAGGACCAATGTTGATTTTGCCGTTGTGCCGTTGGGGATGTAAAGTAAATTTTGCATCTCGAGCCGACTCACAACCTTCTTCGTGGTGGCATATGGGCAACGTGGTTCGCGATATTTTTTTATCATGAACAGCGGCTGATAGTGAGCGACGAACCCTGATGGTTAGAATTAGAGATGGGCACATGAGTGATTTTGACTCACGTTCACGCACGCTCTTGTGATTAAAATTGTCGCTCACGCTTGAAGATTTGTTCGCTACTTACATTTACGCGCGCTCACGTAAGTAAATTTTGTACTCACGCACATTCACGTGAGCGTGAATCACGACAATCACGCCAAATAAAATGTAACAATTTGTATTGTTATGTTTCTATAACACAATGTAACAAATTGTTGATCCCGGCTTCTAAATAGTTTATCCTTATGTAAAATTTCACGCTGAATTCATATCTGCTCAGAAATATATGAAAAGTAGAACCGTTTTTGAGATATCGCCAAATATTCATTTTTTCTATTTTAAAAAAACGTAGGTCTACTAAAATGCCATTTTCTCAGGTAATAGTTCACCGATTTTGGTAAACTGGAACGAAAATACAAGGTAAAAAAATTTTTTTTTTAAAAAACGACTGTGATAACACATCAAAGTTTAATTTTTGTAAAAATGTTGGCGATTTTTCACGTATTCGCTGCCTTTCATTAAGTTTTTTTTCCGTCTTTCCGTAAAAATTGCTTCGGTTTCAGACAATTAAATGATGGAATAATATCTTACACAAATTGTTTGCTGTTGGTCATCAAAATCAGATAAAAAATACTTTGAAATTTGAAAAGCGTCTGCATCCGGCACATATAATAATTGATTTTGATGTAAAATTCACCATTAGTTCCAATCTGCTCTGAGATATATCGAAAGTAGAACGGTTTTTGAGATATTGACAAATTTTATTGTTCACCGATGTTTATAATAAAATATAATAAAAAAATAATATAAAAATATATAATTCAAATCCAATCATAAATGACGATGTTATGGCACTTCAAAGTTGGATATTTGTAAAAATGTTAATGAATTTTGCATGTAACTGTAATTGCCAAATTGAAAAAAACCCTATTCACTTCGTCTTTGAAGGTAGGAGTTTAACAAATTATTCACGAATTCGTGAGTATGTCCCTAACTCAAGAACGACTAGTCCAATTTTGATCAAACAAAAATCCGAAATTTAAGAATTAAGGCATTTCTCTGCATAATCAATAGTTTCGCAGTTATAAATAAATTTATGAAAAAAAACCAAAAAATTTGCCTACAAAATTCTATATAAGCATTACTAAAAAATCCAATACGGAAGAAAGTGTCATGTCTTACGACATTTTCCTAATATCACATAACCTATGAACAAATGAGACATAAGTCTCTTTTTGGAAAATATAGGTTTTATCCATTCAGGATATATGGGAGGTGGGCGTGTTCTTCGAGGTAATTTAATATAATTCAACACAATTGTCAGTAATATATCAGAGACAAATTGTGGCAAATTTGGTTCGATACCAACCACAATTTTGGAAAATATTCGTTTTTTCCATTTAGGAAATTTATGGAAGGTGGGTGTGTCCTTTTAGGACTTTTCAAGACGATTGAGCTACGTCTGACTCTCTGGCTGGCTGGATGACTGGTGAGCAGGGTAACTCGAGTAAACCTTAACGGATCGGTATGAAAATTTACCAGTATTAATAGTTTTCAACACGAACTAATGGTATTGAAAATGGGCAGAAAAGCCCCATCCCTTCTGGTACCTCCCATACATAAATACCTATTTTTGAATAATTAATATTTCGTTCATAACAACTAAACAGACGACCGAAGGATATTTGAATTTGGTCAGTTTATTTATCCTGCAATAGTAGACAAATCCAAAGAAAACCGAAACCTTTGCCACACCCCTTCTGGTACCTCCCATATATATGACCGAATTCACTCTCAAAGTTTTACATACATAGCTTTAGTGCAAGTAAACTTAATTCACTCAAATTTTGCGAAAGTTTGACTCAGGACTATATTGGTTGACGCCTTCTGGTACCTCCCATACAAAATTACCTATTTTTGGAAAATTAATATTTCTCCCATAACTTTCAAACGGACACTTGTGGGGTAATGAAAATTGGTCGGGTTATTTATATTGTGATAAGAGGCGAAACCTCAAAAAACCTAACTATTTGACACGCTCCTTCTGGTACCTCTAATACAAATGACCGAACTCACCCCCAAAGTCTTACATACATATCTTTTTTGTAAGTACACTGAATTCAGTCGAATTTTGCAGAAGTTGTACGGTTATGAAAATTTGAATCAGGAATGAATATGGATTATCTATATCTGTTCATGCCTTCTGGTACCTCCAATACAAAATTTCTTAAAATTTATATTTTTCCCATAACTTCGAAACACAAGCAGGCAAAAAATGATATATGAGTAATTTTAATTAAAAATCTATTAATTTCAATAACTCAAAACTTAAACCAATATCTTATATTGGGTGATGGTATTTATCAGTATTTATTTCTGTACTGGTTTTTATATCTCCTTTTGTTTCCGTTTGTTTGAAAACACGAAACTGTGCAGAGTAGCTACCACAATAATTAAAACGAAATAACCTTTTCGTTATTACTTATTTTTTTTAATTCTGAGAACCATACAAAGTTATCAACTTTTTTTCTAAAGAGTTTTGTACATATCCTAAAAAAAAATTTAATTAATTCAGTACGATTATCCATATTCATTGTATAAAAAAATCAACATTTTTGTCAAATAAAATACCTTCACTTAATTGTGAATAAAAGCTAGCACTTTCATCGATTTCCATGACCTATGTCTCATTTTGTTCATAGGTTATGTGACATTACAATAATGTAGTAGGACTTGAAAATTTGGATTTTTAATATTTTGTAAATATAAAACAATTTAATTTTTTTGAAAATTTTTTTATTTATTTCATAAATTTATTTATAACTACGAAACTGCTGTTTATGCAGAGAAATGCCCACCAACTGTGGCTGTAAGAGCTTAAAAACTTTAAGCTCAAAGCGGCACGGGTTAACATACTCCAATCGTGCTCAAACTTTGGCTATCCTAAAATCTGCAAAGACTTATCATTTTCGGGGGGTGGCGCCGACAAAAATCCAACATCGATTTTTACGACCACCCTAATATACATCTATACAAATATACTTTATCTCGTTGGACAATTCATTAAAAAAGGTTTCCAACAGTTCGTATAAAAATGTATTTATTAATAAATTATATGCTGTAAATTTAATTAAAAATTGCCCGATTCTTAATACAAATTTGTAGACTGCGGCACCGTACTTCGTCACTCTTTGAATGTAATTTAAAAATTAATGTAACTATTATAGGAAAAGTAAAATTTCACTAACAGCGTCACAGTTTTGAATTCCTTTAATCGACAACAAAATATTATAGGAAAAGTAAAATTTCACTAACAGCGTCACAGTTTTGAATTCCTTTAATCAATAACAAAATTTAGCTAAAAATTACTATCATTATGATCATTACAAACAAAAACAAAACAGTGTTGGGGATTATCTACAAAATATATATATGTTATATGTCGTGCGATTTTCTTATGACTTCTGAAATTAGTTACGACCACTGCATAATTTCAAAAAAAAATTCACTTTGATAAAAATGCGCGAATTTTAATAAATATATATTTTAAATACAGTGGTGTGCGATGAAATATAGTCGTAGCTAACCAGAATTGTCTAAGCAAGAAAAATTCACAAAAAAATATATTTTTATGTAGCTTTTAGTTATTTTTATTAAATTTTAATACTAATCTAACGAAATCAAATATCAGTGTGGAAGTTCAAAACTTAAAATGGCACATACAAATAAAAATATTTCAAATTCCCAGGTTTTGGCTGTGAACAAAAATAGAGTCAAAGAATTTATCGACCTAAAAGTTAATAAATTAGTGACTTAAATTAAAAAAATGGTTAAGTTATATCTTTCTTTACCTCAGTACTTAGTAGAATAGCCATTACTTTTAATTACTTCGGTGGAACGATTTGGCATTAAATCCCCTAACTTTTGGAATATTCTTCCACGGAACTTCAATCATTGCCCATAGTTCATTCTTATTGCATGTATTTTTTCCTTTAAGAGCCACTTGTAACTCCCGCCACAAATTCTTAATGGGATTTAAATCTGGCGATTGTGCAGGCCATCTTAAAACTCTAACTTTGTTATTTCGAAAATGAATTTAACATTTTCCATGTGTGATTCGGGTCGTTGTCTTGCTGATACACCCATCGAAGTGGCATTTCCCATTCAGCATAAGGCATTATGATGTAATTCAGAACATTTGTGTAAACTTTAGCGTCTATTTTACCATAAACGAAACGTAAAAAGAAGTGATTAATTCCCCAAAGAACTTGCGGATTGGCCAGTAATCCAGTGGCGGCATATTTTGTGGTCATATGAAACGAAAGTGAAGTTTTTTTTAACTCTCATCGCAGCGAGCTTCCTTTACAAAGACCACCCAACACCGATTACACAGTGCAACAGTGAAAAAAACACCCGAACGAGACTATATAGGTTCGATAGTACAACCGAGGCTGAGTAAAACCCTAGCTTAGTTTGGCTAGATTGGCTACCAAATTTTTTTTTTTGGCCCCCTAAACTTTTTGAAATCACTTGGACCCTTTGAAAAAAGGTGACATCAATTGTTGACCAACAGTTTCTACAATTTTTAATCTAGCTCTTTCTCTTCTTCAACAAAGTTTTAGCTAACAGTCCGCTTAAGAAACTAATATAATAAAATTTCCCAAAAAAATTAGACTTCCCTCGTATATTTTCCAAAAAAATTCGATAAAAATTCTAATTTTTTCACTATTTTTTATATAAGTCGTAGGGAATCCAGATTTTTTGCATACTCTATTCAGTGAAATTGTAGTTTAGGTAACACCGAATAACTTCTCTGAACAAACCTATGCAATTTGAACAAGTCTAGGGATATTAAATAGCTCTCAAAACACACTATCTACTTTAAACAAATCAGTTTTTTAGGAGTTTTGGGCCATTGTGCTATGTTTTTACTTGCTATCTTTACCGAAAACGTACTTATTGCATAACTGAATAACTTCTGTAAACAACCAATATGATCGGATTACTCCACCCCCTTAATTGTTCACAAAGAGCATTAGTGTCTTCCTTATATGACATTTTTTCGAATTTCGTTAAAAATATGTATTAATCGCTATGTTGGTCATCTATCTTCAACTTACGTTTCTTTTTGCCAATATTAGGAATATATTGTGAGAAATTTTGTATCGATAGTTAGACATTAGGGTGTGCCGCAATGAGGTTAAAGTATGAACTTGTTCTCAAATCAGTTTATTGCCGCTGAGCATTTTTCTTTCGTATATAGACTAAGTAGTAACAAGCCGTTCAATAGCTGAAATAAAGACCTAAAATAATATGTGTTTGCTTTTACCATATCTCTTATAGACGCCGAGATATTTGATATAGAAGTGGTGGTATTTTTAACAAAATAATTAAAAATGTTGAAATTAAATTTCGATGTAGATTATTATGGGCAATTATATATTTCAACTTTTAAAGGTTAATCAAGTTAAAATCTATATGTTTAAAAAGTATATGTGTATATTATCACTATCTCTATCAATTCTCGAGATATCAGGCGTTAAAAAACGGATTTTTTGACTGTATGCATAGCAATGTCTAATAAACTTTTGTTCCATCTGAATTGATAAAAATCAAAAATCCCCTCAAAAGACCGTTGGATATTAATGGTTTTGGTGACATTTGTAAGCACACACAATGCATACACAATGGATATACAGGTGAAACAAAAGTTAAGTAGTCATTATTTTTAAGCCCCTGATATCTCGAGAATTGATAGAGATAGTGATAATATACACATATACTTTTTAAACATATAGATTTTAACTTGATTAACCTTTAAAAGTTGAAATATATAATTGCCCATAATAATCTACATCGAAATTTAATTTCAACATTTTTAATTATTTTGTTAAAAATACCACCACTTCTATATCAAATATCTCGGCGTCTATAAGAGATATGGTAAAAGCAAACACATATTTTTTTAGGTCTTTATTTCAGCTATTGAACGGCTTGTTACTACTTAGTCTAGATACAACAGAATAATACTCAGCGGCAATAAACTGATTTGAGAACAAGTTGATACTTTAACCTCATTGCGGCACACCCTAATGTCTAACTATCGATACAAAATTTCTCACAATATATTCCTAACATTGGCAAAAAGAAACGTAAGGTGAAGAAAGATAACCAACATAGCGATTAATACATATTTTTAACGAAATTCGAAAAAATTTCATATAAGGAACACACTAATGCTCTTTGTGAACAATTAAGGGGGTGGAGTAATCCGATCATATTGGTTGTTTACAGAAGTTATTCAGTTATGCAATAAGTACGTTTTCGGTAAAGATAGCAAGTAAAAACATAGCACAATGGCCCAAAACTCCTAAAAAACTGATTTGTTTAAAGTAGATAGTGTGTTTTGAGAGCTATTTAATATCCCTAGACTTGTTCAGATTGCAAAGGTTTGTTCAGAGAAGTTATTCGGTGTTACCTAAACTACAATTTCACTGAATAGAGTATGCAAAAAAATCTGGATTCCTACGACTTATAAAAAAAAAATTGTGAAAAAATTAGAATTTTTATCGAAATTTTTTTTAAAATAAACGAGGGAAGTCTAATTTTTTGGAAATTTTATTATATCAGTTTCTTAAGCGGACTGTTAGCTAAAACTTTGTTGAAGAAGAGAAAGAGCTGGATTAAAAACTGTAGAAACTGTTGGCCAACAATTGATGTCACCTTTTTTCAAGGGGTCCAAGGGATTTCAAAAAGTTTAGGGGGCCAAAAAATAAATTTGGTAGCCAATCTAGCCAAACTTAGCTAGGGTTTTACTCAGCTCCAGTTGTACTATCGAACCTATATAGTCACGTTCGGGTGTTTTTCAAAAAGTTTGATTTTGTGTCATAGTGTTATCGTCCCAATAAGCGAATACCGTCCTAACACACCATCATGACCATAAAACATGGTGGTGAAAACATACTGATATGGGGTTGCTTTTCGTACTATAGTACTGGGCATATATTTCGGTCTGAGGGTAAAATTTTCGCTATAATTTACACAAATATTTTAAATGGCTTCATGATGCCTTAATCTGAATGGCAAATGACACTTCGATGGGTGTTTCAGCAAGACAACGACCGGAAACACACATGGAGTTGTCTAAAATGAATTTAGAAAACAAAATTTAAGTATTAAGATGGAATGGATTTGTGGTGGGAGGTAAAAATGGCTCTTAAAGGAAATAATCCTTCTAATTAGGAATTAACAATTAACATTGAGTGAAGCTGCGTGGAAGAATATTCCAATACAGACTTGTCAAAAGTTAGGGGTTTCAGTGCCAATGCTTTGCACAGCAGCAATTAAAAATTATGGCTATTCTACAAACTACTGAGGTAAAGTAAGATATAACTTCAACATTTTTGTAATTTAAGTTACTTATTTATTTACATTAAGTTCGATAAATTCTTTGACTCTATTTTTGTTCACAGCAAAAACCTGGGAATTTGAAATATTTTTATTTGTTTGTGCCATTTTATGTATTGAACTACCACACGATATTCGAATTTGTCAGATTAATATTGAAATTTAATAAAAATAACTAAAAGTTCCATAAAAAAATATTTTTTTGTGCATTTTTCTTGCTTTGAAAATTTTGGTTAGGTGCGACTCTATTTCATCGCACACCCCTGTATTTTGGCTATGAAAACACGACAAAGAAAAAAGTTAATTTTGAATAAAACACAAATTATTTAGGAAAATATTGTCATGTATTTTCTTTCAAATAGCTTTTTCTTTCAAATAACCCCAAAGAAAGAAGTCCAACGGTGTCAAATTACATGATCTTAGCGGCCAATTGACATCGCCACCAACACGGCCATTGAATTTCGAATTACAGTACGAGCTGTACGCACATCTGCTCAAATTTTTGCACGATTTTTTCGATTTTACGCACATTTGGACGATTAAATTGACCGAAAAAATCACGACGTGCACGATATGCATATTGATTTAAACGCCCATTTTCATAATAAGCCTGGTTTCCATGGTTCAAATTGAGTTAGTCTGATTGACAAAGGGGAAATGTCAAATGAAATTCAGAAAAGAACTTGACGTTTAAGTTCACGTTCAACATTGGCCCTTACAATTTAACCATCCTTTATACTATAATAGGCAAGGATGATTCGAGAGTTGCTGAGAACGGCGTCGGTTCGATAAATTCGAGTCCCCTGTCACACTTACGTCTACAGCGTTGATGGCTTTTATTAGCTGCTCAGGTGGATGAGTATATGCACCATAAACTTCACAAAGGGCAAACAGAACGCGCATTTTGAAAATAAATTTTCAAGATTTGTAAACGTTGTTCTTGTGTAGTTTTTACATGGTGATTTTTCAAAGAAAGTCTCAATGAAAGTCTATCACACTTCACACACCTCGCCTGAATGACGAATTGGTTGACCTAAAATGGCAACAAAAACGGTAAATGGGGTTTTGTTGGGTGTCAATTGTACATTAAAAATCCACATTAATCAAAATCCTAGCTGATACTTTTTTTAAGATAAAAGGATTTTTCGTTTATTTACTTCGTTTTGCGCTTCTTTTGGAAGTGACGTTCGTTGCCCCATGATTATTGAAAGCGTACAGACTTCAGCTTTAAGACACTTCTATTAAAATTTAAGTTTTCTGCACTAAATTAAGCTTTCCCAGAGCGAGCTAGGAATTGATATTACACACAAAGTTTATTGGTGACATTTTCTAACAATTCATCGTAGATTTGGTTACAATTTTTGCGAATAAAAAAACTGGCCCACCTAACTGTTCATATCTCTAGGCGAACTGCAATATACTGTGGAATTTTGACAGTTATAACTGTTTATTTTTAAAGGGGTGTGCTACAGCCCACTTCCACTCTTACTGTAATTTATACTGCAACAAAAACATATGTAACAAATCTTATCTTCATACCTCTTATAGTTCATGAGATATAGCCCTTTTTATTTTCATGTTTTATGGGCGGTGCCACGCCCCTTTATCCAATCACAACCAAATATAGCCAGGGACTATCTACAGGTCATCAGTACCACTTGGTATAATTTTCTTATCAATCTGTCTATTGGGAAAGCCTGCAGAGCGGTTTTGAAAAGGGGGCGTGGCAACCCCCACTTCCACGCTGGCTGTAATTAATACTGCTCCAACAACATATATACCAAATCTCATCTTCATACCTCTGATAGTTCATGAGATATAGTCCTTTTGATTTTCAAGTTGTATCAGCGGTGCCACGCCCCTTTATCCAATCACAATCTATTATAGCCAGGGACTATCAACAGGTCAACAGTACCATTTGGTAAAATTTTCGTATCAATCGGTCTATTAGAAAAGCCGTTAGAGCGATTTTTTAAAAGGGGGCGTGGCACCGCTCTCTTTCACCTTGGCTGTAATTAATACTGGTCCAACAACAATTAGAAAATAAAAAAACGATGTTTTGCGAAATTCTGTCCAAGACCCGTCCACCTCCCATAAATACTGAAATGGAAAAAAAGATAGGCATGTCCTTTGAGATAATTTCATTTAACTCAACACAGTTATCAGCAATATGTTAGAGACAAATTGAGCCAGATTTGGTTCAATGTCAACAACATTTTTGGAAAATATAAATATTTTCCATTTCAGAATACATGAGAGGTGGTCGTGTCCTTTGGGATAATAAACGGAGGTGCAAAATATTTATTTTTGTGGGCGGGGCAAAAACGCCGGATTTGACGTTTTGTCCATAACTTTGTTATACGCTGTCCGATTCTTAAGTTTTATATGGGAGTGCCACATAATCCCCAAAATCAAAATCCCCAGCCAAAAAAAAATCCCCAAAATAAAAATCCCCAAGCACATAATCCCCAAGCACAAAATCTCCAAACACAAAATCCCCACACTTTTTTGGCGACAGTGTCACAAAATCCCCAATAACAAAATCCCCACCCTACATTTGGTGTGGTTCGTTTTCTTTTAGCGACAATTTTCCGCGCACTCAAAACTCAATTGAAGCTTATAGATTCAAAACTATTGTAGAGAAAAAAATTGCGGCGTTTATGAAATTATTAAAGAGGTAGGGAAAGAATTTAAAGAAATTAAAACAAACATAGCCAAAATATACTCAGGCATAGGTATAAGAAAAAATAAAAAAAATGTGGACCGTCTGAAGAAAATTTAAAAAGTTGTGGAATCTCGAGCTGATTTTGAAAAATTAACTTATTTCGCATCCATATTGCATAATATTTGACGTTGCAATTAATATCTTTATGTATGATACGTTGTAAATGTATTTTGTTTAAACCGTAAATATTGTTATTTTTCATTTATTATTAATGCAAGTGTCCTTAATGAATTTTGTATATATTTCAGTTTTTGTAAATAAATTTTCATTATAATAAAAAAATTTCTGTTTTTTTAATTATGGTTACCAGATCTAATAAGAAATCATCCCTGAAGATGCTGGAAAGAATACCAGCGAAACGTCGGATGCATAAATATTAAAAATAAACTTTGACATCAAAATGACCTTGAATGACCGATAACAATTAATATTTTAAAAAGTAATTTAATTTCAATACCTTAAAAAACTTAATTTCCCTTTGCACCCCATGAATGAGGTATGGGATAGCTTCTCCCGTTGTTGTGAATTAACACGCATTCTGTTTTTAGATTCACAACTAACGGCACCTACTTGTTTATCGACGAATGCGAACGTCACTTTTTCAGAAGCTCTTACTAGACACGCCGATTGACTCGACACTTAATACTGCGAAGTTGCTTCCAACAACATTCGATGGGAGCCGACAATGAAAGAACAATTTCTTTTAAGATGATTGGAGCCAGGTTTGAACATGCGATCTCCCGCATGGTAGCCGCGAGTTCTAACCACTATGCCACGGCCGGTCCTACATTTGTGAATTTATCATTTAAACTTTTAGAATTTT
This sequence comes from Muscina levida, assembly GCA_964034835.1. Lineage (NCBI taxonomy): Eukaryota > Metazoa > Arthropoda > Insecta > Diptera > Muscidae > Muscina > Muscina levida. Next base: position 88,603,302 of record OZ035883.1, on the reverse strand, counting down.
TATTTCAGAAATAATTTCAAACATAAAATTCTCAATTTCTGTGTGATAACCATTCAAATTATGTTTAAAATCGCGGCGATTTTTAACATAATTTGAATGGTTATCACACAGAATTTGGGGATTTTGATTTGGGGACTTTGATTTGGGGATTTTGTGTTAGGGGATTTAGGTTTTGGGGATTTTGATTTTGGGGATAACGTGGTACACCCGTTTTATATATCGTTGAAGATGTATTAATAAGAGATTTGTTAGTAGTACAGTTACTTAAAACTATGACGTCATATTCCAGGGGTTCTCAACATTGAGTAATTAAAAACAGCCTAACCAAAAAATTATCTGATGCAGACTTGAGACCTATAGAAACTATAAAATAATTGCGAAATAAACTTCACATTTTCTTCATAAACAAAAAAGTTATATTGATTTAACATTTTAGTGCATGGGTCGATATCACGAAATGACTACATTCTGTGGCCCGATGCATTTAGTATTAAAAATATTGAAAAATATAAATTCTGAGAACAGAAATAAATAAATAAATAAAACAAAATGGCGTGTGTCCGATCGATTTGTGTTCAGAAACTACAGATTTTCATTAATTTTTCAAAATGTATATATAACACAGTGCAACATTTCTAAGGTCATCGTCTGGTGCCGCATTCGTACCCAGATATTTTTGAAGTATATACCGAGACTAAAAAAATCCCCAAAGGATTTGGCCCCATTACATCGAAACATTTTTTTTATGGATACTTCAATATTTTCACCCCAACGCAATTTTTTTATAATTTTTACGGAGTCCATATTTCATAAACTGTTCCGAATTTTTTCTTTTGTCTTCGGCAAAGTTGTAGATCTAAACCAGAGCAAAAAAAGTGTCAAATAGACCGACCCAAAAAAATTGCATCCAGTGCATGAAAATTGCAAAAATATGCTCTGGTTTAGATCTACAACTTTGCCGAAGACGAAAAGAAAAAATCCCTAACAGTTTATGAAATATGGACTCCCTAAAAATGTTCAAAAAATCGTATTGAGGAAAAAATATTGGAGTATCCATAAAAAAATGTTTCGATGTAATGAGGCCAAATGCTTTGGGGATTTTTTTAGTCTCGGTATATACTTCAAAAATAACTGGGTACGAAGGCGGCACCAATTTATGTGTTGCACTGTGTAATATTATACATGAAGTACGTCAAGCTATTCAAGAAGAATAAACCAAATCAATTTTAATTTCATAAATATAATATTATTTTAAAATTTATGATTTTGAGAAATTTTAGTCCGTGGTCAATTTTTTCGTCATTCCCGTGGGCCAATTTGTTTATTAAGAAAAAAATGCTTTAAACTGTTTTTTCGGTTAGGTGTAAATTATTAATGTAACGACAATTCCCGTTAGTTTTAAAGATAGTTGACAGAAGTGAAAAATGTAGTCAGTTGTTTGAGAGCTGTTGAAGTGTTTAGTGTCTTTTGCGTATGTTCCTAAAATGTCATCATTCCCGTGGTAAGTATATTTTTCCTTTATTTATATTATAATTTCGAAATTTTTGGTATTGGTTTGTTCAATTTTTAAGTCTTCATTAGATTATATAATATTATATCTTATAACAAATTTTGAAGATTTCCACATTTAAATCCAAGAATACTCACGTTTGCATCATTACCGTGCAGTATGTGATAGATCGAAGTAGACTTTTATAAAAAGTTTTATTTGCTCAACCAAAGATTTCCTCATGTTCCGATATGGCATTAAGCGTCATCATACTTAATTCATATTAGTCGCTAAAAAAACTTTAGAAGTTCTTAAGTTACTTACTTACTTATGTGGCCCATTACAACTTATGAACGTGGTTCATAAGTTTGAGGCCTGAAGTACTAAAGAATTCCACACGCTTCGGTCTTGTGCGTGTGTTCTCCAGTTAGTCCTACCAGATGGTGGCACGTCGCCTACCACTTGGTCCTTCCAACGGAGATTGGGTCTCCCTGCTCTGCGCCGTCCTTCAGGTTCGCCTTCAAACACCTTTCTCGCTGGAGCATTTACATCCATCCTGGTTGCATTCTGACTCTTTTAGCTACGTCGATGTCGTGGTAAAGATCATACAGCTCATGGTTCATCCGATGGCGAAACTCGCCGTCGACACAGATAGGACCATAAATTTTTCGGAGTACTTTTCTCTCGAATACTCCCAGGTTTTGTATGTCCTTCGTCGTAAGCGCAAATGATTCGGCAGCATACAAAAGAACGGGTAAGATTAGCACCTGGTAAAGCTGTTTCTTAGTATTCCGAGATAAGGTGGTATTACTAAAGTGCTGCCGAAGTCCGTAAAAACATCTATTGGCTAGCACTATTCTCCGCTTATTTTCTTCGCTGACATTATTTTTCTTATTGACGGAAGATCCGAGGTAGGTGAACTCATCTACTACCTCAAAACAATAATTTTCAACGTTGACGCTGCGTCCACATCGAGAGGACTCTTTGTTCGTCGAAATCATTATTTTTGTTTTGTCCTTGTTGACCGCTTAACCCATTTTTGCCGTAATCGAGGATTTGGTGTTTTCTGAGGTACATCTGCAAAATCGAATTAGCTTTGCAGGAATACCAAACTCAGACATGGCCTCATAAAGCCTAATCCTTATCGGAGAGTCGAAAGCAGACAAAGAGGTGGTAGGTGTCGATCGGCCTATCATGGGTTTTTTCCAGGATTTGACGTAAGGTGAATATTTGATCCGTCGTAGATTTGCCAGGTCTAATGCCGCACTGAGATGGTCCAATTAGTTTTCTGCAATTGGCTTTAGACGTTTACACAATATGCTTGAAAGGACCTTGTACGCAATTGGTAATAGGCTTATTCCACGGTAGTTCTTACATTCACTACGAACTCCTTTCTTGTATATAGGACATAACAGACTAAGACTCCAATCCCCGGGCATGCTCTCCTCTTGCCAGATGTTATCCATAAGTTGATACATGCTCCTAATCAGCTCCTCCGCCTTAACGTTATCCGGGTCCGTCACTAGCTGACCATCGCTGTCCATTCAGGAGGGCAACCCTGTTCCACGCATTCTCGCTTTAACTCTCTTAGAATTTTCGGGCTTCCCCCCTACTTCGGAGCAACTCAGTGCACTCATCCTGCCTCTTCTTCAGCTCCTTTGTTTTTTCTTCTAAAAAGACAAGTTGCCTCTCGTCTCTCCTCCCTATGCCGTTCTTCAGTTAGATAGTATTCCGATTATTTGGTATCTTCGATTATTGATTTTTATTTGTTTGAATTTTATTTATTCTTCAATCGTGCACGTTTTATAACAAACGATTGTAAAAAAAATAAACAAGTGTATATTTCGAATTATCACAGTGTGCTTACATGTGCTGACTTTTAAATCAATATAACTTTTTTGTTTATGAATGAAAGTTAACGGGTTTCTTGAAAAGTTTTTCAAGGCCTTCAAAATTACAGCAGAAAATTGTAGGCTTAGGGTGGTTTTTAAGAATACACGGATGAGAAACGCTAAAAGATGACGTCGTAGTTTAAAGTCTCTAACACACTAACAAAGCTGTTATTAATACCTTTTCACTGATGCATATACATATCTTGAAATAACGATGTTATGTGAAAAACCCGAATCCTCACTCCGGAAAAAGTTTTTTAATTAACTTTTCATATAAGGCGGTAACATTAACAACTTTTTTTCGACCCGGCTTAATGGGCATCTCCCAGTAACTCGGACGCAACATTCGTACGTTTTAACAACGCCAAAAGTAAGAAAGAAACAGAAAAGTTGACTTGTATTTTTATTGTTCTTAAGCGCTGAAAGAGTACAACATTTCAGATTGTCTTACTGTCTCACATTGCATACCTCCAGGGGCGTTTCTAGGGCAGTTGTGGGTCTTTTTGTGGATTTTTACCTTTTTCGCCCAACATTGACCCCGATGAGGGGCCATACGCTCCACCCCACTTCTTCCATTTTTTTTGGCTGATGAATTTTTTTTTCGAAACTTAAAAAACCGGTAAGAAAGTTTCAATCGGGAAAACCAACTTACATATACCCTCACCCTCAGTAAAACATACATTTTCTAGTACATTGATATTATTATTCGATTTCTAAAGTTGGTGGAGTATGGGAGGTACCAGAAGAGACGTAGCTACACATACAGTTTTTTCTCCAATATTTTATCCTAATTTAGCTTTACTAAATATAGAATTTGGGCACGATCACGTTGGTTTTATTGATATTACTACTCCATATCTAAAGAGGGCGGCATGGTACATTTGTAAGGGAGGTACCAAAAGGGGCGTCGCTAGACATCCAATTTTTCTCAATAACTTTATCCTGTTATAGCTTAACAAAATACAGAATTTGGGCACGATCGCGTTAGGTTTATAAATAATTTTAATCCATTTTGGGTGGTACCAGATGGGTATGGGAGGTACCAGAAGGGGCGTGGCAGACTTCCAGTTTTTTTCTCCAAAACTGTATCCAGCTATAGGTTTACTAAATAAAGAGTTTGGGTACGATCGCGTTGGATTTATTAATACTATTACTCCATCTCTAAAGTGGGCGGAAAGGTATCAGGAAAGTACTGCAGCAAGTTTGTAGGAAGAAGCTAACCCAAATTTCCGTAAATCGAACTCCCCCTTTCTCTTTACCAGTACATAAGAATGTTATTGGTTTAAAATGTTTATATTACAGCAACATATAGTTTAAATAAGCTTAAAACACTGAACAGAATATGTGTATTATTCAACAAAGGCCCAGAATATTTATACCATCACCCTTAGGGATAAGGGTATATATCATTTGATACGACCTTTTGGGTAACACATAGAAGGGTCACTTCAGACCCTAGGTTTCTTAGAACCAAATTCGATTCATGACTTTTTAAGTCTTTTGAGCCATGTCCGTCTGTCTGTCTGGTGGCTGTCCGGCTGGTTCGCACGATAACTTTCGAAAGACGGAACCAATGTCTTGAAATTTTGCACGAATTAATATTTCCCCAAAACTACTTACGGTATTGCAAATGGGCTGCATGGATCCGCCCCTTCTGGTACCTCCCATACAAATACATCATTCCGCCCACTTTAGAAATCGAGTTATAATATCAATACACAAAACGGGATCGTACCCAAATTCTGTACTTAGTAAAGCTATTACAGGATAAAGTTTTGGAAAAAAATTGGAAGTCTAGCCACGCCCCTTCTGGTACCTTCCATACAAATTCACCTTTCCGCCCACTTTAGATATGGAGTAATAATATCAATAAATCCATCGCGCTCGTACCCTAATTCTTAATTTAGTAAAGCTATAGCAGGATTCAGTTTTTGAGAAAAAAAACTGAAGTCTACCAACGCCCCATCTGGTACCTCCCACACACATCTGGTACCGCCCACTTTAGAAATCGATTAATATTATTATTAGAACAACCGCGATCGTGACCAAATTCTGTATTTAGTAAAGTTCAAGCAGGATAAAGTTTTGGAGAAAAAAATCTGAAAGTCTAGACACGCCCATTCTGGTACCTCCCATACAAATGTACCTTTCCGCCCACTTTAGAGATGGAATAATAATATCAATACACTGGACACGATCGTGCCCAAATTCTGTATTTAGTAAAGCTATAACAGGATAAAGTTTTGGAGAAAAGATCTGGATGTCTAGACACGCCCCTTCTGGTACCTCCCATACTAATGTACCACGCCGCCCACTTTAGAGATGGAGTAATAATATCAATATTCTCGACACGATCGTGCTCCAATTCTGTATTTTATTAAGTTATAACAGAATAAAGTTTTGGAGACAAAATTGGAAGTCTAGCGGTGCCCCTTATGGGACCTCCCATACAAATGGACCATTCCGCCCACTTCAGAGATGGAGTAATAATATTAATACATCCAACGCTATCGTGCCCAAACTCTGTATTTAGTAAAGCTATAACAGGATAAAGTTTTGGAGGATAAACCTAGATGTCTAGACACGCCCCTTCTAGTACCTCCCATACAAATTTACCACTCCACCCACTTTAGAAATCGAGTAATAATATCAATATAATAGCAATTTTTTTTATTTTACTGAGGGTGGTAATATATGTAAATCGGGTCGCCCGACTGAAACTTTCTTACTGGTTTTTTATTTTATTGTGCTATATTTCGGCCAAAAATTGTACCAATTAATAATGCATTTATATTTATAATACGTAGGCAGTGCTTTATTGAGCAGTTTGAATTTTCACTTTTGGTAGACCTTTTTTGGGAGGTGCCCATATGTTATCTTCTGACGTAAGTGTCGTATGCATCAAAGTGGCCTACTGTGAAGACCACATTTGCATACTGGCAGCCAATGAAAGTTTGTTTTTCAATCTTGTAAGCAAAACGGTTTTATTTTTCAAAACGGTTCGTTTATTTAATAACAAAGCAGGTTCTCGACTTTGCAATAAATCCATGATTATGTTTGTGTTGTTCCTTTTGGCTCGATCTGCATCAGAGTGCTCAGGATTGAATTTTATAGACCTAAGTACTTTTAACCGCAACAAATGGTTTTCGGTACCATTTTGTCCACCTTTTTTTATTTCTACAATCCGCAAAACCGCTGTTGATCTTAAAATTTTCAAAGATTTTGTTATCATTGATCCTGACCAAGTTGGGTTTTCCTGCATTTTGCGGACACTAATTTCTCGATTACGCTTTTCCATCACTTATATTTCCGACAAACATTAATCAACTCGGTCATTTGTATGGGAGGTACCAGAAGTGGTGTGGTAAAGGTATCCGTTTTCTTAGGCTTTGTTTACTTTTGCAAGATAAAAAAACTGAGCAATTCCAAATATCCTCCGGTCTTCCGTTTGGAAATTATAAAAGAAATATTAATTATCTAAAAATAGGTAATTTTGTATGGGAGGTACCAGAAGGGGTGGGGATATTCTTCCCATTGGCATGCCCTTTAGTTCGTTTTGAAAAATAATAATATTGATTAATTTTCATACCGATCCGTTATGGGTTACTCGAGTTATCCTACTCACCAGCCAACCAGACAGACGGATATAGCTCAATCGTCTTAAAAAGTCTTGAAACGAATTTGGTCTTAATTTTGTATGGGAGGTACCAGAAGGGGTGGAGATATTCTGCCCATTGGCAAGCCCTTTAGTTCGTTTTGAAAAATACTAATATTGATAAATTTTCATACCGAGCCGTTAAGGTTTACTCACGTTATCCTACTCACCAGCCAACCAGACAGAAGAACATAGCTCAATCGTCTTAAAAAGTCTTGAAACGAATTTGGTCTTAAGATACTTGGGGTCTAATTCGTTTCCTTTAATACGTTACACTTTATCTCGTATCAAATGATTATCCGATATTCTTTGGGCAAATCTCAAATGATACCTTCATTGACATTTCCTTATGCAATAGAAAATTTGTTTGATAAATATTATTATATGACTGTTTGCTCTCATCTTGAGATAAGTGTATTATCGTATTTATATCTGTATTTAAAGTTAGTGATTTCAAAAATATTGTATGGGGATCGCAAAATAAGCCCATTTGCGCAATGGCTGGGAAGCCGTCGGTATTCAAATTCAGTTATCTCCTTAACTAAGTGTCCGATCGCAAAAAGGAGCATAATTTATGATCATATTGATATGAGTGGAATGCTTACTTTGTGCCTTCGTTCACTATTTTATTGGACGCTTACAATGGTAAAGAGGAGGTTAATTTCTAAACCATCCTAAGTGTAAAATGTAAGTTTTACAGGAAACGCATTCAAAGTTTGTGAGTTATATAGATTCCACTTATATGTAGATTAAAAACTTCCTAATAAATGTTGCTTGGCTGTTATATGAAATTTTTCGATTTCTTTTTTTTCATAGACCCTTAAATAGCTTTCCCAATATCTTATTGGTTTAGAAGTTGTTAATATCAGAACATATGAGAAATGTTCCAAAATAAACAAGTTTTTAATCTCTCCTGAAAAGTTATTGGATACACATGACTGTTTTGGTGGCGCAGCGACGATTTGATTTTATTTTACTATTTCCGAAAACCGAATGAACGCGGTTATCCCGGTTTTTTACTAAATCATGTATTTGAAAGCCAAATTGTTGGAAAAAGGTATTTTTCGAATTTGAACACTATAACATTAATACATCCTTTTTATGAAATCATGAGCTGCCTTCTAGTGTCAATGTTGATATTATAAAAAGGATTGCTGTTATTTTTAACGTTTTAAACTGTAAAGAAAATATCAATGGAGCAAAATTTGGAAAAAATGCATTAACCCAAATGTTGTCTGCCAAAAAACTAACCCCAACGGTACACAAAATTTTGGATCATGTAAAAAACCTAGTTGAATATCAATGCTTACCGATTGGAGAGCTATTAAAAGAACCCAAATACTTGCAAAATTTCGCGTATTATTTTGGCTCTTTTTACGAAAGCATGTGAAATCACAAAAGAATTTGGAAGAAAATAACTTCAGCTAGGAAATATATATTTTATAAAGAATTAACCAATATATAACTCTTATAATGAAAATCTTTTGCTAGCACTAGCAGCAAAAATATACAGTTTTAGATAAGTTGTAAAATGTATTTATAACATGAAATAAATTTATAATAAGTAAAAAAATACATACAAATGTTGAATAACTTTAAACAAGTGCAATTTTGTACTGAAAATATTTTTAAAATTTGACTGCCAATTTTGGAGCACGGTAGATGGTTTAAAAGTCAAAAATGTTTCTTTCAATATCTTTTAAAATTTTTGAAACAACTATACAGTGTTGTTTGTTAGTGTTAGTCGATCGTATTGATAAGATATCAATGTATGTTAGTGTATCAAATGATACATCAAATTGGCTAAACGATCCTAGAAGTGTTTTAGTGTTGATATTTATGGTCAAATTCAGTGTCAAACACTAGGATGACGCGTTTCGAACTTCATGACAAGTTCATCTTCAGACACCTTTGTGACGAACTGATGCCCAATGGTTCATCATCAGCTGTATATATATATCTACAATTATGGCATGTACATGTTTGACATTAACGTGTGAGCTAAGTACCAGCTGACAATATGCGAAACTGCAGTGTAAAACCACTTCTTAGCTCTTAGCTAACACAATATGCAAAATGCTTCTCTGGTTTAAAAAAGGCTATTAGTTACGAATTCGTAAATTGCATACTCTTCCAGCAGACATGTGAAAAGGTACTTGTGCTACTCCTACACATTTTCTATAAAAAGAATACCCATTATGTGTAATGTGTACTTTAGTTGATATTGTCTTGCCGGTAATGTTAAGGTTGTACATTTTATGTTCATCTGATAAAAGATATTCAAGTGTTGACATCTCTAATGGTCTAAACTTCATTTACAGATTATGTAACTGTTGTTGTTCCTACCGCTATTGTCATTGGCATTGTTATCGTTATTGTCGTGTGGTATATGATTAATTAACGCTTAGTAATTATACTCACTTTATAAGGCCATTTACCATATCATATTTCCAAAATTTAATGGTCTCTAAATGTGCATACGGAGTAGTAGTTCATCGAATAACTTAAGTATTTGCATTTACATACATACTTAAAGAGAGAGAGAGAGATAATAAAGTAAAGTTAAATGCTTTAGGAAGCATGAAATACATTTTAAAGGCTACAATTGAATGTTGTTGTATGTAGACTATTTATCATCATTTTTGGGCATTAGTGTATCTCACATAGTATTATGTAAGGCAACACATGGTATGGAGTTATTATTTGCACCATTTATTTTGGTAAAATTTACACTACATCTTTCCAGAAGAAAGGGTGTTAATCTTTCATAGCTTAAAATTGCTATACTTTTTACTTTTTTTGTAACAAAATAGGGAATTTGTTGAAAACAAACTATATATTGTTGGAAAGTCTCTTTTTTCCAAAGCTACGAAAAACTGTTTTCTTTTACAAGTAACTCAAGATTTTGTGAAGTTTTAAAAATAGATTACTGTTTTGTTCCTAAGTATCTTTTTTACAAGTACAGTATTTTTCGGTTAATTGACCCTACGGTTAATTGGTTTCCACGCTTAATTGAACCACATGATCGGGCAAAAATATTGCATACGAAAACACATGTAAATTTCCTCGGATAATTGAACCCGGTTAATTGATTTTGCCGCTTAATTGGTTCAAAATTCATGTCCCGGTTTAATTGCATTATTATTGAAAAAAATCAGGCATTTTTGCACATACATATTTGACATCATTTGTGAAAAACATATGCGATTTCTATTAATTCATTAGTAGTTCCAATTATGCATGATTTCTGTAATTGAACAAACTGATCAATTAAACAGGATTCTTGTAATTGAAAGAATTGTTCAATTAAGCGGATATCGGCTAATTGGTTCCCCGGTTAATTGAACAAAAAGTTGTGCAAATTTTGATGTGCAATTAACCGAAAAATACTGTACATTATTTTCACACTGTGTTATTCATAGCTAAATGCGTGCGCCCGCAACGCGCGTCCGCAACGCACATTTAAACTGAAGTAGCATAAAAGGTAAAAGTATTTCATAAACTTACTTTATTAAACACTAACATATCTTCTTTATTTTTTAAATGAGCAAAAATCGAAAACTTCAGATATAATTTTTGAAACCTTCTGCGTTAAACTGACTTCTCAACAAACATCATGAAGATTGCAGAAGCAAATCTATGGCCTCTGAATGTTGGCATATAAAGGGAGTCCCAACAAGAGCGCAATTTTTAAATTTTAAATAAAACACAGATATTTTAAAAAAAATCGTGAAACTTTATTATATCGTAAAGTAGACAGAATGATGTTATGTATGGAACAATATATCGTGCAGATGGCCGCCGCGGCTTTGCTGCTTTGCACGCGATCTTTTAATGAAATTTTCAATGACCGTTTCGCATAAATGCTGCGGTATTTCATTAATGCAGCGTCCAATTTCATCTTTTAAGGCTTGAGTCGTCGTCGGCTTATTCGCGTAAACCATCGACTTCAAAAAACCCAAAAAAAAAAATCAAATGGTGTTAAATCGCACGATCTAGGCGGCCAATTCAGATCTCCAAAACGCGAAATAACACGATCGGGAAATGACTGATGCAGCAATTGAATTGTTTCTCTGGCTGTATGACATGTTGGCACCGTCTTGTTCGAACCACGTGCCCTCCACATTCATTTCTTCAATTCGAGGCAAGAAAAAACTGGTTATCATTTCACGATACCGAACACCATTGATTGTTTTTGCTTAACCTGCCTTGAGCGACATCATCACGTACAGCTGCGACATTTTCGGTCGATCGACCTGGTCGATGGCGCGTTGTTGTCCTTACATCACTAACAGACCCAGTTTCGGCAAATTTATCCATTAATCTCTTTACAGTTGACTCTTTTGGAGCATTATTGTGACACCAAATTGATCGCAATTTGCGAACTGTAGCCGCAAAACTTTCACCATTTTGGTAAAACAATTTCACAATGAGAATGCGTTGTTCATTCGTGTAGCGCTCCATTTTTACTAACCTCGTACCCTCTACTAGCAAACAATAACAATTGTTCAAATGTCAAACAATGACACTTTGAATGTTGCCAGAGTTAAAAATTGCGGTCTTGTTGGGACACCCTTTAGAAGTTACTTAAAAAAAAAAAAACTTAATTTCCCTTTGCACCCCATGAATGAGGTATGGGATAGCTTCTCGCGTTGTTGTGAATTAACACGCTTTCTATTTTTAGATTCACAACTAACGGCACCTACTTGTTTATCGACGAATGCGAACGTCACTGTTTGAGAAGCTCTTACTAGACACGACGATTGAATCGACGCTTAAATACTGCGAAGTTGCTGTCAACAACATTCGAGGGGAGCCGACAATGAAAGAAAATTTTATTTATTTTTTCTTTTAAGATGACTGGAGCCAGGTTTGAACCTGCGATCTCCCGCATGGTAGTCGCGTGTTCTAACTACTATGCCACGGCCGGTCCCTTTAGAAGTTAAGTTATTGAAAATTCTTGAATTTTTGCTTTGGCGGATTGTAGGGTGGGAGCCCAACCAACATCAAAAATATACCATTCTCTTCGTCTTGGTCTCCAAACATCAGAATAATTGGTTAAAATTGGAGCCGGGCCCCCAAAATATGGACCACTTAGGTTCTATGATCATTAACAAGGTTCGGATGTAAAAAGCTTCCCCCAGAATCGGAATCTACAATGAATTCTAAGAAACTTTCACCAGAAACTAAGTGTCTAAAATCAATTCCTAGCTTCCGCTGCGAATTATAAAGATTTCAGGTAAATTTATTTTTTTAGTTTTTGAATACCTTAAAATACCTCAACCTGTAATCTTCATACTTCTCAAAAGGTGAGATAATTCTTAACAATTTTAGTTAAAGAACTATATACCAAAAATCCGATTTTTGGAACATATTCCCAGAAAACGTTCTTTGTTTGTCTTTTTGCAAGAATGCTGATTTCATGTGCAATAAAACACTTTAAATCGAAAAAACATCTATTGTTTGTTTTGCTAAGCACATAATTATGTTATTTGGATATCATAAACCTAAATATCTAAGCTTTTAACTTATTTTTGAAGTTCAGTGAAAAATGTAATGTAGCGCTACTCTCCCACAAGCTGTTCTTTCAATAGGATGACATGTGGGGAAATTTATACGGAACTAGTAAGGTGATTATCTTAAGGCTGATTTACACGCTATCCACCCATATCCTCTATCTCCTGTCAAATCAGTACATTTTGATTTCCTATTCACCTTCCTATAATTCAATATTACTTTGCTATAATTTTGTAGCGTTTGTCATAGCTTACTCCCACATGTTTTCTAATTAGGATATCTCGCTCATGTTGTTGAGTGGATTTGAGTAGATATGGGTAGATAGCGTGTAAACCATACTTTAGGCTATGCCGAAGCTCAGATACCCTTCACCATTTGTAAAAATGGTGATACTTACTACTTATTTAATTTCCCTTTAAACCTATGAATGAGGCATGGGAAAGCTTCTCGCGTTGTTGTGAATTAACACTCTTTGTATTTCTAGATGCACAACTATCGGCACCTACTTATTTATCGACGAATGCGAACGTCACTGTTTGAGAAGGTTTTTACCAGACATGCCTTCAAAGGCAGTTTGTTGACATTCTAGTACGTCTTCCTTTATCACGAATATATACAGGCCATAGTGAGTCCTTCACTAAAATTAACAACAAATTCCATACCCATGCACATTTCGCTTCTACAATGAGGCCTCTTACTAGGGTGAAAAAAGATCCAGCAGACATTTTTCTTTCTCTTCTTAAAATTGGCCTGTGAACAGCCATACTGTGTACCTCACAAAAATTCCATAGATGTGCACAAAGGGCTTGTTGACAGGCCTATTAGTAGAAGGCAGAATTGACTCTTATAGCCGTGTACTCGTCACTTCTCCGATTAGACCTGTTGACAGGCCTCTTAAGGGAAGGTAAGACAGATGCTGTTGTTTATGAGAACCACATGTATGCTATTTGTCGGACAACAACTAACATATATCATCTGATAGCCGAGAATGTAGCACGCTATGAGTACTGAGGTCGTGAGTTCGATACCTGTTACTGGAGTTTAAAAAATATTGTATTAAAGATTAATAAAAGTTATGAAATCATTTAATGTGGATATAATTAGCATATGTTTTCTTATTGATGTTGTTCTAAAAATGCCCTTTTGCAGGCCTGTAAGCTGTTCTGCAGTAGCAATACCTCATAGAAGGCGCTTGTTTTTAGGACTCCAAGCAGTTTCTAGGCATTCCTTCTGAAACGCCTTCAATGATAAAAGGAATGTGCAAGCCTTGCCTGCCAATGGCACCCTATGTTAATTTGAAATGAAAGTTGTAGGGTAGGGCTTCCGACTGCCATTGCAGGCCTGCGAGAAGGAATGAAAAACCCCATTTTTTGATGCTGTGATGGTGATTATCACTACATACATAATCAGTTTATCTTGTTTAATTTTTTTAAAACCGGCATAGAAAGTTGTTAATGTATATTCGATGCTTTATTAAAACGCATATTCATTTAAAAAGGAAAAGGCGTATCTTAAGGAAAAGCTGAATAAAGACGGAACGATTTGAACGTTATATGACTGTTAGGGATGTTTTTTAATGTCTATAAATTCGTTAATTTATAAACATAATTATATATATTTTTTGGAATGGAATATGTTTTTGAGATTCCCCTACAAAAATATGCAATAAACGTAAGAGATGCCCTTTCCATTGATATTAGGGATGTAACGAACGCATATGCGAATGCGAATTATTCGCATCGTTTTGTACATTCGCTTTCGCATTCGTATAAATATATATTTCAATATTCGCTTTCGCAAAAAAAATATTCCAATATTCGCATTCGCATTCATATAAGTAATAGTTATAGTGAGACTGATGACTACATGCAAGAGATTACGTTTTCAGTCTCTAATGCAATAAAATTCTTAGCTGAATACAATAAAGAGAAAAAAAAATAATATTTCAGAAGATCCTTAATTGTAATGGAAACGAAACAGCTCGAAATAGCAAAAGTTAGTACCTTTGGCACGCCAGTTCTTAGCTACGCCTCCGGGAAGTGTTCCCAGAGAACAGTGGTTTAGTGGAGCCGGACTTATCTATGAACCACTAAGAACTAGATTGCATAGCGAAACAGCAGCGAAGCTTCTTTTTGTTAAATACAACTTGGCTCTACTAAACTTTGAATTCTGAATACGTCAAAGTTTTCGAAAGTAAATAAAATTATTGTTTAGTTACATTAAAGACAGAAATTCTGATAATTATATATATTTTTGTTTTACTTTGAAATCAATATTTTATGCTTAATAACTTAACTGGAATACATATTTTTATTTGAAAAGGCAGACAGTAGGAATGATACAAAATTATTCGTTTACATAAACCATTTTTTGCCATTCGCTAAACAATTTTGGAATATTCGATTTCGCATTCGCATTCGCAAAAACCAAAAATAAGTATTCGCATTCGCTTTCGCAAAAAAAAAAATCCAATATTCGCATTCGCTAAAGCACATTCGTTACATCCCTAATTGATATTCTTTATATATAAAATTCTACTGTACGTGTGTTGTGACTGAACTCCCCCTAAACGGCTGGACCGATTTGCATAAATTTTTTTGTATGCGTTTGGGTGGCGCCACGGATGGTTTAGATTTACAATTCGGTCCAATTGGACAAAGGGGCGTGGCACCGCCCATACAACTTGAAAATCCAAAGGGCTGTATCTCATGAACTATCAGAAGTATGAAGATGAGATTTGATATATATTATATGTTGTTGGAGCAGTATTAATTACTGACAGGCTGGAAGTGGGCGGTGCCACGCCCCCTTTTCAAAAATCGATCTGACGGCTTTTCTAATAGACCGATTTATACGAAAATTTTACCAAGTGATACTGTTGACTTGTTGATAGTCCCTGGCTATAATAGGTTGTGTTTAAATAAAGGGGCGTCGCTCCGCCCATACAACTTGATAATCAATAGGGCTATGTCTCATGAACTATCAGAGGTATGAATATGAGATTTGGTATATATGTTTTTGGAGAGGTATTAATTACAGCCAGGGTGGAAGTGGGGATGCAACGCCCCCTTTTCAAAAATCGCTCTGCAGGCTTTTCCAATAGACAGATTGATACGAAAATTTTACCAAGTGGTACTATTGACCTGTACATAGTTCCTGGCTACATTTGGCTATGATTGGATAAAGGGGTGTGGTACCGCCCGTACAACTTGAAAATTAAAAGCGCTATATCTCATGAACTATTAGAGTTATGAAGATGAGATTTGGTATATATGTTGTTGAAGCAGAATTATTTACTATAAGGAAGGAAGAGGGCGGTGCGACGCCTCTTTTTAAAAAATCGCTCTGACGGCTTTTGTAATTGACCGATTGCTACAAAAATTTTACCAAGCGGTACTGGTACTGGTACTGTTGACCTGTTGATAGTCTCTGGCTGTACTTAGTTGTGATTGGATAAAGGAGCGTGGCACCGCCCATACACTTTGAAAGTAAAAAAGGCTATATCTTATGAACTATCAGAGGTATATAGATGAGATTTGTTACAGAATGAATTACTGCAAGCGTGGAAGAGGGCTATGCCACACCCCAGTTATAACTGCCATAGTAATAGTTTGATCGTCTTCTAAATTCCATATTATATTGCAGTTCGCCTAGAGATATGAACAGTAGTGCGTGTCAATTTTTTTTCGCAAAAATCGTATACCAAAATCGGATTCATGATGAATTGTTAGAAAATTTCACCACTAAACTTTGTGTCTAAAATCAATTCCTAGCTCGCGCTGGGAAGCATTAAGATTTCAGGTAGAGTTTTTTTGTCTTTAAATAAGCAAAAACCAAAAACTTCAGACATATTTTTGTGAAACCTTCTGCGGAAAACTTTGTGTTGCCAAACAGAAATTAAGTTTTTGAAATTCTTGAATTTTTGCCTTTGGCGGAAGTTCAGTATGTAGGGCGAGATCCCAAACAGCATCAGAAATATACTATTTGTCTTGGTCTCCAAACATCGTAATGGTAGGTCAAAATTGGAGCCGGAGCCCATAGGTCAAAATAAGGGCTTCTTGGACTCTATGATGACCCTCTAGATGCGGGTGTAAAAAGCGTCCCCAGAATCGGAATCTATGATGAATTCTATGGAAATTTTACCGAGAAACTATGTATCTAAAATCAATTCCTAGCTTCTGCTGGAGGCAGGAAGATTTTAGCGCGAACTAGGAATTGATATTAGACATATTTTGGTATACGATTAAATTGATCCGCCCTAATAAGCAGACTATTTAAATCTAAATAAATAAAAACTGCCGAGGCGCTCCCCCTCACTTCAATATTTAAATTTTAAACTGTTTCAAATAATGGTCCGTACACCAGACAGTTGAGGACATCGACTAGCTGCGGAGACTAAAACAGTGATATCTTTTTAATATTTGAACAGGTATCTGTTTTTCAATTACTTTCCAGGAGACCGAATCGGTAATAAATCCCATAAATAGAAAATTTAAGCAATATTCATTGGAGTTGGACCGGAAAACACCTTTTGTTTGGTTGGGGCACAATTTGAAATTTTATAGTATGTCAGAGGTAACATAAGCAAACTTTGGAAGTAACCTATGTATGGGGTATTTTTCTGTTAGGTATTAGTGTAAATCTTGATGTCATACTAATGAAGTGTGATAAACTTTCTTTTAGTATACTTTGGCAAATCACCATACAAAGACTTACACTAGAACAACGGTTACAAATCGTCAAAACTTATTTTAAAAATGCGCGTTCTGTTCGCCAAACTTATGGAGCACTTTGTCAAGTTTACGGTTCACATAATAATCCATCTAAGAAGCTAACAGAAGACATCGCCGCTGTAGACGAAAGTGTGACAATGGTTTCGAATTCATCGAACCGACGCCGTTCTCAGCAACTCGGTCTCTACAAATGTTGAGGAAATGTCTTGGCCTACATCTATATAACATCCAACTGTTGGAAGAATTAGAGCCAGTGGACGATCAATTGATTTTGTTATTTCTCATGTCATGTCATTGCAAATCATTGGGAAGAGAAATGGTTCCAACACCGAATTATCTCAAAAAATGGTAATACGAGTTCAATACAAAGACAGTATTCGGAAATATTCTTGATCCGTGGGAAAAGAAGACATGGCGAAAGAGCTTTTTATGGCTAAAAGGCATAAATCTTCACACGAAATTTGTATTTGAGGTCATTAGGCGGAGAAGACATGACAAAAATGTTTTTTACGCCCAAAGAGATAGTTAGTATACAGAAGGTTCCCGCTAATACAGAAAAAGATAATAATTGAATTTTGAACTTTGAACTTTAGCAGAATATCCGATTTGAGATAGAAGTAGTTTTTCGCCCTACATACAGATATGATGGATATGACTTTGCTGATGAACTTTTTATTATCGTCATAGAGCCTACGATATTAAGCATTTAAAATAATAAAACTTAAATGGTTAACTTTCATGTTAATGATTTTCTTGAAATTAGTTACATAAGTTAATAAACTCAACATATTACTTTCGAGCTTAAGTACCGTTTTCAAAGTACTTTGTAGACCTACAAATGTATTAATTAGCGTTTATATAGCATTTAGGATAGCAAGAAATGTGAAATATATTACAAGTTGATATGCAATAGCGAAGCATTGCCGGGCCTACTAATATATATATATAAATAAGTTGCATTTTGTCGGTGAGTGAAATTCTTTAAAATGCGTAAACCGATTTTGTTTCTGTTAATTTCTAATGAAAATTGACGTCAGTGGCAAGGTTTGTGTTTAATTTTATATTTATTTGAACAGTGGTTCATGAGATATATATAGTGAACATACCTCTATTTGTGATTATATGGTGTAAAAAGGGAAATATAATTATTAATATTGAGTCGCAAATTGTAAATTATTACTTACATAATGTAAGTTATTTTAATATTTAAATATTTGGTTAGTTCCGTACATGGTTTATTTCACAATTGGACATCGCTGCAATCGTCCGTTTTTGATGTTTGTTTTTTCCTCAAACTTTTACAGAATCTAACTGCCAATTCTGGGGGTAAAATATGGTATTTATTATTTTGATTAGTGACGTGGGATTTCTATCTCACATACTCTGTTAGTTGTAACAAAAATAAGTTACATTGTGACCGTGACAGATGTTATGTGTAATGCATGAAACGATTTTTTTCTCTGTAATGTTCTCATGAAAGATGACGATTTTTTCATACGGCCTTTCTGCGTGTAGTGCTCCAGTAACGTTTTTAACATACGGCCTTTGTACGAAGTGGTCAATGAGTTATAGGCAGCAAAAGTGTGGTCCCATACAACTGTGATCAACATTTATGTTTAACATACCTTTATTGGTACATATTCGGTTTATATGAGGAAATATTTTTAGTTATATGGGCCAAATAAATAAACCGATTGTAACGAAATTTTCTCTATGTGTTTCGTAGGGCCCCTGTCATAAATTACATGAAAACAAAGTTAGACAATAGGGCGTGGCACCACCAACACAAACCGAAATTTCAATCGGTCATATCTTACGACGCATTAGAGTCATGAAGACGAGAATTGCTACATACGTTACTGGTACAAGGAGGATTAGGTCTAGCTGGGAAATGGGCGGTGCCAAGCCCATTTTGAAAAAATCGTTATATCGATCATATGACACGATCACTCCCCCAACCCAAAACGGCTAAAGCTAGAGCCTTGAAATTTGGCATGTAGGTTCCTTCTGTGACATAGATGCGTCGTAAGATGCGTTTTTATACCATCACCCGTAGGGATGAAGGTATATATCATTTGATACGACCCAAAAGTGTAACACATAGAAGGAGTCACTTTAGACCCTAGGTTTCTTTGAACCAAATTCGATTCATGACTTTTTAAGTCGTTTGAGCCATGTCCGTCTGTCTGTCTGTCTGTCTGTCTGTCTGTCTGTCGGGTGGCTGTCCGGCTGGTTCGCACGATAACTTTCGAAAGACGCAACCAAATGTTTCGAAATTTTGCACGAGTTATTATTTTCTCAAAACTACTTACGGTATTGCAAATGGGCTACATGGCCCCGCCCCTTCTGGTACCTCCCATACAAATACATCATTCCGACCACTTTAGAAATCGAGTAATAATATCAATACACCCTACGGAATCGTCCCCAAATTCTGTATTTAGTAAAACTATAACAGGGTAAAGTTTTGGAAAAAATTTTGAAAGCCTAGCCACGCCCCTTCTGGTACCTCCCATACAAATCTACCTTTCCGCCCACTATAGAGATGGAGAAATAATATCAATAAATTAAACGTGATCGTACTCAAATTCTATTTTGAGTAAAGCTATAACAAGATAAAGTTTTAGAGAAAAAAATTGGAAGTCTATTCACGCCCCATCTGGTACCTCCCATACACATCTGGTACCGCCCACTTTAGAAATCGATTAATATTATTAAAAGACCTAACGCGATCGTGCCCAAATTCTGTATTTGGTAAAGTTTAAGCAGGATAAAGTTTTGGAGAAAAAATCTGGAAGTCTAGACACGCCCCTTCTGGTACCTCCCATACAAATGTACCACTCCGCCCACTTTAGAAATAGAGTAATAATATCAATACACTCGACACGATCGTGCCCAAATTCTGTATTTTGTTATATTATAACAGGACAAAGTTTTGGAGAAAAAACTGGAAGTCTAGACACGCCCCTTATGGTACCTCCCATACAAATTTCCTTTCCGCCCACTTTTGGGATGTAGTAATAATATCAGTACACCCAACGCAATCGTGCGCAAATTCTGTATTTAGTAAAGCTATAACAGGATAAAGTTATGGAGAATAAATCTGGAGCCTAAACACACCCCTTCACGTACCTCCCATATAAATGTAACACTCCTCCGCCCAATTTCGAAATCGAGTAATAATATCAATAAAATAGAAAATTATTTGTTTTACTGAGGGTAAGGGTAAATGTAAGTCGGGTTGCCCGACTGAAACTTTCTAACTGGTTTTAATTACAAATCGATTATTTTCAATAACTCAAGACTTAAACAATATATTATATTGGGTGATGGTATTTATCAGTCAGTTTAACTGACTGAAATTTCTGTACTGGTTTTAATTTTTTTCACACAGGGTCAAAAAATATATCATTGTAATTGGCATGTATTTTGATTTTATAACATAACCGCGGTATTAGGCGGGAGATATGAAATTGACACTTTTTGACAAAGTATTCGAAGTAAGCTGATCTGCTCAGACTGAAACTTTTCAAAAAAAAAGTGTAAAAAAAATTTAAGAAATTACGAAAAATCCACTGTCATTCGTGTTTTTTTCTAACTTTAAATACAAATAATTGTTGATACATAATAATAAAGATAGATTCCAACAAGTACTCAACATCTTCATCAACAATTTTGGACGCAGGACGAAGTCTGCCGGTCAGCTAGTAGAATATAAAGTGAGTAGACATGCCGATTGACTCGACACTAATACTGCGAAGTTGTTGTCGACAACATTCAAGGGGAGCCGACAATGAAAGAAAAACATTTTTTTTTTCTTTTTAGATGACTGGAGCCAGGAGTTGAACCTGTGATCTCCCGCATGGCAGTCGCGTGTTCTATCCACTATGCCACGGCCTGTATTACACAAATTCCGAAAAAACGTACGAAAACGATTAACACGGTTTTTTATACTAAATCATGTATTCGAAAAACGAATTGTTGTATTAATGTATTGTTCGTATAAACCGGAAACCGGTTTTTTTAAAAAAATAAAGTAGTTGAACACTATAGTTGCGACTAGTGTTTTTGTCCCGAGATTTCCCGGGACTAATTCCCGGGAATCCCGTGAATGCGACCAGGATTTCCCGGGATTTCATTACGCTTATTTAATGAGTCAATATCAAAATGTTTGATAAGTTAAAATCCACTTGAACTTTATATTATTTAAATACATGTTTACCATCGTCCTCCATCTCTCGATGTGTTGTTTATCTTTCAAATGTGATATAATATATAGAGACAAATTCGAACATGATAACACGATGATAACACTTTTACCCTCTTTATCCCAAGGAGTACGAATCTCAAAAAATCCCTTCAGATTGCACAATTTCCCCATAAAATAAGTTAAACCTAATTGTCGCCATTCCACCTTTGGCCTTTTGGTCTGGGTGATGGTAACAGTCAAATTCATCCCATTTCCGGTTTTGTCTTCCTAAAATTTCCAAATTCCTTATGACACAATTGCTCCATAAAATAAATATTCGGCATTTCTAAATTAAGGCATTTGGTCAGGGCGATGGTATCAATTTAATATGAATTTACAGCGCACAACTACTCACTTAAATAAATACTCCGCTCCATATTCTCTATTTTACCTTAAGCCGTTTGGTCTGGGTTTGGTAACGTTTTTCTGTAAGGAGTAACAATTATGAAAAATCTCCTCAGGCAGCTCTAATTTTATAAGAAGCATTCCCATATAGATTTTTGCGGTTCTACCTTTAGTCGTTTGTGTGGGTGGTGGTACAAGTTTTACCCCCTTTTGAGCCTCTTTTAACGAATTTTGAAAAATGCCTTCAGATATGGATTTGTGCGATTATAGCTTAAGTCGTTTGAATTGGGTCCGTTTTTGCCACTTAACGGGTGAATTTCAAAAAATCACTTCGTGCAGCTCTCTTTTTCTATAAGAAGATTGCAAAATGGTACCGATTTTATCCCTTTTAAAATAAAAACTATTTTTTAAATAGATAGACATTTTTTATTTATTTTTTTGTTTTGGACCGGGATTTCCTCGGATCTCGGGAAGATTGAAATGAAAATACCGATTTCCCGGGAAATCAAAATCACTAGGTGCGACCCATTCATGTATTTCGGCATCATAAAATCTTACAGCTTCCATTAGTAGCCCCAGAATTTCCAACTCTCTATTTGGCCGATGGGTCTGGATTAAGCGTTGATAAAAGCGTCAGAATATGTTTCGATCTGCATGGGCTGGTCTACCGTCACAACTTTTAATTCTAAAGACTTGTTTATATCTAATTATAAAAGGCATGCATTTTATTTAACGAACTGGTAGCGAACTACGAATACTTCCCCGCAAGGATCAAGCTCTTGATTCAAGTACATCGTTTCATCCAAACTACTGTGTAATTCGTTCATTGTTAATAACATTATAGAGGAAAATGAACATAAACAGCAAGTTATTCTACATTATTCTTAACGATCAGCTTCCTCGGTTTGTGTCATTATCCGGTTACTCCGAAATCTTGGAGCACATCATAAACATAAAAGTCATTAAAGTTACGGCAAAAATACAACTGCCGAAACCCAGCCATGCAGAAAATTTTAAATGAACAAATAGATGAAATCCTCCCCGAAAAACAAATTGAACTTTCGGAAAGTCCTTACTTTGGAGGGCCACGCCCAGTAGGGAGCCGAAAATGTCCAAAACATCTCGAAAACACCTGAGCTTTTAACTATTTTTCAAAAATTAAAGAATTAATTTAACAAAAAAGTTGAAAGGGAAGCACTGTGCATCGATGACCTAAACACCCTCACCTCATATATAATAAATGTTTAAATAAATGGGGTGATGTACCAGCCATCAAATGGGGAGATGTATCATTCATAGAGCCATCAAATAGTTTAAAATAACAAAATCATCATTTTAGTATTTATAATGTTGACATTAAATATGATAGTTAAGTACTTAACATTGTGCGCTGCAACCACAAGTCTAACATTACAATCCCAGAGTTGATCTAACTTTTCTGCATACGATAAATTAGTATACGAAGCGATTGCAGTATTCGACTTATTCTGTTATTCTACAATGGGGTTGTTGGAAGCCTAACGGTAAACTCTACTGTATACACCTTAAAGAGCTACAATACATATTATACCTATTTACATTCAATAGACGTCGAGATATTGCTCAACCCCCTTTGCCCTTTCACAGGGCATCCTATTATAGCTTTCCTGTCGTTGCATACTTTGTTGCAAACAATACGATTATGTGTTGTGTACTTTATCTTCACTGTTGCTTTCCCCAAGCGTGTTCGTCTGTCTATTCGCATATTATTCCTCCAAGTATGTTACTGGATACTGGGTATACTATACGTGCAGAACGTTAGCCAAGAATATACAGATGCAATTGTACGCGCATGTTCATGTATTAGTTTTATGGTGAACTGCAGACTTAGGGCCGTTATGGTCGTTATTTCATTTTCCATAGGAATTCTTTGGTTTGTTGCTAGGGCACTAGGTGCCTTGCCATGACTTTGCTATGATGTTGAAATTATTTATTTGCATTCATTTGGCTTTGTGGCTATATTTTTAAGAGATACATTTCATTATTGTAAAATGCCGTAATTTGCGGATAGTTGATGTTTAAATTAGCTATGAAATTCTATTTACAAAATCGCGATGTTATCATGTATTTAATCGCAATCCAGTAATTTTATTTACTTTGTACTTAATTTTGATTGGTGCAGTAATCTATCTTTATATATAAAATTCTAACGTACGTGTGTTGTGACTGAACTCCTCCTAAACGGCTGGACCGATTTGCATAAATTTTTTTGTATACGTTTGGGTGGCGCCCCGGATGGTTTAGATTTACAATTCGGTCCAATTGGACAAAGGGGCGTGGCACCGCCCATACAACTTGAAAATCAAAAGGACTATATCTCATGAACTATCAGAGGTATGAAGATGCAATTTGGTATATATGTTGTTGAAGCAGTATTAATTTCAGCCAAGGTGGAAGTGGGCGGTGCCACGCCCCCTTTTCAAAAATCGCTCTAACGACTTTTCTAATAGACCGCTTGATACGAAAATTTTACCAAGTGGTACTGTTGACCAGTTGATAGTCCCTGGCTATAATAGGCTATGATTGGATAAAGGGGCGTGGCACCGCCCATACAACTTGAAAATCAAAAGGGCTATATCTCATGAACTATCAGAGGTATTAAGATGAGATTTGGTATATATGTTGTTGGAGCCGTATTAATTTCAACCAGGGTGGAAGTGGGCGGTGCCACGCCCCCTTTTAAAAATCGCTTTGCAGGCTTTTCCAATAGACAGATTGATACGAAAATTTTCCAAGTGATACTGTTGACCTGTAGATAGTCTCTGGCTTTATTTGGTTGTGATTGAATAAAGGGGCGTGGCACCGCCCATACAACTTGAATGTAAAAAAGGCTATATCTCACGAACTATCAGAGGTATGAAGATGAGATTTGTTACAGTATGAATTACTGCAAGGGTGGAAGTGGGCTGTGCCACACCCCAGTTATAACTGCCACAGTAATATATTGATGGTCCTCTAAATTGCAGTTCCTAGCTCGCGCTGGGAAGCATTGAGATTTCAGGTAGAGTTTTTTTTTTTTAAATAAGCAAAAACCGAAAACTTTAGATATATTTTTTTGAAACCTTCTGCGGAAAACTATGTGTTGCTTAAAAAGTTATGGCCTTTGAAAGGTGGCAAACAGAAATTAAGTTGTTGAAATTCTTGAATTTTTGCCTTTGGCGGAAGTCCAATATGTCGGGCGGGATCCCAAACAGCATCAGAAATATACTATTCTGTTCGTCTTTGTCTCCAAACATCGGAATGGTAGGTCAAAGTTGGAGCCGGAGCCCATGGGATCAAAATATGAGCCTCTTGGATTCTATGATAACCCTCTAGGTGCGGGTGTAAAAAGCGTCCCCAGAATCGGAATCTATGGAAATATCACCGAGAAACTATATATCTAAAATCAATTCCTAACTTCGGCTGGAGGCAGGAAGATTTTAGCGCGAAGTAACCTATATATGGGGGTATTTTTCTGTTAGGTATTAGTGTAAATCTTGCTGTCATACTAATGAAGTGTGATAAACTTTCTTTCAGTATACTTTGGCAAATCACCATACAAAGACTTACACTAAAACCACGGTTACATCTATATAACATCCAACTGTTAGAAGAATTAGAGCCAGTGGACGATCAATTGATTTTGTTATTTCTCATGTCATTTCATTGCAAATCATTTGGAAGAGAAATGGTTCCAACACAACGGCATAACATGCCATACAGCGAGTGAGACCATCACTTTGTTAAACCGAGCGTTTGGTGTCCGAAATAACTAAAAAAATGGTAATACGAGTTCAATGCAAAGACAGTATTCGGAAATATTCTTGATGTTTATTACGCCCAAAGAGATAGTTAGTATACAGAAGATTCCCGCTATTACAGAAAAAATAAAAATTCCATTTTGAACTTTAAACTTCAGCAGAATGTCCGATTTGAGAAAGAAGTGGTTTTTCGCCCTACATACAGATATGATAGATATGACTTTACTGATGAACTTTTTACTATCGTCGTAGAGCCTTCGATATTAAGCATTTAAAACAATATAACCTAATTGGTTAACTTCCATGTTAAGGATTTACTTAAATTAAGTTACATAAGTTAATAAACTCAACATATTATTGTCGAGCTTAAATACCGTCTTCAAAGTATTTTGTAGACCTACAAATGTATTAATTAGCGTTTATATACCATTTAGGATAGCAAGAAATGTGAAATATATTACAAGTTGATATGCAATAGCGAAGCATTGCCGGGCCCACTAGTATATATAAAAATGGTGGCAAAAATGTATAGTAATTCATCAATTGAGAACGGCTGGACCGATTTTGCTGAAATTTTTTTTCAGTTGTTCGTAATTGCCAGGAGAAGGTTTGTGTAAAAGAAAATTTTGGGAAAATCCTCCGGAAAAGCCGGAAAATTGGATAAACTGAAAATTGCTTTTCTATATGGAATTTTGTGTGCAATTGTTACAAATGATTTTTCGAATGGAAAAATAAAAAAACTTTTGTTGGAAAATTCGGAAAATTCCGGAAAAATTCGAAAAATTTTAATACTATTCTTCGACGAAATTGTGCTTTTTGTCGTACGATTTGATAGTTTTGAACGATGTAACTTGCGAAAGATTTCGGTTAATTAATCCGAAATGACTTTCCGAATGGAAAAATAGATAAATTCTCGGTGGAAAACTTGGAAAATTCCGAAAAAATCTAAAAATTTTAATTTTTTCGGCAAAATTTTGCATTTCATCGCCAGATATGAAGTAAATCGAAAATTAAATTTTTGTCGGCTTTCGAATGGAAAAATCCGAAAATTTTTAATTTTTTTTTCGACGATATTTAGCTTTTTTTCGTATGATTTGACGATGTGTGCGATTAATTTTAGATAATTATTCCGACATACTTTCCGAATGGAAAAATAGACAAATTCTTGATGGAAAACTCGGAAAAACTCTAATACTTCCTATTAGATAATCAAACAGTGGACGACGTACGCGTCGTGCTATAATTAGTCAGAACGTCCGTAATAATCAAACGCAAAAAGAACGTGCCAAAAAAATGAATGTAGACGTGCTCATATTGCAATGTTTCGAGCTGCACAATCACCACCTCAAATTCGACAAAATGTTACTAGAAGAATACCAGTCGTAAATATAGACTTAGGTTTAGGTTAATTCGGCAGCCACGTTGAACACAGCTCACTTGGGTCCTAGTATGAGTCCCGTTGTGATACCATTTTATGATTTCCGCACCAAATGTTCCTATTCTAATCGGTCAACGTCGCTGTCAAGCCATTTCGTTGCCCTTATGAAGGCATGTTCCGCAAATCGCCTACTGATAGACAGGTATTGTCTAAAAGTGTCCGATGACCAAGTTTTTCGTATCGCAGGTCACCTAAAGCAGGGCAGTGACATAGAAGATGCTCCGTGGTCTCCTCTTCTTCTTCATCATTGCAGCTTCTACAAAAATCGTTGTAGGGTAGTTTCAGCCTCTTAGCGTGTTTACCAACCGGCCAATGACCAGTTATCACAGCTATGATGTTCCTCAAGTGGACTCTGGATAAGTTTAGCACAAATCGTGTCCTCTGTATATCCATTGTAGGCCAAATCTGTTTAGTCGCCGTGCAGGTGGGTTCTCTTGCCCATCTCTCTTCAGCAATAAGGTCTAGTTTCCTCGCAATGAGTTGTTTCCCCCTTGTAAGAGGGATCCCAATGAGACCATAAACTTCGCCCGAGTTCACGGTTGTGGCGGCCTTTGCTAGCATATCGGCCCTTTGGTTTCCATATATGTCCCCATGTCCTGGGACCCATGTTAGGGTAACCGTCGAATGTCTCGCTATCTCCTCCAGAGACGACCGGCATTCTCGAACATTTCTCGAAGTGGTGTACACGTTCTCTAGGGATCTGATAGCCGCTTTACTATCAGTAAGAATATGAATATTGCCGTCCAATATCCCAAGACACTGAATTTTCTCTACGGCTATTCTAATGGCCGCTATTTCGGCCTGAAGTATGCTACAGTGATCTGGTAGCCTGATTGATAGACTCAAATTCAACACTACCGAAAAGATTCCACAGCCAGCTCTTTCTTTTGATCCGTGAAAATTAGGATGACATTCTCCCCAAAGTTTAGGGCATTATCATTATCATCATAGTAGGACCTATCCGGGATGTTCCTTATAAAACCCGGATCGAATAAAGGTTCAGGTATGGTGTAATCCGTATTGCAGATCACATTAATTAGGTTCAGGATTTTGGCATGGCCATAGTTCCTGTGCATCCATGCTTTTGTGGCTTCTAAACGCATTGCGGTATTCGCTGCTATCCTCCTCGCCTCAATGTCCGGTGGTAACCAGTTTAGGATCGTGAAAAGTGCCTTAGTTGGAGTGGTTCTAAGTGCCCCTGTTATCATGATCGCCACCAATCTCATAATGCGTTCGAATTTCAGCCTTTGGGACGCTTTATCTAGCGCCGGCCACCAGACTGCTGATCCGTAGAATAAGATGGGTTTGATAACTGATTCGTATAACCAGTTTAAGTTCTTGGGGCTAATTCCCCAATTGAGGCCGATTGCCCTTTTGCAGCAGTATAGAACCGTTGCCGCTTTGCTAATCCTGGTCTGAGTGTTCAGATTCCAATTCAGTTTACTGTCCAATGTTAGCCCGAGGTATTTGGCACTATCGGAGAGTGTAAGTGCGACTCCATTTAATCTCGGTTTGGCAAATTGAGGGATTTTGTATCTCCGTGTGAATAGCACCAGTTCTGTTTTACTCGGATTTACACCCAGTCCACATTCATGACACCATTTCACAAGAAGTTTCAGTGCAGATTCCAGTAGCTCAGAGAGTAGTTTTGGATCCTTACCTGTAACTATTAGTGCCACGTCATCCGCATATGCGACGGTTGTGCAGCAAGTTTTTTCCAACTTTCTCAGGAGAGTGTTGATGTTAAGATTCCATAGTAGTGGAGAGAGTACTCCTCCTTGTGGAGTACCGCGAACCGCCACCTTAGAAATATTTGACGCTCCCAGACTGGATCCAATGCGCCTAAATTTTAGTAGTTTCTCAACCAAGGCGATGACCACTGGGTTAATCTCCAGCTGTTCCATTGAGTCAATTACAGATTCAGGTTTGACATTATTAAAAGCTGCCTCAATGTCCAGGAAGGCAGCAAGAGCGTATTCCTTGTAGTTCAGGGATCTTTCGATGAGGCTTGTTATCGAATGTAAAGCAGTTTCCGTGGATTTGCCCTTCGTGTAGGCATGCTGAGCCTTGGACAGGACATCCGGTTTAAGAGATGATCTGATATATGCATCAATTATTCTCTCCATAGTTTTGAGTAGGAAGGAAGATAGGCTGATTGGTCTAAAATCCTTGGCTTTAGTGTGAGATGGCTTACCCCCCTTAGGGATAAATACAATTTTGTAGGTTGTCCACCTCGTTGGAATATACGACAGTTTCAGACATGCTTTAAAGATAGTTAAAAGCCAGGGCGTCAATACTTCGATATTCCTTTGTAGATCCGCGGGAATAATACCATCGGGTCCCGGTGATTTAAAAGGGTGGAAACTTTTGATAGCCCATTGAATTCGATGTTCGGTAATCGGTATGTCTGAGATATCATAGTTATGGCCGACCGAGTTTTTTATAAACTGGTAGTCACTTTCCCGACAACCTGGGAAGTGTGCTTCCATCAGCACTTCCAGAGTTTCGAGGCTGCTAGTGGTCCATGTACCATCTGGTCCCTGTATGTACGATGGTATTGTTGGATTCGAGGATAAAATCTTGCGTAGCCGACTAGTTTCCGAAGAGCTTTCTACATTACTGCAGAATTTTCTCCAAGACTGCCTTTTGGCCTTCCTTATCAGGTTCTTGAAGATGTTAACTGAAGACTTATATGCGCTCCAGTTGCCATCTGTTTTAGCCTTATTGAATAGTTTCCTGCATTCCCTGCGCTTTGCAGCAATATCTGCATTCCACCAATGTGGCTTAGCCTTGCCTTTCCTGTCAGTTCTGCTGCAGGATTTTTCCCTTGCCTCAGCTAAGACGTTTGTTAGTATTTCGACCGTGGAGTCCAGTGTAGACTTATCATCGATAGAGACCGGACACCTGGGTAACTTGCTCTCTATAACTCCATTAAAGATGAGCCAGTTAGTTTTCCTTCTATTAATATAGCTGTCTTCTGAATCCACTTCGAGCGAAAGGTCAAAGTCGATATATAGATGGTCAGAAAACGAGCAATCTGTGGATACCCTCCAGTTACTGACCATATTTGAGTATTTATCGTTAATTAGTGTAACATCTAGGACTTCTTTTCTGTTAGTAACAATAAAAGTGGGTTCGTTACCCCTGTTAACTACTGTTAGTTTGTTCTCAATAATAAAGTTGAAAAGCGACTCACCCCTTAGGTTAATATCTGAGCTACCCCAGATAGTATGGTGCGCATTGGCATCCGCGCATATGATTAGAGGAACGTTTTTGTTTTTCAAGTGGGACGTTACCTTTCTTACGGTGGAGCCAGGTGGGTCGTCTACATGGTCGTGTGCCATGTAGCAGCTCATAATCCATGTTACCTGACCATTGTTCTCGACTGCAGCCGTACAGTTGTCCTTATCGCTGAAATCACTTAGAATAAAAGCTTTAAGGGTGTTCTTGACCATAATACAAGCTCTGGTCTTACCTAATCCGGCTGCGTACAGAATACAGTAGCCTTCTTTGTTGAGTCCGCAGATACGGTCTTGATTAATCCATGGCTCTTGGATGCAAATTATCTCCTCCGTAGATGGTGTTAGTCGGAGGAGAAGAGCGGCCGACGCCGCTTTTGAGTGGTGAAGGTTAATTTGGGTAACCTTCATTACAGTTGGTCGCTGTGGACGACAGTTATGTTGGCGTCCTCTGGGTCGTCGTCAGATTCCAGGAGGTCGTCTTCTTCTAATGCCACGTTCATCTTGCCAAGGAATTCGCTCGCCAGTCTGGACACCGAGTTTGTTTCTTCATTGGCAGATGAACACGCCATTTTGTCGTCTGTGTTGTTGGAGCCGTCTTGCTCTGGGGACTTTTTCCTGTCATCGCTCTTATAGACACGCAGGAAGATGGAGTCGAAACCATAGAACACCCTCCCTTGTGTCTTTCTAAGCGGCAGAAGCGTGTCACTGTTGAGAATAATAGTGGCCTTCCTGCAGTCTTCCACCGCTTCAGTAACCTTAACTACTTTCCAGTCCTGTGTGGGTAGTTGAGGGTTACTGAATTGCAGGATTGACAGGATTTCCAAAGGGTCGGAGGGTTCAGCGGGGATCTTGGCAATAGATCGTGGCCTCTGTGGAACATCAGCCAGATGTATAGCTTCGAGCCTCGCGCCAGGAAAAACCTCTCCTAGCGACTCAATAGCAGCTTTGTACAGTTGCGCTGAGCGTTCATCTGCACAAGCCACAAGTTTGATGTGTCCTTGATACCAGCCAACATCATGACATTGCGGCGGTAGTCCGGGTCTCTCCCGGACGAATTTTAAGAACGCCACAGTGAGAGAGACAACAACTGATTTCCAATTCCTGGAGGAAATAGTGCCGTCGCTGTTGTTGCGGTCTACGATCGCCCAGATAAGGTGGTCTTTTGCGACATCCTTATACGATCTCTGTAGTGTCCGTGCAGGATTTGGTTTGGATTTCTTTGATCCCGGAAGGGTAGTATCCTCAGACCGCTGCCGTTTAGGCGCTGCGTCAGATGACTTCCGTGTAGTATTGTCATCCTTCGCAGGAGGTACGCTACCTTTTAGATCCTTAATATAGGATTGTGCCCACTGGAGAGAACTCTTTTCCTGCTCCGTGAGCTCGTCGACCGGTTTATCACCGAACCGACTGATTATTCTATAGGCGGAACGCCTGGTAATAAAGGCCGTTTTGGAAGGTGTTTTGTGCCTAGAGGGGTTAGTATTAGAGGTCGAGGCCGTTGAGGCCGAGGGAGATGATTCGGAGAGAATCGAATCATTCGCCTTTTCTCCTTGCACAGTTGTTGGCACTAAGGAAGCTGACTTAGCGACTGTCTGCAGACCTGTTACTTTGTCAGCACCTGAAGCAGGGGTTTTGACAGGATCACATCCCATCTGGACCTTGGGAGCCTTGGAGGTACCTGGTTTCGAAGAACCACTGTGTACCAAGCTCGAATTTTGACTGCCTTTTGGCTGCGTCGGTTTAGTTTTTAGCGCACTAGTAGCTAATCGACTAGCGGAGCCTGGCGCCACCACTCCACTAGACGAGGTCTCAGTAGCAGACGACGTACTACAGCCTGAAGCCGACACTGTAGTAGTCGGGTCTCCGGAGATTATGAAGCCCTTAACCGGATACGCAGGGCATGATTTTTTATCGGACATTTGGACGAAAATTGGGGGGTTGCATTTTATGCCTAACTGCCAGGCGTGAAAAACTTTACCTGATTGGTAAGGAAAGAGTATTCAGGCAGTATTAATGCTTATCACGTACACAATTTAATATAGTTATTAAGTAGGTGATGAGAAAGACTGCTGTCAACATGTCTGGCATCATATTCCACAAAGGCACATGCCACTAGCCTATGCCGATGATATAGATGAATCTGGGGGATGTTACTGCAGTTTTCTCATCACTAGAAAAGGAGCCAGCAAAAATGGGGTTTACGGCCAACGAGGGCAAAACAAAAATAATGATTTCGATGAATAAAGAGTCCTCTCTTTGGGAAGCGCCGTGAAAGTTTAAAATTATTGTTAAGAGGTAGTTGTTGTTGTTGTAACAGCTGGTGGTAGCTGGGGTGATAATTCTTTATACCGATTTTCTATTTATCGGCACTCGATCGGGCACATAATCCGCTGCCGCTCCTCAGGAGACAGACGCAGACCATTAACCGCTCAATATGAGGACAGACGTTTATGGATTTAAGGTACCGTATTTTGTAAGAGCGATTTCGTAAGAACGAATATAAAAGACCCTTACGGATCAAGTTGACGTACATATGTCTCGAAGCCGCCCCGACTGGGGAGAAACAGACGCTAGGAGACAGGGGAAGAATTAATTCTTTATTCGTAACTAGTATAGGTCCCACTGGCAATCGAGACTATGTAGGTAATAACTATAGTCACTACCCCGCTCCTCTTCATGCTAGTGAGACTCTAAGGACTTGTACGAGAATTAAAAATGCATCTTAGATGCGAACAAACTGTCGCTCCACTGGAGACAGATACAGACCATTAGCCGCTCACTGTGAGAACAGACACTAATTGGATTTAATAAAAAAAATACGGACCGACGACCTTAGGGATGATGGTCGAGTGACTCTTAAGGTCAACGGACGTATGTCCCCTAGCCGCCCCACTGGGGAAAACAGACGCTAAGAGACAGGGAAGGGGTAGTTCTTAGTTCGTACTCAGTTCAGGCCACACGGGCATCAGAAATTACGGTATTGACTGACGTCACTGCCGCTTCTCTGGATGCCAGTGTGACTCCAGAACATCTGCGTACTTAAGCCCTCGCATCGCGCCAAGATGACTACCCATTCGCGAGAGAAAAATATAGACTTGAATCGCGCTGCTTTTCAAAACGATTCTACAATCGCCTACAAATTTCTTCGCTGCGTTGATATCGGTTCATTGTCTGTTGTATGCCAGCATTGCAATGCATTGAAGTAACAATCTGAAACTCCCGGCTTATGCTGCGCTGGTGGCAAGGTGAAATTGCCGTTTTGACTCATCCGCCGGTCAATTGTAAAATATTCCTTTCTCTATGGAAATACAATCTAATTAAAACATTTCCTGGGTTAAAAGGTAACGAACGTAGTTATGCAGTTCAGATAGTATTACTGGAGCTAAGTAAACTCCTAGCTCAGTGAAAAATATTTTTTTTTCCACTTTTTTAAAATAGGTCGCAAAAACATTTTATTTATTTTCGTTGCTTAAAAAAAGAAACGAAGACATAATATTTAATGAAATTAAATATTCTAGGAATATCTTAAGCAAAGTATAAACTGAGATTAGGTTTTTCTCAACGTTCGAGTGTTTCCGAAAAAGTTTGATTTTGTGTCAGTGTTATTATTTTTGCGATCGAACATTTTTGTTAGGAGATAACTGCATTTAAAGTTGTTCATATGAATATCGACGTTGATGTTCTGCCGTGGAGAGGGTGAATATCACCACAATTTATAGATGGTCAATACAAGGACAGGTTTATTTTCAAGTCATCAGGAAAAGAAACGAATAAAAAGGTTAGCTCAAATAATTTTTATGCGTATCGATCGCAAATTGCGTTAGCTGTTGCACCATCTGCTGCCTCTTTGTTGAAAGGCGGTCGAACTGCACACTCCGCTTTGAAGTTGCCGATGAATCTTCTCACAGTTGACAAGCCATTGGGCACAATATCCAGAAGTTTGACGACAGCGAAATCGTTGGGAGAATGCAAAATCATCATTTGGGATGAATGCACGATAGCGCATCAATGAGCTTTGGAGGCAGTTGACCGAAAGATGAAGGATTTATGAGGTGATTCGCAACGATT
The DNA here is from genome assembly GCA_964034835.1 of Muscina levida. Taxonomy (NCBI): domain Eukaryota; kingdom Metazoa; phylum Arthropoda; class Insecta; order Diptera; family Muscidae; genus Muscina; species Muscina levida. The sequence goes on along the minus strand of OZ035883.1, from coordinate 88,568,895 downwards.
TGGTGGGGCTATGATATTTCTGTCGGAAGATTTTCGTCAAACGCTTCCCGCCATCCCAAAATCTACTGCTGCTGATGATTCCGTCTTTGTGGCGGAATGTCAAGGAGTTGAAATTAACTACGAACATGAGAGCCACGTTGCAAAACGACCCATTGGCAACTGCATTTTCGAAATATCTACTGGCGCTTTGTAATGGCCAAATTCCTGTTGATGTTTCATCTGGATTGATGACGTTCCCGTCAAATTTTTTCAAAGGAGAAGAAGTCCTTATCAATCGAATTTCTATTATTCCAACCGATTTTCCCTTTGAATTCGATTGGCTTTTGCGATGACAATCAATAAATCGCAAGGCCAATCATTGGAAGTTTGTGGGATCAACTTAAATGTCTTCATTGTTTGTTTTAGCGCCGGAAAACAAATCGAAAACGATTGTTTATCAGACCGCTCTTCACTGATTTCGATTAAATTCAAATAAGTCACATTAAAATTTGAACTATGTGTCAGAAGTTGTATGGCAGAACAACGTTTGCCGGGTCAGCTAGTTTAAAATATTTTATGATGTAATTGTATGATATGTAATGTAAAATTTTTAAACTGTATTCATATTTGTATACCCTGACTGATAGAGATGAGGGTAAATATCATTTGATACGAGAAATAGTCTGAAGGACGGATTTATCTGCGTGAATATGTTGTGTGTTATCAACCGAGGAGGCACGCCCCCTGGGGTCGGGGGGACTTAGAGAACTTCCTGGGGAGGCGCGGGGATTTTTAATTTTTTTTTTGCGCACACTGCATAAAACACAAGTCCAATTCGACAATTAAAGTTTTTCTCAACACTTGTATATTCTATGTACTGTTTACTTCATCATTGCTAGAACATGAAGGAAGTTCTGAAATGTGACACAAGAGTCGTTCGCATCATCAATGGCGGAGCCTCTGTGCATGGATCTTTTGTTTTTATCAGGCAAAATGATAATAGCGTTCCTCGAAAATCTTGAATATCTTAACCAGTGTTTCTGTCTAAAACTAAAAACCAGTAAGAAAGTTTTAGTCGGGCATCCCGACTTATATATACCCTCACCCTCAGTAAAATATAAATTTTTCTATTATATTAATATTATTACTCGATTTCTGAAGTGGGCGGAGTGGTACATTTGTGTGGGAGGTACAAGAAGGAGAGCGGCTAGACTTACAGTTTTTTTTCCCCAAAACTTTGGTCTATTATAGCTTCACAAAATACAGAATTACTCCACCAAATATTCATTTTTGTTTTATTCACTCAACTAACCGGACATTTGTTTGCTTTGCTTCACTTTCGTTGTAAATTGATCGTAAGACAGAAAACAAATTTACAAAAACAAAATGCACTACCATTGTGTTTTCATCTAGTAAATATTTACCTTAAGACGGTTTGTCTAATTGGAATTTACAACTTCTTAAAACTTGGAGCAAAAACAGATTGCAATATGCGGTCAGTAACATTGTAATTGGTGGTGACCAGTTTGAAATTTGCAGGGAAAATTTTTTAATAATGATTTTGTTTTATCCCAACAATTTCGCTGCACGTTGGCTTGTCAACCGTGAGAAGATTCATCGGCAGCTTCTAAGCGGAAAGTGCAATTCGACCGCCTTTCAACAATGTGGCAGCAATACCAGAGGATGCAACAGCTATCGCTATTTGCGATCTTTAATCGTTTTCGACCAAAAGCATACGTTGGCTAGCTTCTCGAAATGTGGCGACTGATTAAAACGAATAAAATTGGGACGCTTCGTTTCGACCTTGACGTATATGTCAACGCAGTACTGTTGAAATAACCGGCAATATCTTAACAGATGACTGTCAACATCTTGCCGAATCATCAATCGATATGCATAAAAATTACTTGAGCTAACTAACCATTTTATTCGTATCTTCTTCTGAAATACGAATTCGAACTTAAATGGAGAATGAAAAGGAAGTGATGACTTGTAAGCAAACTATTTGTTCTATTGACCATCTTTAAGCCATCCTCTCCGAGACAGAACATCAACGGGTATTGAAGTGCATCATACGACCAATTAGCTTCGTACACGTGCCTCAGTTATTCACCATCCCGACGTTTGAGAACAATATTGCGTGATTCCACATTCTTCCCAACAATCACCACTGCGACTTCATTTATAATGGAAGCATTGAATTGTCTTCCATGGCATCTAGAGGGTCTTTTGTCTGCTCTGATAATGATTTTGTGGTCGTCAAAATGCATTGTATTCAATGCGGTTTTGAACAATGGGACCAATGCGTTACGCTCATGCAGATGACTTTGAAATTGTTCGAAATGGTCGTTAATTCTATTAACATAATAAATTTTAGCATAATCCGAAACATATATAACACTATGTCACAAAATTTTAAAAGTTTCGGGACATTTAATAATACATTTTAATGTAAAATTTCACGCTGAATTCAAATCTGGTCTCAGATATGTGGAAAGTAGAACGGTTTTTGAGATATCGTCCATTTTTAGTGTTTTGAAAAAAAGTAGGTCTACTACAATGCCATTTTCTCTGGTTTTAGTTCACCGATGTTTGCCATCATAAATGACGAAGGTTTGGTACTTCAAAGTTAGATTTTTGTAAAAAATTAGATGATTTTTCAAGTTTTCGCTGCCTTTCATTAAGTTTTTTCCGTGTTTCCGTAAAAATTACTCCGGTTTCAGACAACTACATGGTAGAATAATATCTTACAAAATTTTTTTGCCCTTGCTCATCATTCATTCAATTACTTACATTTATAAAAGTTATTAAGAATTATTGCTTTGGTGAGTCCGAAATAAAAATACAGTAGATATCTTCAGCGTTTACCAATCTAATGGGCATTTCGGTTGTTTAAAATAAGTTAGCAACTGCGTTAAATGGCTTGTGTTTTAGTTATGTTCCCTCAGTATCCTAAAAATTATATAACAAAATAGTTGGAACTTACATTGTTTAAAGTTGAAAAAACTTACCTTTTTAATGAAGAACCAAGCACCAAGCGCCAGTATATACAGATTTCGCGATGAACTTACGCGTGAACATTAATTACACAGTGATACAAATGTGAAGGAAAAAAATATACAGGGGTTCCCATGTAGCATTTATGTTAGACTGGAGTCCATAGAGTAAAGTGATACTTTTAGTTTTTCTCGGTCACTTCGTTAAGTAATGTTTTTATAGCAAATTAAGTGAAATGGCGATATTCCTTAAATAACAAGTTCCAAAATTCATAAGTCTTCTCTTTGTAAACCGATCTTCAAAATCTTACATCTGTTGTAAAGCTATGACTTTCACCTTTTATTAAAAAAAATAATTTTGAAGATCGGTTAAAAAATAGTAAAACGGCGGCAGCTTAAGCAAAACAACCTCGAAAAAAAATTACGAATTCTCATTTTCTCAACGCTCTCAGTTGAAGCTAAAATAGGTAAGCTTATAAGAATAGGTTGAAAAATGAATGAGTTATGCTAATTTTTGTAATATATTTTTCGACATTCTTTGGAATATGTAGTACGAATTACTTGTTGTGATACGTATACGTCATATGTATTTGTACAAAGTGACACACAAACTCTAAGGAAAAACCACAAAATGACGCGAACATGTTATTACAAAATTTAGCATAACTCATTCATTTTTCAACCGATTCTTATAAACTTACCTATTTTAGAAAGCTACTTTAATATTGCATAATACAAAAATAAAAAAATATACATTGCGCTGCTCCATGATCAACTGAGAGCGTTGAGAAAATGAGAATTCGCAATTTTTTTCCGAGGTTGTTTTGCTTAAGCAGCCGCCGTTTCACTATTTTTTAACCGATTTTCAAAATTATTTTTTTTAATAAAAGGTGAAAGTCATAGCTTTACAACAGATGTAAGATTTTGAAGATAGGTTTACAAAGAGAAGACTTATGAATTTTGGAATTTGTAATTTAAGGAATATCGCCATTTCACTTAATTTGCTATAAAAACATTACTTAACGAAATGACCGAGAAAAACTAAAAGTATCGCTTTACTCTATGGACTCCAGTCTAACAGAAATGCTACATGAGAACCCCTGTATTCGCTTCGATCTTGTGTGCACCGTCTCCAGTCAGTCCTACCAAACAGCGTCAGTGATTCCTCCACCTGGTCCTTCCAACGTAGTCGCGGTCTCCCTCTTTTGCGCCGTCCTTCGAGGTCTTGATAGAATTCCTTTCGCGCTGGAGTTTCCTCATCCATTCTCACGACATGGCCTAGCCAGCGTAATCGTTGCACTTTGATTCGCTTGACGACATCAATGTCGTGGTATAACTAGGGTTGCCAGGTACCGAATTCGAAAAGTCGGGAAAACCGAGACTAAAAAGCGGGATTTGTCGGAACAAATGTAAAGATCATATTGTATTGGTTTTGACATTTTTTATTAAGAAATATTATTTGAAAACTCTGTTGTTTCATGCTGATAACAACCATTATTATAATGGATTAAAAAAACTCAAACATATCAATATTCAGACATGACTTATACATACACTATAAGTTAATATTATTTTCGCCTCATATACTTTGTGTTATTTTTCACCGAATTGACTAGTTTTAGTTCCTCGTCAGTTGTTAAAAATTACTGGAATTCCTGACAGCTTTTACCAATATTCAATCTTATGATTAGTTCAGCCTTTATAATATAAAAATACATTCGGTTTCTATCTTTCGTATTTAAATTGTTTAAAATACTAAATACTTTATCACAATAAACGTTACTTATCGGCAAAGAAAATAAAAATGAGATCAATTTTAACAATTTCAAGTGATTTTCTTTGCCACATTTGGTAAAAATGTGATCATATTTTGTCAGCTTTGGGCAATTCTCCATTAACAGCTCGAAGACTGCAGTAGTCGCTGTACAACATGGCATTGTCCACTGCATCGGATAATTGTAGAACTTTGGGTATTTCTCCCAATTACTCCCAAGTCAATAGTGAGTCTTTAAGATTAAATGCTGCAATTTGTCCAAAAATTTACACTTCTTGAAAGTTGTAATGTTATGAACAGCTGTGTTAAAATCAGATGATAGACAATTGCTAGGGATGGGAAAGAGATTAATACCAGTGATGAAAAAATGTTAGGTGCACACAACTAGTTCATAAGAGAAAAGTATTTTTTTGTACCTTCTTTAATTTGTTGTTTCTTTGATTATTCTAAGTATAGGTAGTAGATATTAAAAAGTCGGGATTTTCCCCTGAATTACTTCAATACTCGGGACTCTGGATTTTCGCGAGGAGTCGGGAAAATCCCGCCTATTCCTGACCATCAGGCAAGCCTAGGTATAACTCGTACATCTTATGGCTCATCCGAATCCTAAACTCGCAGTTTACACAAATGGGTCCATATATTTTGCGGAGTATTTTTCTCTCAAACACCGCCAGATGAGCTGCATCTGTCTGTGTAAGCACCCAAAATTCGGAGGCGTACAACAGGTCCGGTAAAATTAGTACCTGGTACATCTGGACTTTGGTGGTTCGAGATAGGGTGGTGTTTATGAAGTGCTCGCGTAGTCCAAAGAAGCTCCTGTTGGCAAGCACAGCTCTCCGTTTTATTTTAAGGCTGACACTGTTGTTTTTGTTCATGGCGGATCCAAGGTAGATAAATTCATCCACTACATCAAAGCAATGGTTTTCAACGTTCACGCTGCGTTCCCAACGGGTGGACACTTTGTTCGATGATACCATTAACTTCGTCTTGTCCTCATTCACTGCCAAACCCATTTTCGCTAACTCCCTTTCAACTGATGAGACCGATAATGTCTATATCATCGGCATATACGAGAAGCATGTGGCTCTTATTAAATATGGTACCAGACATGTTAACCGCTGTTTTCCTTAACACCTTCTCCATCACTATGTTGAACAGCATACATGACAAACCGTCACCCTGTCTAAGACCTTTCGTCGTATCGAATGGTGCAGACAGATTTGGTATTCGTAAGGGTACACCGGCAGAGACGAATTACCTTCGCAGGAATCGACAAAGAGGTGGTAAGTGTCGATTTGCTTCTCATGGGTTTTCTCAAGAGTCTGCGGTAGTGTAAATATCTGATCCGTCGTGGATTTGCCTGGTCTAAAGCCGCACTGATAAGGTCCAATCTGGTTTTCCACAATTGGCTTTAGTCGTTCACACAGTATGCTAGACAGGACCTTATACGCAATCGGTAAGAGGCTAATTCCACTATAGTTTTTACACTCACTACGGTCACCTTTTTTGTAGATTGGACATAGCACACTGAGATTCCAATCCTCTGGCATGCTCTCCTGAAGCCAAATGTGCTGTGCTCTATGAGCTGTTGCATGCTTAAAACAAGCTCATCTCCACCCGCCTTAAACAACTCAGCTGGAAGACCATCAGCCCCAGCGGCCTTGTTGTTCTTTAGGCGGGATATGGCAGTTGTTATCTCAGCTTGGCTCGGAGGTGGACACTCGAAGTTATCATCTCGGATTGGTGCACAGTCTTCATCCGCCAAGTATTCACACATCAATAGGCTGCAGAAGTGATCTTTATATATTCTCAGTACGCTCTTGGAGTTAGTAACAAGATGACCATCCTTGTCTTGCGCGTGAACATGATACATAAAATTGTCCATGTGAGAAGCATTCTTCAGATAAGTCGACGCCTGCCACTTTAAGCGACTGTCCTTGTGATTTATAAATTGTCATTGAAAATGATAACTTTAGGGGAAACTGTAGTCTCTTAAATTCGAATGGATATTCTGAGGGAATTAGAGGTATTCGTGGTATAAAGACGGTTTCACCTCGAGCACATCCTGTTTATATTGTTGCCTCTATTACATTTTTATACCATCACCCTTAGGGATGAGGGTATATATCATTTGATACGAAAAAAAGTGTAACGCATCAAAGGAGACGAGTTAGACCAAAAGTATCTTAAGACCAAATTCGTTTCAGGACTTTTTATGACGATTGAGCTATGTCCGTCTGTCTGGCTGGCTGGCTGGATGGCTGGTCAACAGGATAACTCGAGTAAACCTTAACGGATCGGTATGAAAATTTACCAGTATTAATATTATGGGATTGTAAATGGGCAAAATAGCCCCACCCCTTCTGGTACCTCCCATACAAAATTACCTATTTTTGGATAATTTATATTTGATTCATAACTTCCAAACGGACGATCGTAGGATATTTAAATTTGGTCAGTTTATTTATCTTGCAAAAGTAGACAAACCCTAGGAAAACCGAAACCTTTGCCATACACCTTCTGGTACCTCCCATACAAATGACCTAATTGACCATTATAGTTTTACATACATATCTTTTTTGTAAGTAAACTTAATTTACTCAAATTTTGAGTATGATGTTCGCTTATGAAAATAGGACTCAGGAATGAATATGGACTATATCGGTTTACGCCTTTTGGTACCTCCCATACAAAATTACCTATTTTTGGAAAATTAATATTTCTCCTATAACTTCCATACGGACTCTTGGGGGATAATGAAAATTGGTCGATTAATTTATGTTATTATAGGAGGAAAAACCCCAGAAAACAAACATATATTTTTTCTAAGTACACTGAACTCAGTCAAATTATGAGTAATTTGTACGCTTATGAAAATATGAATCAGGAGTGAATATGGACTAAATCTGGTACCCATACAAAATGACCTATTTTTGGAAAATTTAAAATTCTTCCATAACTTCCAAACGGACATTTGAAGGGTAATGAAAATATGTCGGATTATTTATATTGTGATAGGAGGCGAAACCTCAGAAAACCTAACTATTTGACACACCCCTTTCTGGTACCTCCCATACAAAGGACCGAACTCAACCCCATAGTCTTACATACACATCTTTTTTTGTAAGTGCACTGAATTCAGTCAAATTATTCGTAAGTTGTACGCATGAAAATTTCAGTCAGGAACGAATAAGGACTGTATCGGTTCACCCCTCTTGGTACCCCCTATCAAAATTAAATTTTTTTGAAAAATTAATATTTTTCACATAAATTCCAAACCGGCACCTATACCCCCTACACAAATAAGTAAAGTTTTGGACGATTTTGCACCACAAGCATAAGTAATTTTATTTTAATTAAAAATCTATTCATTTCAATAACTCAAGACTTCAACAATATATTATATTGGGTGATGGTATTTATCAGTCAGTTTACCTGACTGAAATTTCTGTACTGGTTCTGAAGAGCTTTTATACGAAGTCTAGTTCCGTTGCACAGCTTAGGTGGTTTAAGGTTTCGCAAAAGCATAATGGGAGCTCCAATTTTTTGCACCAATTTATGAGGAGGAAATCCTGGAGGGTTTAGTGAATTAAGGAATTCAATGGGATAGTGAACGGCATCATCCATTTGAAGAACTGTATCTATTAAGGTGTATTCCATTTGTTCAACTTCGAATGATGACAGTAGAAGGTCATTAATAATAGCTGCTCTATCATTTTTTGGAGTCAGGATTGCTCGTTCACATAACCGGTCATCAGATTTTTTATTTATATTAGCAATATCTGGATAAATTTTTGTTTGCAACTCTCTGAGAGTTTTTACAATGATGCCTTAATCTTTTGGAATTGTTATCAATCCACAGATTTCTTTAAAATTTCCATCACCGATTTTCAGCAGAGTTTCTGAAAATTTCGCAGCTGAAATATCTCCATGTAGCTGAACTCTCATGTTTGTCTTAAAAGAAAGTTTATATGTAATTTGAAAACGATATGACGATTTTAGACACGCCATTACTTCATCTGCTCTAGTTCCTCTGGGAACAACCGGCAGTGTTTGTCGAAAATCTCCTGCTAAAACTGTAGTGATACCTCCCATTGTTGCTGAACTATTTTTTATGTCTTGCAGGGTTCTGTCTACTGCCTCAAAAGCTCCTTTGTGCGCCGTTGTACTTTCGTCCCAAACAATTGGTTTACAATCACGTTAAATTTTGGCCATGTTGCTTTGTTTTGAAATACTCGTATTGCACATTGGAGTTTCGACATGGTTTAAATTTAGTGGGAACTTAAATGAAGCATGAGCTGTTTTTCCACCTTCTAGAAGAGTGGCTGCTATTCCAGACGATGCAACTGCCAATGCTATCGAACCGGTGCTTCTGACTTTTGCGAGCAACAAATTTATAAGATAGGTTTTGCCAGTTCCTCCAGGAGCATCGAGGGAAAAGACATTGCCGGTACCAGCTACAACACTCTCCATCACCTTGCTGTTCATTTGTCAGTGAAGGTTCACTATCAACGACTCGTTGTGCCAGTGCGGTGGTATCATAGTTAGTTTCCACTGTATAATCTCGATTTTGTAACAAATTTCCTGATCTAACTGGTTGAGGCATTCCATAATTAGCGAGGTTTTGGCCACCAATTGCTTGTACCGCGTCTTCAATTGAAATAAGTCATCTATTATAAATTGCGTCTTCCATTTGTTGTATATTATCTTGTCTTTCAATATTTCTGGCTATATCTTCGGAGAGACTTTTTTATGCTTTTTCCATAGATTTACGTCATTAGCGATTTCGCAAAACACTAACATTATTGTAAAAAGTTCGCGTAGTCTACATGGATGATCGCTTAAAGCTGCTTCTTCCATGGTGCTGTCCCAGTGCTTATCATCTTCAAGTAAACCCAAAGCTGAACATGCGGATTGGAAGGTAGGTTGTACTACACCATTTACAGTTTTTAAATGGAGAAATGAAGTTGGACCTTTTACAACGTGCAGTAGCATTTGTAGATAAAAGCATTCCGAATTGTTTGGGTGAATGGTATAGACTCTACCCATTGTGTCATCCTTCCTAATATGTACAGAAAGATGGAATATGGACGGATACCACTCATGATATGAGCACAAAAAGTTCGCAGAAGTACAGGATTGTATGGAACCACCCAACGGTTGTCTAATACCATATCCTTGACTTTCGTTAAAAAACCACCGTCATAAGGAGATCTTTCCGATATTTTGGATAACCGTTATCGCCTGTTTGAGTTTCCTTAATCAAATCCCGAGGATACCTTTAGCAGCATTTTCCGTTTTTCATACATGGTGACTTTGAGTTTATTTCGCCGCATGGTCCATGCATCATATTGTTTTTTACAATTTCGTGGAGTATTGGATCATTTTGAGGGTCTAGGATTTCGGCACACACAACATTGTCTACCATTCTATGGGATATGCTCTCTTGTAGCCACAGCAAGATATGGACATTAGGGATATAACTTTTTGCAATTTTTTGCAAATATCCAAATGGCCCTAGCATAGTCGAATAGGCCATTGAAAATTATATAAAAAATTGGTATTACTTTTTCGCAGTTGTCAAAAAAGTTCACCCACCAAACGCGGTAAAGTTTTTAAATGATTTTTTTTATTTATTTAGCTAAAAAGCTCAAAAAACTTTTTTTTTTATCAATATATATAGCTGCATTTAACATTTGTGTAAACATTTTGGAAGCTGAATGTATGTTATTGATAATTACGTCATGTACTTTAATTGTTTTTATTATTCAAAGAAAATTATATTCCGAGTTTGTGTTTAATACTTAAAACAATTGATTTTAAAAGAAGCCCTTAAAGCGTTTTAAAAAATGCAAAAATTTGGACAAAGGCTTTGACCAAATTTAAAGATAGCATAATAATGTGGAGAAACATTCCAGATATCGTCATTCCATTACATCAAACAAAATTTTTCAGTCTACAAATTTAAATTTTTATATTTAAAATGAATGTTTTTTTTTTGGGAGATTTTAGGAAATCGTTTTCGTGGGTGAGGTTTTTTATCCGAAATGACCCAAAAATTATTTTTTAGTAAATAACACAACCTTCGCCATCGCGTGGTGCTAGGGCCAAAATTTGGTTATACCCCTAATGGACATGCGTAATACTCGCTTTTGCCACTTAACGGAATATATGAAGCAGCGTACTTTACCAAATAAGTGCCCCTTTGTTAGTAGAGCCATTGCCTTTTTTGCCTTTAAATGGAAAACTCTCGCAATAATGTCACGACGATCATGCGGTTTTTGTAACGGAAGAAGCGCATCCGCGATATCCTTCCATTTGGGGTTGCATGTAAAGGTAATAAACAAATCTGGTCTTCCACACTGACGTACATATGTCATGGCATTATTTTTTTATGTCACATACGTGAAAAAAACATGAAAACCCGCGTTCATATGTTTTTACTCCGAAATTGTCTTCACGTATATCCACTATACATTCAGTAAGTTGCAAGTAGGCAATTGATCAATAACAACGTGAAACATTTGCGCATTCTGTACAACGTGGTACTAAATTTTACCGAAATGGGTTATAAAGTCATTAGAATAGAAATATAAATGTATCGTCACCTGGAATGTAAAAAAAGCGAGACCCTCATTTTCATAATTTTAGAGGAGAAGCAAAAAACTTTATAACATGAAAAGTATTATCAACAATATATTACAATATTTTTTTTTTTAGAATTTCTAAAGTTATGTTTGTTAGTCTTTTTTGATTGTTTATGCAATAAAACCGTTATTTTTGGACCTTTGACGGGACGTGTAGAATCGCCTAGTATGCCATATTCAATCCAAAAAAGAATTTGTATTTCCATTGATGGTATGTCGAATTGTTAATTGTTTGTTTCGAAAAATTTTATTGATAACACACTGCTAGAGTATGGAAAAAAATTAAGGAAATTGTAGGAGTGACATGTAGTAAGTGTGATTAAGAACAACATGTATCTGTAACCCATATTTCGATAACACCCTCAAAAACCTGAATTACGGGTAAAAACCCGGTCTCCACTTCAGGGCTTATAACTCAGTCAATTTTTAACCGTGTTTAGTTGCTTTAATGGTCTGAAAAGAAGAAGAGACTACTGTCTTTCAAACGATGTATATATTTAAATAAATAACTTGTCAGATATGTCTGTGTTTGCCTTGAAACCGCAAACTTGTAGGATTTGAAAGTGACGTTCTTCGAAAAACTTCAATATCTTAACCACTGTGTAAACAATTTTATGGGCAAATATGCGTTGAACTCGTAAATGAATGCGATTTCTTAATAAAATAATAAACATAAGAGAATCCTAATAAAATATAGGATAAAAACTTCTTCTAACTTAAAAAATAGTGAAAAATCCAACAAGTTTGCGGTATCAGGGCAAAAACAGACATATATGACAAGTTATCTATATAAATATATGTATTGTTGCAAAGGCCGAGTCTTTTCTTTCCAAAACCATTAAGAAATCTAACTTTGGTTAGGAATTGACTGAGTTATAAGCCTTCAAGTGAGGAAAGTAATGAAGAGTCGGTATTTTTTCCCGTAAGTCAGGATTTTTGTAGTTTAGGGAACTTTGGTATACAGGTTATTGTTGTACTCGATATGACATACAACATGCGCTAGTTTACGTTCTAAGTTCTCATTGACTGTAGCACGGTGTAATTTATTTTTCAAAATATGTCACATTTTTCTGGCACATACGTGAAGATAACTTATTTTTTTTATAATTCGAAATTTTCATATATTTTTTATTGTACATCCACAACAATGGTTCATACGGCATCATAACGCAAAAATTTTTTCCCAAAAGTGGATATACAACAAAACGGCTGCTCAATATCTCAGAAACTATAAGAGGTAAGGACCTGGTTATTAAACAGATCGATAGATCTAACAAATTTATCCAAGGAATTGATCTTATCTCAATTTTTTTGATTTTGTGATATACGTGAAGATAACTTCGGAACGACGATATATCGAGGTCCCCCTATAAATTATGATGGAAGTACTACCACTTGTTCCAAGTCTTCAGCGTTTATATCCTGTCTACTAATTGCGTCTCTGAGGTAAATATAGTTATCTGCTCTTAGTTGCTTTTGGTGGTTTCGAATATAGTTCAGTCTCTCCGTTTCTATTTTAGCGTACATATCTACTTAATATTTACTGAAAAGGGATCCGTAACGAACTATGTGATTAGGTTCACCTTGCCGAAGCATTATTCTGTACGCGTAAAAGCATGCTGCCGATATAGTCTTTTTTGGTAGAGGCTGTTTAGTGTGCGGATCTCGTAAGGGTAGGTTGATGCAATACCCATCTTCACCACTACAGAACATTAGCGGATATTGTAAAGCGTCATCAGATCAATGAAGTTCAATGATGTGTTGCGATTTATCATCGTGACTTCGGATCACAATATCTCTGTTTTTGAATTGCTGCCCTATAATCACCAGAGCCACTTCATTATTTGTTGGTTCGTTGAATCGTCTTTCGTGAGAGCCAATGGGTTTCTTATCGGCGTATATGACAACTACAAAAGATTGACAATTATTAAGCACACTTTGCATAGTAGTCTTAAAATTAAAATTAAAATTAAATTAAAGTTAACATTATGTCGCATATCTTGTAAATTTCTTACCAAATCATGCTTAACGCCTGGAAAGTTGGAACATCGTGTCCGTGCCTCCCTTTCGTCCTCGCCTACGAAATAAATTTGCAAAAATTGCGGTTGCTGCTGCAGTTATTGGAGTAAACCCCCAATCATATGATAAACTTGGCCTTGGACTTTGAATGTGGGCATAAACCCATCTTCAAAAATTGTTGTTGCCCCAAAAAAACCCATTTGAAAACAACCATTGTATTTACGTATGTTGTTTCTGAAATGAACATGGTCGGGGTGGTTTTCCAGAAGACTAAAAAGAGGTTCTGGTAGGGGTTCGAATATTGGAAGGTGCACTTTACCAGAGCTGCAACACATGCCGAGTGATTCCTCTTTCCATTTCAATGCAGAGCAGTGTTTACATGGGTTTTTCATTTTGCCTATATCCAAGGTGGAATCCATTTCATATGCTATGTTTGAGTTGTACTCCATACCCGAATTGGTTTTTACTTTCCATAGAAGCGTTTGGTTCTCTTTATATCTTGATTGTGCAGCTCTGTGAACGGGTTCTTTAGCTGGTATGTTGAAACTGAAGCTCTGTATATTTCAGGGTGTTTTCTTTGGTATGATTCAACAGATTTTCTATGCTTTTTGATGTTTACTTGTTGTGTAAATCTAGCACGACGTTTGCGAGAAATTTTTTTTGAGTTGGAGATATGTTCTGCAGGCTCGCTTTCTTTATAAACATCGAAGTGCCCCGAAGTGCCAAATATTTTCCCATTGCGATAAACTAAAAAAAAGGTGTATAATTCTGCCGCCGCCACCAATTCACAAAAACTTCCAAAAAAAGAGCTTAGTGACATTTCTGACAAGTACTCCTCTGAACTGGCATAACTGGCATGGTAGAAAATTCTTTTCATTTGCTAATGGCATGGGTAACAATTTCTTGTCTCAATTCCGGTGCAAAAGATTTAGTGCCGTAAACATGGTATGAAATTGCTCCAAAAAGGCAAGACCCATCCATATTTATTGGAATGACTCCATAAAGAGTTGTTGAACCATTAACGTTAAGCATTTCTCGTTCCACATTTTTGCCGGATTGGACTTTTGATGGGCGAAGTGTAGTTAAGCATATTTTTTTTTTGTTTGTTAAAATGTGTTAATTATTAAAACAAAATCGTGTAAAAAAAATAACCTTTTTCCCTTTTCTCAGAAAAATAATTCTTGTAATTATTGATAACAAATTTGTATCCTTTCAACTTTTTTAATATCTTATTTGGTCTTGATCACTTTAAAGAAATTTTGCTTTTAGCCACTCATTTATTAGAAGCTTAGTTTTAGACTTCAAATAAGAAAAATCACTTCTGACAACATTTTAGTAACTTGAACTTACATTTCATAATTTCAATTATCTCCAACATGTTATATCAGGGGAGCGCATTTCGAAGCACAATTGTGCTCCGACTGTTTCTCACATATTCTTATGCTCTTTCACTCAATTAGTAAGTGCTTTGCTTCTAGCTCCGACTGCTACCCACATATTCTTGTAGAAAAAAAATTCGTAAAATTACCCTTTTTATTAGCTCTCTTAGAAGTTTGTTTACAATGATTTGTTTCCACCACGTTTTACAATGTCTCTTGAACGCAAAATTTAGCAGTCTTGAACACTCTTTATATATTGCTAAGTGCTTAAACAGCCGCGAGTACACATGCTTAAAAACAATCAATGAGGTAATTCTGGGTAAAATAAGTGTCCTTTTTGTGCAATAAATTATACTCTTTGGCACAATAAATATACTTTTTGGCACAATATATGTACTTTTTGATCTGGGGAGTGATCAGTCAGTCATATGATAGAAACTTTGAAAATTGTATAAAAATCGTTCTAAAAATATGACTGATATAACGATTTATTAAGAAGATGCGTGGCATCGCCCATTTCCCAGCAAGACCTAATCCTTCTTATACCAGTAACAAAAGCAGCAAATCTCATCTTCATACCCCTAATGGCTCGGGCTATATGACTAACTCAAATTTCGGTTTGTGTGGGCGGTGCCACGATCCTTTTTCTAATTATGTTTTTATGTAGCCTATGGTAGAGGCCCTACGGATAGTACTACACAGTTAAAATTTTATTGCAATCGGTGCATTTATTTTGGCCAGAAAATGATTCTTTCAAAGGGGGCGTGGCACCGCCCATTTTCCAGACAGACGTA
This sequence comes from Muscina levida, assembly GCA_964034835.1. NCBI lineage: Eukaryota > Metazoa > Arthropoda > Insecta > Diptera > Muscidae > Muscina > Muscina levida. The sequence continues at coordinate 88,553,307 of OZ035883.1, read as the reverse complement.
TTCCTCTTTGTATCAGTAACATTTGTAGCAAATCTCATTTTCATACCTCAAATGGCTATTGAGATATGACCGATTGAAATTTCGGTTTGTTAGGGCAGAACAACGTTTACCGGGTCAGAGAATTGTGCTCGGTTAATTGTCAGACTGAAATTTACGATTAACGAGATTTTTCTTTTGGATATACAAGCTGATATATATTATAAGAGCATTTAATCAAATTTACTTGATCACGCCCAGAAACTTGTTAAAACACAATGTATGTATCGAAAATATAACATTTATGAAGCACTTTTCAAAAAAACATTAAAAATATTTGCAAAACATTTATCTAAACCAGTGTTGCCATTTTGGTGCTTAAAGCACTGTTTTGGTGATTTTTTGACTCTCCCAAACCCTTTTTGTTTCTTCATACCCGTTACCCCAAAAATAAATTATAATGGTGCTTTTGGAATTTATTTCCAGTGCTTTTGGTGCGTTTCATCTCTTGGGTATAATTACACAAAGTTATTTTTTCTGTGTATCATCACTGTTAGTTCAAACATAATTGTACCTATATTGTATTATGTTCCAACATAATAACAAATGTAATAGCTCCTTTCTTCATGGAAAAGCTTGCAGCAGTTATGAAAGGCAATGCCTTCAGTCTTATATTAGATGATGGAACGGACATATCTGCCGAAAAATTGCTAGGAGTCGTAGTGCGGTATTTTAGCCATCTTAGGAATACTTTTACCACATTTTTAGGTCTTATTGATTTAAATGGAGGTACGGCTGATGAATTACTTATGGCGTTGGAGCGACTCCTTAATATTTTTAAATTGGATTTTAAATGTTTAGTGGCAATCGGCACCGATAACGCTGCAGTGATGACTGGTGCTAATAATGGTTTGTACCAAAAGATAAAACTCAAGTATAATTTAAAGAACCTTGTCATGGTTCGTTGCGTGTGCCACTCGCTTCAATTAGCTGTGTGCGCCGCTACAGAAAGAGTTTCCCAAACAAATTGGAGTTCCTTGTGAAAGAAACCCACAATTGGTTTAGCCATTCTCCTATGAGACAAAAGGCTTATGCAAAAAAATTTCAATTGAGAAATGACGATAGTTCCTACCCACAAAAGACTCCAATGTTGGCAAATACCAGGTGGTTGTCGATTGAAAAGGCTGTTTATGTAATTTTAGTTTTGGCTCGAGTTAAAGGTACATTTTAACGGAACAGCTGATTGTTCCTTTGTAACAAATATATTAAGAGATATGTATAATTATAATATTAATTATGTATATTTGTTATATCTGGGTTCAATCTTGGGTGACGTCCAGAAAGTTAACTTAGCGTTCGAAGCGGATAATGCTGATCATGTTAGGTTGTATAACGATTTATATGATTTCATCAGAGGCCTAACAAATAAAATTATCATAACTTGTGATAATTTTGAATACATAAAAGGTGATATAAACAATCATACAATCGTTTTTGCTACCTGGGTTATAACTTCGACAAGTTTTGTGAAAACAATAATGAATCTAGAGATGAGAAATTTGAAAATAAAAAAAACTTGATTGCGTTTACTCAAAGTCTTGTGTCCGAATTGAGGTGAAAATTGCCAAAAAATTAAATGAAATTAAAATTAAAAAAAATTAAATTAAAATTAAATTAAAATTATTAAAAAATTAATCATTATTTAGTATAAGTAATATTTTTAAAGAAACCCAACATGAAATAGTTACTTTTATAAAAGAATTTGTACATGATCCAAATATATGGAAAAAAGCCTAGAAAACGTAAAACTTCACAAATGGCAATGTACTGAAAGAACTGATACATTTTGGTTTGAAGTTTATAATTTTAAAAATTCGGTAGATGAGCGTCCTTTTGCAGAATTGTCTATTGTTGTTCGTTTTACAATTATTATCTTTTCCATATTCTAACGCAGAAGTGGAAAGAACGTTCAGTCTAATGAATTTTTTTAAATCCAAAATTAAATATGAAATTAAAATAGCAATAATTACAAACTTACTTCAAGTGTTTATAGCTAAATCAATTCAAGTGAATGCTATAAAAAAATCTAATTATTTTATTTAAACTGTTTTGTGGCCGAATGACTGCGATGACGAGAGTGAAGTCCTTGTATTTTGAAACAATTTGTTTTTAAAGTCCAAATGTACAAAAAACTGTTAAGAAGAATTTTATATAATTCATGTTTATACATATTATTTTTATTGTCCTTTATTAATATAAAATTATGTACGTAGTATATGAATATAACCAAGTGATCTCACAATAAAGACTACGTATGACCTAATAGTTTTAAATGTAAACGTATAATTTTGAGTTAAAAAATTAATTTAAAAGCGCAGTAGTTTTTTACCCGTTTTGAGGTAGTTTTTTACCCGAATTACCGCTTTTTTGAATGGTTCATAGTGCTTTTCAATGTCAAAGACTTGGCAACACTGATCTAAACAAAATATATTATATCAATTTACGTTAGTGTATCGTATGATACATCAAATTCGGCTAAAGATCAGAAAAATTTTTTTTTATTTATTGTTTGATATTTTTGGTCAAATTCAGTGTGTCACGCACTAGGATGACGCGTTTCGAACTCCATGACGAGTTCATCTTCAGACATGTAGATCGACTAAAAACTAACCAAAACAAATACACAAATACCCTAACAAACTATATGCTTAGTAGTAGTAGTAAGCTTAGTTTATCAATATACCTTGTAAGAAGCTTAGCTTTGAGGTAAAAAACCCTGAGCTTTTGTGGTAAAAAGCTTGAGCTTTGTGGTAAAAAGGGAATCGTGGGGATAAAATATCCTCCATTCTCATGTTTGGTTATCAATGGTCAAATTCATAACTATGCTGGACATTTTCGGCTGATATCTACTTCACATGCACATGTTTGGCATAATTGTAGATATATATACAGCTGATGATGTACCATTGTGCATCAGTTCGTCACAAAGGGGTCTGAAGATGAACTCGGCATGGAGTTCGAAACGCGTCATCCTAGTGCGTGACACACTGAATTTGACCAAAAATATCAAACAATAAATAAAAAAAACATTTTTATGATCTTTAGCCGAATTTGATGTATCATACGATACACTAACGTAAATTGATATAATACACAGTAAGATCGACTTAAAACTAACCAAAACAAATAAACAAAATATATTTAACTAGCTAACCCGGCAAACTTTGTTCTGCCATACAACTTCGGACCCGGCAAACTTCGTCTCGCCCCTATTGTAACGAATTCATATAAGCTCCAGGGGTATAGTAAAACACAGTTAGTTCAAGTTTTAATGTGATTTATTTGAATTTAATGCAAATTAGTAAAGAACGGGCGTCGGGAGTGTGACGCAAGGAAAAGCTTCTGATCGGTTTAACTTGGCAAACCCAGAGTGATCTTTGGCAATTGCACTTCAAGTCTACTCACAGAGCTCCTTATTCGTGGTACTACTGCGGACGGAGTACCTCCACGTGGTGACGCCTGGAAACGTGGCTTTAACACCCGTCAGAGCTCGGCTAACTGTGAGGGGAGAAACTTAAAACCCAGGCACGTCGGCTCAGAGTGAGCGGTACCCTGGTCAGCATCTGATCCAGAATGGGCGGCTGTAATAAAATCCTGGCAGGAGGAGAAAACTGCGACGTGGTGCGCTGGGCTTGCAACCCGCCACCGACGTTTAAACTATTGCAATGAAAAGAAGCAAGATAAGAATAAAACGGACACCCCAAAATGTTGACGACCACCGCAAACGAATTAAGGACCATGATTTGAGGATATGCACCTGGAATGTTAGAACACTGTATAAACCAGGTGCCTCCATCCAACTGGCGGAAGTCTCCGAAGAATGCAAGGCTGACATAACCGATTTACAGGAAATCCGGTGGACGGGACACGGGTGCTCGCGCATGAAGACATGCGACATCGACTATAGTGGCCATGCGGACAAGCACGAGTTTGGATGTGGATTTGTGGTTGGAAAGAGACTGCGACACCTTGTCTCAAGGTTCAACCCGGTGTGTGAACGTATAGCCACCATAAGAGTCAAAACAAAGTTTTTCCACATAACACTTATATGTGTCCATGCTTCGACAGAAGAGAAAAGCGATGGGGACAAAGACGAGTTCTACGAGAGCCTAGAAAATGTATATGACCGTAGCCCCTGCCATGACATAAAAATTTTACTAGGCGATTTTAATGCTAAAATAGGCAGGGAGACCGCATTTGAGCCTACAATCGGAAAATTCAGTCAGCACACCGAAACGTCGAAAAATGTCATCAGACTGATTGATTTCTCTGCGTCAAGAAATATGGTAGTTAGCAGAACTAGATTTGACCATAAATATATTCATAAGGCAACATGGTTATCTCCAGATCATTTGGCGAGGAAGCAGATAGATCACGTGGTAGTCGATGGAAGGCACGCATCGAGTGTTCTGGACGTACGAGTGATCAGGGGTGCGAACATTGACTCCGATGACTTCCTTACCGCAGTTAAGGTACGCACTAGGCTAAGCATGGCAAAAAACCTGTGTAACCAGGCACAACGAAAGCTGGACATCGGTAAACTGCGGACCACAGAGGTTGCGGACGCCTACTCCAACCACCTAACTCAACTGCTGCGAAATGCTTCAACCCCTGATAATATAACCTCGCACTGGCAATATATAGCCGACTCCATAAAACGGACTGCGAGAAGCGTACTTGGGTACTCAAAGCCGTCTCAAGAACCTGCCTGGTACGACGATGAATGTCGCAATGCCACGAGAGAGACGGATGCTGCATACAGGGCAAAACTGCAGCCACTGGCAACGCGAGCTGTCCGTGAACGGCACAGGGAGAAGAGACGAGAGGCAACTCGTCTTTTTAGAAGAAAAAAGAAGGAGCTGAAGAAGAGGCAGGATGAGTGTACTGAGTTGCTCCGAAGTAGAGGGAAAGCCCGAAAATTCTACAAGAGAGTTACAGCGAGAATGCGTTGAACAGGGTTGCCCTCCCGCAAGGACAGCGATGGTCAGCTAGTGACGGACCCGGATAACGTTCTGAAGATATGGAGAGATCACTTTAGAAATTTACTGGATAAACTCCAGAAGATCCCGCTCCAATGACCGTCTTCCGCCTTAAAAACAACAAAGCTGCTGGAGCCGATGGTCTCCCTGCTAAATTGTTTAAGGCTGGCGGGGATTAGGAGCATGCATCAGCTCATGGAGAACATCTGGCAAGAGGAGAGCATGCCCGGGGATTGGAGTCTCAGTCTGTTATGTCCCATATACAAGAAAGGAAATCGTAGTGAATATAAGAACTACCGTGGAATAAGCCTATTACCAATTGCGAACAAGGTCCTTTCAAGCATATTGTGTGAACGTCAAAAGCCAATTGTAGAACAACTAATTGGACCATATCAGTGCGGCTTTAGACCTGATAAATTTACGACGGATCAAATATTCACTCTACGACTGTTCTGTACACTATTTAATGTAGTTATGGAGAAGGTGATGAGAAAGGCTGGTGTCAACATGTCTGGCACCATATTCCACAAGAGCTACATGCCACTAGCCTATGCCGATGATATAGATATCATTGGCCGAAATCTCTTTTCTCATCACTTGAAAAGGAGTCGGCAAAAATGGGTGAAATGAAAATTATTGGTTTGAGGTAGTAGATGAGTTAACCTACCTCGGATCTTCCATCAATAAGAAATATAATGTCAGCCAAAAAATTAAGCGGAGAATAGTGCTAGCCAATAGATGTTTTTACGGACTTCGGCAGCACTTTAGTAACACCACCTTATCTCGGAATACTAAGAAACAGCTTTACCAGGTGCTAATCTTATCCGATCTTTTGTATGCTGCCGAATCATGGGTGCTTACGACAACGGACATACAAAACCTGGGAGTATTCGAGAGAAAAGTACTCCGAAAAATTTGTGGACCTATCTGTGTCGACGGCGAGTTTCGCCATCGGGTGAACCATGAGCTGTATGAGCTTTACCACGGCATCGACGTAGATAAAAGAGTCAGAACGCAACGACTACGATGGCTGGGTCATGTTGCCAGGATGGATGTAAATGCTGCAGCGAGAAAGGTGTTTGAAGGCGAACCTGAAGGACGGCGCAGAGCAGGGAGACCCAAACTCCGTTGGAAGGACAAAGTGGTAGGCGACGTGCCACCATCTGGTAGGACTAACTGGAGAACACACGCACAAGACGTGTGGAATTTTTTAGTACTTCAGGCCTCAAACTTATAAACCACGTTCGTAAGTTGTAATGGGCCACTTAAGTAAGTAAAGAACGGTGAAGAGCGGTCTGATTAACAATGTTTTTCGATTTGTTTTCCGGCGTAAAAACAAACAACGAATACGGTTTGCCAATATGCGAACAGACAATGTACGGCTGATCTTGTGAAAAGCAGGGAAATTCGAGATTGATCCCAAAAACTTTCATTGATGTGTTTTGCGATTTATTGATTGTCATCGCAAAAGCCAATAGAGTGGGGAGTTGAATTCGCCTGAATTTGGAAAGGAAGATCGGTTAGAATAATAGGAATTCGTGGGATAAGGATTTCCTCTCCTTTAATTTGCCCCTGATGCAAGGGCGTAGCCAGGATCTAATGTAGGGGGGGGGCAGTCGGTTTCACATTTCATATTAATAGTATGTTTAAAAAAAAAATTAATTAGAAATATCAATGCTCATTGTTTGACAATATTATATTAAACCAAGGTAGACTAAAATTTTGTTTACAAAATTTTAGATTGTCTTATTGTATCTTGTAGTACAAAAAATATTAATTTTTATTTTTTTGTACATATGAAATTTTATGCCGCAATTTTTAAGTGATTTAAAATTTTGTTCCTAGTGTTATTGGAAACTAAATTGTACACAGAATGAACGTTTTTTATACCATCACCCTTAGGGATGAGGGTATATATCATTTGATACGAAAAAAAGTGTAACGCATTAAAGGAGACGAGTTAGACCCCAAGTATCTTAAGACCATATTCGTTTCAGAACTTTTTAAGAAGAATGAGCTATGTCCGTCTGTCTGGCTGGCTGGCAGGCTGGATGGCTGGTCAGCAGGATAACTCGAGTAAACCTTAACGGATCGGTATGAAAATTTACCAGTATTAATATTTTTTGAAACGAACTTATGGGATAGTAAATGGGCAGAATAGACCCACCCCTTCTGGTACCTCCCATACAAAATGACCTATTTTTGGAAAATTAATATTTCTCCCATAACTTCCAAAAGGACGCTTGGGGAGTAATGAAAACTGGTCGATAAATTAGTGTTGTGATAGGAGGCAAAACCTCAGAGAGCCTAACTATTTGACACACCCCTTCTGGTACCTCCCATACAAATGACCGAATTGACCCTTATAGTTTTACATACATATCTTTTTTGTAAGTAAACTGAGATCACTCAAATTTTGCGTATATAGTTGCTTATGAAAATGGGACTCGGGAATGAATATGGACTATATCGGTTCACGCCTTCTGGTACCTCCCATACAAAATTACCTATTTTTGGAAATTAATATTTCGCCCATAACTTCCAAACGGACTATTGGGGGTAATGAAAATTGGCCGATTAATTTATGTTGTTATAGGAGGCAAAACCCCAGAAAACCTAACTATTTGACACACCCCTTCCGGTACCTCCCATACAAAGGACCGAACTTACCCTCATAGTCTTACATACATATCTTTTTTGTAAGTACGTTGAATTCAGTTAAATTTTTCGTAAGTTGTGTGTATGAAAATTTGAGTCAGGAGTTAAAAAGACTGTATTGATTCACACCTTTCGGCACCCCCTATCAAAATAACTTTTTTAAGATAAATTAATATTTCTCACATAAATTCTAGTCCGGGCCCTATAACTCCTATACAAATAAGGCAAGTTTTAAACGATTTTGCACCACAAGCAGGGGAAAAATTATACATAAGATTTTTATTTTAATTAAAAGTCTATTAAATTCAATAACTCAAGACTTCAACAATATCTTATATTGGGTGATGGTTTTTTTATCAGTCAGTTTACCTGACTGAAATTTCTGTACTGGTTTAAGAGATCCTCCTTAAATTTATTAGGAACATTTAGACCACCTTGTATTGCAAGTACTAGTACGCAGGCCTTTTTTTATTCGTAAGTTAACGTTCAATAAGTGATAAGATTGTGCAAAATTTTAACTGTATTTAGTGCACTTGCAATTAAGATACATATTATGTATGTAAATGTATTTGGGTGAATTTGGTCATCTGTATTGAAAGCACCAAAAGGGTTGTAGAAACTATTTCGGTTTTCTGAGATTTTACCTACTGTTCTAAGATAATTAAACTAACCAAATTCAAATATCGTCCAGTTTTTCATTAAAGTTATTTTTTTCATTAGAAAGTTAAAACTTAATTTTGGAAAATAATAAAAGTGTTAAATAAAAATCTTTAAAAGGATCAGTAAAGTTTACTCGAGTTATCCTGTACACCAGGCGCCCAGACATACGGACATGGCTCCAGAATTGAATACGCTCTTCAGATACATAAGGTCCAACGTGTCTCGAGTAATCATTAATATATTTGTTTGTTCTAAGCATGTGTTTTGTAATGCATACTTAGAAATTGGCAACCAGAAAAGTTAGTGATTATAAGGGAATGGGCTTCCCATATTATTTTTTTGTTGTGATCCGATATTAATGTTAGTATTTGTTTTTACTAATATAGTTAAAATACATGGAAGCAAATTATTTGTAATCTTATTGCATTTTACAAAGGATATATAATAACATTCTTCAGATAATGCGTTATAGGATTAAAAACCCAAACAAATTTCAGACATCAATAAAAAATATATATCTTTTTTGATCACCCTAGCATGCGAAACAAAGACTGTGAAGCTTTACTTTAGTGCACTTTGTTGAGTTAATGCATGGCCGATTACACTGTCTTAGTCGTAAAAATAACAAGACCGGATTCGACGGTTTTACTGTAATGCAGACACGAGGAATTGAATTGCATCATTAGTTTTTGAGTTATAATGACCTTTTCACAGAAAATGTTTGTTTTTACTAATATGGTAGAAGTTTTTTTTTTAATTTTTCGATTTTGACTCAATTTTAACAGCCCTTAACTTCTAATCTGTTAGTTGTCCCGATACAAATTTATAAGAAAGTTGTTCCACGTATTTTCTGCTTCTACTTTTGGATACAAACCTTAACTCTAAAACCAGGTTTGATTCAGAAAACCACTAAAAACTAATACTCGTAATTGAAATCCTATAACCAATACCAAGTGTATAACACCATGTGACACCAATTATGACCCATGACCGAAGCTATACACAAGTGATAGCAGTGACCATGCATACTCACTTTTTTATCCGCGGTTTCGTATACTTTGTGAAGGACTTTTAATATTTTAAAGGATATAGAAGTTTGAACAAAAATATCGATACTTTCAAAAAAGGATCAGCTAGGATTTCAATTCAAGCATTTTTTTATGTATGATCAACCCAAAATACAGTGGAATTTACACTTTTTATCGTCATAAACTGTTTAAAGCCAGTTGGCAAAAAGGGTTATTGGACATATGAAATTTTAGGTCGCGACTCTTTACCGATTTTCAAAATGTTTTTCAAATAGTCAGAAGATTTCTGACGAAGCCCAAATTTAAAATTTGTCACAAATTAATTTTGCGACAGATTTTGATGGACTTTTTTTAATATTTTTCAAATAGCCAGGAGCGGGTTCTGACGAAGCCCAAATATAAAATTTGTCAAAAATTAAAATTGTCAAAAAATTGTCACAATTTTTTTTTTAATTTGTGACAAAATTTTAAATTTTGCTTCGTCAGAACACGGCCCTTGCCATTTCAAAAACATATAAAAAAAATCATCAAAATCTTAACAACTCGCAGAGTTCTGCGAACAAGAAGAATTCAATTTCGAGTTACTGTATGGGAGCTTCGCTCCAAAAATTGAATTACTCGTAAAAAACTTAAATGAGCTGACCAGAATCTGGTCAGTTTGATCATGGGTGAAAAATCGTGTCGTACAGTGTTATTGGAAACAAATTGTGCACAAATTTTATAGTAAAATAAACATTTGACTTTAATTTCAAATATTTATAGATTTGTTTATTTTGACAGATGTTGTAACATATAATGGTATAGGTCTTTTTAAATTAAAAGCACAAAACTTAGCCTACTTGTAAACACAAAATATTATTTTATTTGCAGTTTGAAATCGAATTTTTGGTATATATTATTTTTTACAGAAGAATTTCTTCAAACTTCTCCAGGTTTTATATTAAGATTTGTTATGATCGGATAATATTTTTGAGCAGGACAATATAGTTCTTGCTTATATTTTCACTCATTTCAATTTGTAACATATGCTCACAATACTTACGGAAGTTCAATATTTTGGGACACCAAATTCCAAAAATTTTTTTAAATTTAAGTCAAAATATTTTTATTAAGGAATTCAGTATAAAACCAGTACAGAAATTTCAGTCAGGTAAACTGACTGATAAATACCATCACCCAATATAAGATATTGTTGAAGTCTTGAGTTATTGAATTTAATAGACTTTTAATTAAAAAAAAATCTTATGTATAATTTTTCCCCTGCTTGTGGTGCAAAATCGTTTAAAACTTGCCTTATTTGTATAGGAGTTATAGGGCCCGGATTAGAATTTATGTGAGAAATATTAATTTATTTTAAAAAAGTTATTTTGATAGGGGGTACCGAAAGGGCTGAATCAATACAGTCTTTTTAACTCCTGACTCAAATTTTCATACACACAACTTACGAAAAATTTAACTGAATTCAACGTACTTACAAAAAAGATATGTATGTAAGACTATGAGGGTAAGTTCGGTCCTTTGTATGGGAGGTACCGGAAGGGGTGTGTCAAATAGTTAGGTTTTCTGGGGTTTTGCCTCCTATAACAACATAAATTAATCGACCAATTTTCATTACCCCCCAATAGTCCGTTTGGAAGTTATGGGCGAAATATTAATTTCCAAAAATAGGTAATTTTGTATGGGAGGTACCAGAAGGCGTGAACCGATATAGTCCATATTCATTCCCGAGTCCCATTTTCATAAGCAACTTCATACGCAAAATTTGAGTGATCTCAGTTTACTTACAAAAAAGATGTGTATGTAAAACTATAAGGGTCAATTCCGTCATTTGTATGGGAGGTACCAGAAGGGGTGTGTCAAATAGTTAGGCTCTCTGAGGTTTCGCCTCCTATCACAACACGAATTTATCGACCAGTTTTCATTACCCCCAAGCGTCCTTTTGGAAGTTATGGGAGAAATATTAATTTTCCAAAAATAGGTCATTTTGTATGGGAGGTACCAGAAGGCGTGAACCGATATAGTCCATATTCATACCTGAGTCTAATATTCATAAGCGAACATCATACGCAAAATTTGAGTGATCTCAGTTCACTTACAAAAAAGATATGTATGTAAAATTATAAGGGTCAATTCGGTAATTTGTATGGGAGGTACCAGAAGGGGTGCGGCAAAGGTTTCGGCTTTCTTAGGGTTTCTCTACTATTGCTAGATAAATAATCTGACCAAATTTAGATATCCTCCGATGGTCTGTTTGACAGTTATGGAAGAAATATTAATTATCCAAAAATAGGTAATTTTGTATGGGAGGTACCAGAAGGGGTGGGTCTATTCTGCCCATTTACAATCCCATAAGTTCGTTTCAAAAAATATTAATACTGGTAAATTTTCATACCGATCCGTTAAGGTTTACTCGAGTTATCCTGCTGACCAGCCATCCAGCCTGCCAGCCTGCCAGCCAGACAGACGGACATAGCTCATTCTTCTTAAAAAGTTCTGAAACGAATTTGGTCTTAAGATACATGGGGTCTAACTCGTCTCCTTTAATGCGTTACACTTTTTTTCGTATCAAATGATATATACCCTCATCCCTAAGGGTGATGGTATAAAAACTTTGGTGATGAGTTCCTTCTTTGACTATTTAAACTCGAAAAAATTTGCCGGGAACGTCATCAATCCAGTTGAAACATCAACAGGAGTTTGGCCATTACCAAGTGCCAGTAGCTGTCTTGAAAATTCAGTAACACAAAGATGATGATTTCAGGCATGTGTTAATTTCATAAGCAGCAGTAGATTTTGGGATGACGGGAAGCGTTTGACGAAAATCCATAGCCACACCAAATCATCTCGAATCACCTCGTAAATCCTTAATTGTTCGGTCAACTGCCTCCAAAACTTGTTTATGTGCCATCGTGCATTCATCCCAAATGATGATTTTGCATTCTCGCAACAATTTCGCTGCACGTTGGCTTGTTAACCGTGAGAAGATTCATCAGCAGCTAAAGGAATTTTCGATCTTGACCAAATGTATCCAGAATCAAAGAAATGACGAATGTCTTACCTGGGGGAGCATCGAGAAAGTAAATGCCTCCCGTTCCATCGTCAAAAACCTCCATCAGCGAATCGTACACGTTCGCTTGCTCGACATTCAATGACGGCACATTTTTTCGGACTGCTTCATGCAGCTTATTTCGATCATTGCTTGATCTCGTTGCAATTCGCGATTGAATGCATCGTGCATCGAACGATTCGAACATGTCTTCGATCGGAAGTTAATTTCAAGATCGAAAGTCGAACTTTAATGGAGAATGAAAAAGAAACGATGACTTGTAAACAAACCTTTTGTTCTATTGACCATTTTTAAATTGAGGTGATAGCCTTTCTCTCCACGACAGAGCATCAACGGGTATTGAAGTGCATCATATGACCGATGAGTCATGCCTCAGCTGTCTACCATCCCGACGCTTAAGAACAATATCGCGTGATTCCACATTCTTCCCAACAATCACCACTGCGACTTCATTTACAGTGGGAGCATTGAATTGTCCTGCATGGCAACCAGAGGGCCTTTGTCTGCTATGATAATGATTTTGTGGTCGTCGGAATGCATTGTATTCAATGCGGTTTTGAACAATCGAACCAATGCGTTATTCTCATGCAGAAAATTTTGAAATTGTTCGATCATTTCGTGTTTAATCTTTAAACATAACAATCCCAAATTTTCCAAGCATCATAACGAATTTTCCACCTTTACGTCGACAGAAATCGTTAAAGCAAGCGATACAGTGCAAAATTTCGTCGCATAATCTACATTTTTCGAGTTTTTACGGAATATTTCGAGTTTTCCACCAAGAATGTCTATTATCCGAAATATTACAGATTAACATCGTCCAAAAATTAAAATTGTTGGCATTTTTACGTAATTTTTCGACAAAAATGTTCTATTTTTCCATTCGTAAAACCAATACGGAACAATTGCACACAAAATTTTAAACAAAAATTCAATTATCGATTTTTATCAAATCAAGCGATACAATCCAAGTTTTTCCGGAATTTTCCGAGTTTTCCACCAAATTTTTTTCTATTTTTCGATTCGAAAAGTCATTATGGAATAATTATCCGAAATTTTTTACAGTTCCATCGTTCAAATTTATTGAATCATACCATAAAATGCAGAATTTCGTGGAAAAAAAATTCAAACTTTTTGAATTTTTCCGGAATTTTTCGCATTTTTCAACTAAAATTTTCCATTTTTCTATTCGAAAAGGCATTCTGTAACAATTGGACACACAATTTCATACAAAAAGGCAATTTTCGATTTATCCAATTTTCCGACTTTTCCGGAAGATTTTCCCAAAATTTTCTTTCCCATAAACCTGGCAATAACGAACAACTGTAAAAGAGTTTGAGCAAAATCGGCCCAGCCGTTCTCAATTGATGAATTACTATAAATTTTTGTCACCATTTTTATATATAGATTACACAGTGATACAAATGTGTAAGAAAAAAATATTCAGGGGTTCTCATGTAGTATTTCTGTTAGACTGGTACAGAGATACTTAAAGTTTTTCTCGGTCACTTCGTTAAGTAATGTTTTAATAGCAAATTAAATGAAATGACAATATTCCTAAAATTACATGTCCCACAAACCATAAGTCTTCTCTTTGTAAGCCGATTTTCAAAAGCTTACATTTGTTTTTGACAACCATTCACTAGTCTATGCACTCAAGAAAGAGTGCTTATGGCAAATCTGTTGGTTGCGAAACCAACAACAAAACATGTTGTTTGAAAGCCGACGGCTTTTTCAACATAAACAATCAAAACAAGAAAGAAGTTAAGCAAATGGTTTCTCATAGTGAATGGTTGTGAAGTTTTTCGAGTCTACGCACTCAAGAAAGAATTCTCATTTTGTTGTTAATTCTGGTGCATAAGACTTGATAAACATTTTGCAATCATTATACCAAAGTCTGCTGATGAGGATTCGTGGCTGAATCCGAAACAGCTGTACAGACTGCCTGGCTTTATGAGAATATCATTCTGCTAACTTCTTTCAAAACAATTGGTCTTGAGCTTGAGATAAATTCCAAAGTCATAAGTATTTTATTTAAAATCGTAAATAGAACAATTAATGAGTGTTTTTCAACATATTTTTAGTTAAATTGGGATAATAAAGCCGTGTTTTGCGATGATAAGATATAGCAAAGTCAGCTGTTAATGATAAACAAATATATACATACACAAGCACGTTTGAACGCAAAAATTTTAAACCAAATGTACACGCTCATTTTGACAGACATGCAGAATTACATATCGGTTTTTAAAGTGACAAGCCATGTGTAAAATACACGTTGTCTAATGGCAGTTTAGCAAACTGTTTTTTGGGAGCATGACCGTGAGGTTTTATTTCTTGTACCATTTACATCTTGTAATGATGTAATTGTACGAGTAGTATTTGGCATGAATACGGTATAACGATGTTTTGGCCACATTTAAGACACTATACCGCTATCGAGTAGAACGTCTAGGTTGTTTACGAACTCACGATCTACTTTATCGGACTCCCATGAAGTTCTTTACAAGCAAAGGAAAGAAATTGAGATTTTGAAGCAGTAATGTACAAAAAGTAGAATACATCGATTACGAAACAAAAATATAATTATCTAATTTTTTGTTAGATAACCGGCGTGGCATAGTGGTTAGAACACGCGACTACCATGCGGGAGATCACAAGTTCAACTCCAGGCTCCACTCATCTTCAAAGAAGCATTTTCTTTCATTGCCGGCTCCTCTCGAATATGGTCGACAGCAACTTCACAGTATTACTGTCGAGTCAATCGGCATATCTAGTAAGAGCTTCTCAAACAGTGACGTTCGCAATCGTCGATAAACAAGTAGGTGCCGTTAGTTATGAATCTAACATAGAAAGCGTGTTAATTCACAACAACGCGAGAAGCTATCCCATACCTCATTCATGGGGTGTAAAGGGAAATTAAGTAATTTTTTGTTACTAATCCAGCAAATAAAGAACAATGAGCGAGAAAATTATTTAAATGTCGGTCAAACAAAAAGAATATCTCAATGTAACATCAAAGATAGTGTAATTTGTTCTTACAAGAAACTACATATATAAAAAAAACCAACAGTAAACATGACTTTTTAAAAACACAGCTGTGACAACTTCCGTTTTTTAGTTTTCAAACTTACTCGCTTAAAATATAAGCGGGGAAAAATGACTTGACTTTTGGGCAATTTAATTGTTCTCTCTTGTGCTATAAATAATTTTTGGTTCTATGTTTTGTATTTGTTTATAGTTTTAAGATTAATTAAAAATAAAAAAATAAGTAAAAATTGCGATGATATTCGCTTATGTATAGGGACCACTTTTTTTTGACGATTTCTAAAGAACTGGCCCAGAGTGAATTTTCGAATTGTTCGACTTCCCGATGTGAATTAGTACACAACAAAGTGACCCCCTGAAATGAAAATAATCGTGGTTTGGTTGTAATTAATCTCGCAGTTATTAAGCAAAGCTAAAAAATGCGATAATCGAAAAACATAGATACACAAGCATCTATGTTAATCGATCGAAAGATGGGAAATATGACTTTGTGCCAAAAAACAACGTACATGTTAGTCTTCTAATTTGTTTGGGACTAAGTAAATGTGTGTGTTGTATTCTCTCAGTGTCTACATCAGACTTCCAGAGAGACGACACTATACTGTGATACGACCATTTACCTACTAATAATAGATAATGGGGTGTGCTTAATATAGATATGTATTTAACAGCATTATAAAAACAACAAACCACAAAGTTTATTGTCAATATTTAACATGTACCGGAAATGTTAACAATAGCAGAAACGATACAAAACATTGCAGTAACAACACTATACATAGTATGTGTACGCGTATATGTGCCGGTTGAGTATGCTTAACAATGGAGTGTTGCCAGGCCAATTAACATACGACCTGCTACCAACGAACGGCATTCAAAGGAACTTTATACTGCAAAAGAAATTCCGTAACCTATTCCCGACCCGTGCTCTCCACACCTCATCCAATCGTTTGCAAACTAAAGAAAACGGAAGAGCCTGACTATATCATATGTGTTAAACGACGTGTCCATGTAAGGCAAATGATGTCTTTGGTGTTATGCTACTACTTGATCCTAAGTCCTATGCTTTACATACAAATACATTTATGTTCGTGCGTGTGAATATGTCGAATTACCCATATTGTGCACCACACAGTAAAACGAACAGCATTTAATTGCATTTAATTTTCAAAAATAAGCAAATAATTGTTTTAAGTTTAGTAAAAACCTTTTTTATAATTAAAATATCCTTCCGTTGTATTTAATAATGAATAAGCGATTAACAAATTTTAAGTTCCCATACACGGAGCATAATACAGACATCACTTATTTTTAATAAAAGTACTAAAAATTGTCAAGTATTATTACAAAACAAAATTTTCAGCAAAAAACCTAATGCTACATCAAAAAAACCAGTATTCGCATAATATTTTCTAAAGTATTATTGCCCCACGATTTTTTCTGTGATATCGGTTTTTATAGCACACTAGTGGCCCCGCAATGCTTCGCTATTGCATAACTAACGAAAATTAATCAATAATAATAAACTTCATCTAATATATTTTACGTAATTGCCTCACAGTTATAGGTGCTGCCATATTCCACTTTAAAAAATACTTTAGGGTTGGTTCCAAAGCGCGATAACATGCTTACTATCCTCAAGCACTCTCCGCTCATTTGCCTAAATTTAAAAATTTGTCTCCAAATATCTATTCTGTTGAGCCCTTAAAATAGTTTTCGCACGTCCCCTTTCGCCCACCGAGTGACAATAAAAACATTTTAGCACATAAAATCGGCCCTCTGATTAGAAAAAATCATTTCGTCTAAATTTTAATTTTTGTGTTTTATATTATTTGCTGTAACCTTAAAAACTTTTTTGTCACACACCATCCAAAAATTAAAATTTCGTCTATATATTCATATCTTTTGTGCCGAGTGCTACATGTGTGCTAAATTTCACCTCTCTGCAGTGTTGCCAGTTTAGGGTATTTCTCACTAGATTAGGATTAGAATGAAAATGTTTTATTGTACTGAGTAATACCTATACTTAATACACTTTACACCCCATGACTGAGGCATGGGATAGCTTCTCGCGTTGTTGTGAAATAACACGCTTTCTATTTTTAGATTCACAACTAACGGCACCTACTTGTTTATCGACAAATGCGAACGTCACTGTTTGAGAAGCTCTTACTATACATGCCGATTGAATCGACACTAATTTAAGATGATTGGAGCCAGGAGTTGAACCTGTGATCTTCCGCATGGTAGTCGCGTGTTCTAACCACTATGCCACGGCCGGTCCCGAGTAATACCTAGTAATACCTATATATCAAGTTTAATCCCTTTAGGACTGATTGAAAATTTAAATTTCGTCTCTCTAGGACTCTAATAAATGCTGACCACACCCGTTTCGCCCACAGATCGAAAAAAAAATGTCGTCTGAAAGTTTGAACCTGAAGTCGAGAAAAGAGAGTATTATCTGTATACTACATTTTATCTCTCTAGCTCAAAAAAAATATTTGCCACGACCAATGCGCCCATTCAATCCAAAACCGAATAAATATATAACCTATTATATTTTCCATATAAAACATTATAAAGCGAAATCTGTAAAGAAAATCAATTTTTAGAGACATTTATAGGAATTTTTTATATATTAAAAAACAGGGCGTAGAAATGGGCTGGCACAAATTTGTTTTCTGTAAAAACCATTCTCGTTCTATTACGAACATTATAGATAAAATTGTTTTGTAAAATACAAGAACTAGGCAGTATAGGTTCGATTCTACTATCTAAGGGTAATAAAACCAATTTTTTTTATGGACCTCCAAAGATTCTCAATATCTGTGAGTCCCTTCAAAAAAGGTGTTTGAACTTTTTGTCCAACAGCTAACTCATACTTCGTGATAGCGCTAAACTATATTCAGCAATAATGTAGCTGGGAGTTTTACGCACAAATTTTATTAAAATTAAAAGTTGACAGAAATTAAAATGTCCAAGGATTATCTTAGTTTCTGTGTTGATTTGACGGACTTTTTTATTTATAACAATAAATATTAAGTATTTCCTAGCGTTGCGGACGCACGTTATTTTTTTTTTTTGTAGTTCTCTCGAAAAGTTTATATATTTTGAAGATTATGTTCATATTACAAAATTTAGATTTTGGACAGTACTATAATGTTCTTTTAATAAAACTTTACTTAAAATTTTGTATTCTAAATTATAACTAACACAAAGTGCGTAACGGAGACACACAATTTTCCACAGCAACTTGAAGTGTCTATGAAAATTTTTAATTTCTTATGTGATCAGTATATTCTTTTTTGTAAAATAAAGAAGACATATTGGGGTCTTATAAACAACTTACTTCACATTTAAAATACTTTTACCTTTTATATGCTACTTCAATCAAAATGTGCGTTGTAGACACACGCATTATTCTATGGATAACACAGAGCTGGAAATACCCAAATATAATGAGACACTTTTCCATCATTAAATTATTATCGACAAAAAGTGAAATAAGCGGTTATCTGTGATAACCTCAGAGACATTTCACATCACATTGGTTTGTGTTTTTGAATTATATTTTTGTCACGTAAAGTCACCCTCTTTATTTGCTAATTTTTTAGGACCATCAGTTCAGCGGATTTCGTCTCAATTACTTAATATAGAAGTAATAAAAATTCAGTTTTTCAGTGTTTCTAACGCCCTTAAAACGTACGACTGTCACATATGTGACATTGGGCTCTATGTAGTGTTTTTCCAGGGAATCCCGGCCAGTGTTCTGTCCCGGATTCCGGGGAATGCGACCGCAATTTCTTTACGCTTATTTAATGATTCAATATCTAAATTTTTACCATAAAATTACCAATTGTTGACTATTTTCTTGACCATATTTATCGTCATTCGTCTTTTGATGTTTTGTTTATCTTTCAAATGTGATTGCATATATAGAGAAATATTCGATCGTATTGAATTGCTAAAATGGATCAGCGATACCATATCCGTGGTTGATGAATACTTACTTATTGATAGGCATATATTCTAAACCAGTATTTTTAAGGCGATTGACTGACATATAACTTTCTTTGTTGGTGTACTGGGTGATTGTATGTTTAGGTGTTTGGTCAGAGCGATGATAACACCATTCCCCTCTTTAGCCCAAGGAGAACGAATCTCAAAAAATCGCATCATATTTCACAATTAACCAATAAAAAAAGTGTTGAAAAATCATTTCGTGTAGCTCTCTAATTATACCATCACCCTTAGGGATGAGGGTATATATCATTTGATACGACCCAAAAGTGTAACACATAGAAGGAGTCACTTCAGACCCTAGGTTTCTTAGAACCAAATTCGATACATGACTTTTTAAGTCATTTGAGCCATGTCCGTCTGTCTGTCTTGTGGCTGTCCGGCTGGTTCGCACGATAACTTTGGAAAGACGCAACCAAATGTCTTGAAATTTTGCACGAGTTAATATTTCCCCAAAACTACTTACGGTATTGCATATGGGCTCCGCCCCTTCTGGTACCTCCCATACAATTACATCATTCCGCCCACTTTAGAAATCGAGTTATAATATCAAAACACCCAACGGGATCGTACCCAAATTCTGTAGTTAGTAATTCTATTACAGGATAAAGTTTTGGAAAAAAATTGGTAGTCTAGCCACGCCCCTTCTGGTACCTCCGATACAAATTCACCTTTCCGCCCACTTTAGATATGGAGTAATAATATCAATAAATCAATCGCGCTCGTACCCTAATTCTTAATTCAGTAAAGCTATAGCAGGATACAGTTTTTGAGAAAAAAAAACTGAAGTCTACCAACGCCCCATCTGGTACCTCCCACACACATCTGGTACCGCCCACTTTAGAAATCGATTAATATTATTATTAGAACTACCGCGATCGTGACCAAATTCTTTATTTAGTAAAGTTCAAGGAGGATAAAGTTTTGGAGAAAAAATCTGGAAGTCTAGACACGCCCATTCTGGTACCTTCCATACAAATGTACCTTTCCGCCCACTTTAGAGATGGAATAATAATATCAATACATTTGACACGATCGTGCCCAAATTCTGTATTTAGTAAAGCTATAACAGGATAAAGTTTTGGAAAAAAGATCTGGATGTCTAAACACGTCCCTTCTGGTACCTCCCATACAAATGTACCACGCCGCCCACTTTAGAGATGGAGTAATATTATCAATATTCTCGACACGATCGTGCCCCAATTCTGTATTTTATTAAGTTATAACAGGATAAAGTTTTGGAGAAAAAATTCGTAGTCTAGCGGCGCCCCTTATGGGACCTCCCATACAAATGTACCTTTCCGCCCACTTCAGAGATGGAGTAATAATATCAATACATCCAACGCTATCGTGCTCAAACTCTGTGTTTAGTAAAGCTATAACAGGATAAAGCTTTGGAGGATAAACCTAGAAGTCTAGACACGCCCCTTCTAGTACCTCCCATACAAATTTACCACTCCACCCACTTTAGAAATCGAGTAATAATATCAATATAATAGCAATTTTTTTTTATTTTACTGAGGGTGATGGTATATGTAAGTCGGGTCGCCCGACTGAAACTTTCTTACTGATTTTATAAGGAGATTACTCAATGGTACTGGTTTTATTACTTTTTGGCCTTTTTACCGCAAAAAGTACGAATTTCACAAAATTCCTCCTAGCGGCTTTCTTGTTCTTTAAGTAGCTTTCTCATATACATTTCCACGATGATAGCTTTTGCTGTTTGGCGTGCATAATGTTACCAGTTTTCTCGCATATAAGACCTTTTTCCACCTAAAACGAATTTGGAAAATCCCTTCGTGCGCCTCTCTAAGTTTATAAGGAGCTTGCTCATATACAGGTTTCATGATGATAGCTTGTCTAAGTATTAACAACTTTTCGGATAAACTTTAACACAAGATTTTTTAAATAATGTTTATGTTTCATTTCATATTTCTTTGGTTGTATTAAAATCGAATTTTTTTTAATAGTTAATGTCATTTTTGTTTTGAACCGGAATTTCCCGGGATTCCGGGAAAATTAAATAAAAATCACGATTTTCCGGGAAATGAAAAATGGCCCCAAAACAAAAATAAAATAAAGCGCCAAAAATTTGTTCAGAAAACAACAACAGTGAAGTTGTTGGATGTTATTTAATTTTTTTGGGACATTATTTAATTTTTGATTTAGGGCCTTATTTCATAGAGCCGTGAGTCTATTGCCCATATGTATTTATTTTATCAACTTTCGTCCATTTACACTTTTTCTAAATTTTGGCTCTAATTTTTTTGTTTGAAAGGTGGCCTTTGGGTCGGCTTTGTCAGTAAAAGATTTTATTGGTCCTTATTGTAAAAAGATCAAAGAGCACATCTTGAGTGAATATTACAGTGAATATTTTTTATTGCCAAGCTGCAGAACTCTTTTGCTCCAGCACTACAGAGTTTCAAAGATTTTTTTTAGCGATCGTGGTTTGAGGAAGATGTGCTACGTGTGACACCTATAAAGACTGACTTGTTGCAGTTCGCGAAATGTAGAGGCAAAAACTGATATTTAAAAGAGATGACCTCGTAGTCCAGAAATGCACCCAATGGATTTTTTCTGGGATACCTTAAAGTATAGCCTTAAACAGAAATCCAGTGTCCTTTGCGGAATTAAAGAATAAACTACGATTATTCGCGAGGAAATTTAGAACATTTCAAGGAATACCAGTCAAGCCGTTATTGAAAAATCCCCATCCAGGTTTCCAGGGTAGTTAAACTGCTTTAAAGATATCTATTTTGTCCACTTGTTGCTCAGTTAAAGAACACTGTGCATCATTAAAATAATATATCGCTAATTCCATGTCATACCCAACACCTCTTTTAGGAGTTGAACAGTTGAACTCAAGATGTCGTACATCGAATCTAAAAAAAAAAACGTAAAAGTAATTTAAAATTACGGTTTCTTTAAAGTAATAAGAGAAATTGACGTAAGGGCCTAGAGTTATGTTTTTAAGAGCGGAATTAACATTTTGTCCTAATGAGACAAAAATAACAAGTTGACAAATCCCTGTTCTCGGTTCTATTTATCGTGATCTGACGTCTGCAACACTACCGATCGCAAGTGTCTCAATTAGACAATATCAGTAAGCCTGTAAAATTAGATAACTCTGAAAAATCATTACAGTAGTAAATAATCTACTACAAGTTGATATTCTGGCAAGTGATGTCAAAAGCAAATGTAAAAATTCACCATTAATTAAAAAATAGAGTAAGGCTGATATGTATATAAATTAATAAATGTTTTAAAGAAAATAGATTGTATCAAAAACTACATCACTTTAACATATCTGCCTTTTGATATTAAGTAATCTAAGGTGAAGAGTGTTTTGCATACGGGTTAGACTATGATATACAAATTGTATGCTTTATGTTTCCTTGGCTATTATTTATTATGGTTTTCTTAGTCTGCGTGTTTTTCTTTTTTGTTTGTTTCAAAGTGGCTGTTGGTTTGCTTTAGGCCATTACTTAATTCTACCACAGTGACATGTATTTAAGGAACAAAAAACTGCACAACAAGAACACTGAACATAAGCATGTTGTTATTATGTGCTGTAACTATATTGCAAAGTGCAGAAAGGATGTTTGCAATTCTGGAAAGCAGATGCAGGTGTAAGGACTGCTACATTTTTTGAAGAAGTTTATGAGAAGGTGTTTACGTATTTATTTTCAGGAACACTGTCATATTCTATGCAAATGCTAAATCTAATGTCGTGTAACATTAATAATACATCGCAACGACAATGACTTGGTGTGTTATGAACCATGTTCGGAGTACATATATGCAAATAAGTGTTTACTATCCTTAATAAAACAAAGCAATGTAAGTATAACCACAATCCAGTACAGAAATTTCTGTCAGTTGATCTTACTTACGCATAATCTCACCCAATGCAGTTTTTTCGAAATTAGTGTAGATTTAAATCAGGGATTAGAAGTGGAGAGACGCGTGGAGCGTCCATGATTTGCCGGAGCGTGGCGGCTGCATATGAATAATTTTGTTTTAATTTCACTTTTATTTAGTTACTTTGCAACACTTATCTACAATATTTACAAGAAAACATATTATTCTATTCGTAATGAAATATAAAATTTCAAAAGTGGAGAAATTATGGGTTATTTTAAAAGCAAAAACGCTTAGAAACCAGCAATAAAATATTTAAAAAATTTTCAATCGCTAAGACAAACATAAATATTTAGTAGATATACTAGCGGACCCGGCGAACTTTGTCTCGCCCCAATTAAATGCATTCAGATAAACTCTGTAGAGAGTGATATAATAAACAAAGTTTTTGGATTAGTTTTCTGTCGCAAAAACGGCTTCCAAAATACGAAAAGCAAATGTTGTATTGGCTGCACGAAAATCCGTGAAATTCTACATACTTCCAACGATTTGCCTTGCGGTTTATTGATTGTCATTGCCAATGCCAACCGAACGGGAAATAGGAATGGATGATCAGTTTGAATAATCGGAATTCGTAAGATAAAGACTTCCTCTTATCTAAATTTGCCCTGATGGTCGTAGGTTTATCAGATTCTTGACGCACAGCCGTGTAACGTTGCACAATTTCGGGTTATTCAGATTCCGCAATATGATTATGATCGATATCACCTTCATCTGTATATTATGCGAGTTGAAAAATTCGGTTAGATTGTTGGTCGCTTCATCCTCGTCGGTCAAGCTGTAAACAGATTTTTACGAATGCAGTTCTTCAGCGATTTGACATTCTAAAATGAAATTCAAGCTATCGATGTCTTTTTTCGTCGCTGCTAGTACATGACCGTCAATTAATCCAATCCATATTTTTATAATTTTGTGCAATGTGATGAGTTGCCCTTCCGACGATGTGAACTCGCAAAAATTTGCAGAGAACGATATCAATACAGTGGAAACATCAACACGAATTTGGCCATTAGCAGTTGTCTCGAAAATTCAGCAGACGATGGGAGGTTCTTCAATGCGACTCTTATGTTCTTGGTAAATTTTAACTTCTTGACATTGACGACGATTTCAAGCATGACTTAAGTAAATCAGCAACAATAGATTTCGTGAGCAAAATCATAGCCCCACCAAATGGTTTAAAATCACCTCCTAATCCTTCATCGTTCGGCCAACTACTTCCAAAGCTCGTTTATTTTTTATCGCGCATTCATCCCAAATGTTGATTTTGCATTCTCGCATCAATTTCGCTGTTGCCGAATTCTTAATCATTTTATACTTTGGCTTTTTAACCGTTAAAATTCGCGATCGAATGCAGTTTGCATCGAACTATTTGGTGCTGGCATTCCCAATGTCGACAGCAGATTGCAGCACGATGAAAGCAAACAATGTACGAATTTGAATCGTCTAATAGATGGCGTAAGCCAAGCAAATAACTCTCCCTAAAAAACTACAAAGTCGTTTTGGAATAATTTTGGAATACAATTGGATAAATTAATTTTTCAACCGTAAGCTCATTTTCTAAATAAAATTATCGAATTGATAAATATTGCATAGGATATCAATATATATTTTTATCTAAATATTATTTATCTCTCTAAATACTCTAAATACTTCTCGTTCAACATCATCAAATCATGCGAAAGGATTTTCTATTTTCCATACGAACAGCCATTCCGTAGCAATTGCACACAAAACTCCATACAAAAAATAAAAAAAAATATATAGGAAAAAAAAAAAAAAAATAAAAAAATAAAAAAAAAAAAAAAAAAAAAAAAAAAAACATAACAAATTTTGAGGAAAATGGTACATCCGTTCTCAATTGATGAATTACTATACACTTTAAACACAATTTTTATACATATAGATTTCACAATAATCCGAAATTTTCAAGCATCACAACGAATTCGAAAAGTCATTTGGGAATGATTATCCGAAATTTTTCACATTTAGATCATCCAAAATTTTCTAATCTTACGACAAAATGCAAAATTTCGTCGAAAAAATTACTTCATTTTTTACAATTTTTCCCGAATTTTCCAACTAAAATTTTCTATTTTTCCAATCGAAAAGCCATTACGGAACAATTGCACACAAAATTTTATACAAAAATTCAATTTGCGATGCAAAATGTTTTCAAAAAAATTCCAATTTTTCGAGTTTTTCCAGAATTTTCCGAGTTTTCCACCGAGAATTCTTCTATTTTTCCATTCGGAAAGTAATTTTGGAATAATTGTCTGAAATTTTTCACTGTTACATCGTCTAAAATTATCAATTCGTACGATAAAATGCAGAATTTTCCGAATTTTCCAAAAAAAAATCTATTTTTCCATTTGAAAAGCCATTCGTAACATTTGCACACAAAATTCTAAACAAAAAAGCAATTTTCTAATTTTCCGACTTTTCCGGAGGATTTTAGAAAAATCAATGAATTCTATACATTTTTACACCATTTTAATATATATAGATATTTCACAATAATCCGAAATTTTTCTATTTTTCCATTCGAAAAGTCATAATTGTTTAAAACTGTTCACATTTACATCGCCAAAATTAGCAAAACATACGATAAACGCAAAATTTTGTTCAAAAAAAAAAATATTTTTTTTGTCATTTTCCATAATTTTCCAACCAAAATTTTCTATTTTTTCATTCGAAAACCGACAAATATTTAGTTTGTGATTTTCCTCAAATCGGGCGATGAAATGCAAAATTTTGCCGAAAATTTCAAATTTTTCGACTTTCGGAATTTTCCGAGTTTTTCACCGAGAATTTATCTATTTTTCCATTCGGAAAGTCATTTCGGAATAATTATCCGAATTTTTTGCAGTTACATCGTTCAAAACTATCAAATCATACGACAATAAGCAAAATTTCGTCGGAAAATAGAATTAATTCGACTTTCGGAATTTTCCGAGTTTTTCACCGAGAATTTATCTATTTTTTCATTCGGAATAATTATCCGAAATTTTTGCAGTTACATCTCAAAACTATCAAATCATACGACAATAAGCAAAATTTCGTCGGAAAATAGAATTAAAATTTTTCGAATTTTTCCGAAATTTTCCGAATTTTCCAAAAAAAAAATTTTATTTTACCATTCGAAAATTCATTCGTAACACTTGCACACAAAATTCCATACAAAAACGCAATTTTCAGTTTTTCCAATTTTCCGGCTTTTCCAAAAATTTTCTTTTACATAAACCTTCTACTGGCAATTACGAACAACTGAAAAAAAAATTCAGCAAAATCGGTCCAGCCGTTCTCAATTGATGAATTACTATACATTTTTGCCACCATTTTTATATATTTAGATTACGCAGTTTTTTAACGGATTCTGTAGGATCTTCCAGAATTTGGAAATAGTGTTATCATATTAATGCGAAAAAATCCACATTGTTAACAAGCAATGCCATTCATATATGAAAATCGCCTTTTGGAGACATATTTGAAAATAATAACCAAGAAGCTAAGCTAGTCAAGCACTTTAAAAATTTGTCCAAAAGTCATCAGTTTCGAACGTTATTTAAGCAACAGAAACTTGATTTGCCTTTTACACAAAGCAAAAACATTTTGGGGTGAATGATTCCTTTAGATAGCCTTATGTATATAAAAATTTCTGACATTTCTTGAAATAAGGACGAAAAGGACATGTAATGAGCCCAGATAGAGAGTTCAAATGTTCCCCCCAAAAAATTCTTCGTTTTATTTCATTTACTGATGTTGTAAATGCATTAAAACAATAAGAAACTTAGTCCTTAAGAAACTTTTCCAAATTCTATTTTAGTTTTTACTGAAAAAATGACTGGGCCATAAGAAAAGATCGACAATCCCTAAATATGTACAAAACCAATCAAATTTTGTTAATTTTGGGAAAAATATACTTGAAATTATTCCTAAAATAGAAACTCAAAATATTAGATGATAAATTTGCAAATACTTTAGGAATTTTAATAAAATTTACTTTAAATTATGGAAATATTAATTACACATATTCTAACATATAGGATGACCAAACACTAATTTTTTAAAAAATTCAGAGGCACCCTATCAACACAGTTGGCGATACAGGGTGTCAATGTTGACAAATTTGGTGCTGCTGAAACTTTCAAAGCCTGATACTTCTACACTTATAGGCGGATTACAAAGATGTTTCACTTTTAGGAATCTACAAACAAAAGATATCTTTTATATATAAAAATGGTGGAAAAAATGTATAGTAATTCATCAATTGAGAACGGCTGGATCGATTTTGCTGAAATTTTTTTTCAGTTGTTCGTAATTTCCAGAGATGGTTTATGTTAAAAAAATTTTTGGGAAAATCCTCCGGAAAAGCCGGAAAATTGGAAAAACCGAAAATTGCTTTTTTGTATGGAATTTTGTGTGCATTTGTTACGAATGATTTTTCGAATGGAAAAATACGATTTGATAGTTTTGAACGATGTAACTTGCGAAAAATTTCGGATAATTATTCCGAAATGACTTTACGAATGGAAAAATAAATAAATTCTCGTAAATCGCAAATTAAATTTTTGTCGGTTTTCGATTGGAAAAATAGAAAGTTATAGTTGGAAAATTATGGAAAATGCCAAAAAATTTCTTTTTTTTTCGACAAAATTTTGCATCTTTTCGTACGTTTTGGTAATTTTGGGCGATGTAAATGTGAACAATTTCGAACAATTATGACTTTTCGAATGGAAAAATAGAAAAATTCTTGGTGGAAAACTCAGAAAATTCCAGAAAAAAATCGAAAGATTTGGATGCCGTTGGCCCAGTTTGCTCTATTTTTTTCTCAATTGTTCGTAATTGGCAGGAATTTTTTATGTCAGAAAATTTTGGGAAAATCCTTAGGAAACGCGGAGTAAATTGAGCAATTGTTACGAAATGGCTTTTCGAATGCAAAAATAGAAAATTATTAGCGAAAAACTCGGAAAATTCCTAAATTTTGCAGTTTTCGCATGATTTGATGATTTTGATGTTGGTTGGAAAATTTAACGAGATAAAAAATATCTATATATATAAAAATGGTGTAATAGTAATTCATATAGTCATCCATCAATTGGGAACGGCTGGACCGATTTTGCTGATATTTTTTTTTTAGTTGTTCGCAATTGCCACGGGAAGGTTTATGTGAGAGAAAAAAATTGGAATAACCGAAATTTGCTTTTTTGAAAGGAATTTTGTGTCCAATAATCTCGAATGACTTTTCGAACGGAAAAATTCGAAAATTTTATTATTATTATTATTTATTTATTTTTTCGACGAAATTTAGCTGGACGATTTAACTGCGAAAAATTTTTGATAATTATTCCGACATGACTTTTCGAATGGAAAAATAGACAAATTCTTGGTAAAAAACTCGAAAAATTTAGATTTTTCGAAAAGGACATGTTGTTTTGGGGAGAGTTATTTACTAGACTAATGCCTCCTATTAGACAGTCAAACTTTGGACGACGTGCGCATCGTGTTATAATTAGTCAGAACGTCCGTAATAACCAAAGCAAAAGGAACGTGCCAAAAAAAATGAATGGAGACGTCCCCATATTGCACAGTTTCGCGCTGCACAATCACCACCTCAAATTAAACAAAATGTTACTTAAAGAAGACCAGTCGTAAATATAGACTTGAATCGCGCTGCTTTTGGATACGATTCCACAATCGCCTACAAAGATCTTCGCTGCGTTAATATCGGTTCATTGCCTGTCGTATGCCAGCATGCAATGCATTGAAGTTACAATCGGAAACTCCCGGCTTATGCTGCGCTGGTGGCAAGGTGAAATTGACGTTTTGACTCATCCGCCAATGCCATTTAAACATATTCCTCTCTCTATCGAAATACAATCTAATCAAAACATTTCCTGGCAAATAACTTTTTAAACGATTTCTTTGTTCGGTTTTGATTTTCATCACATGGTATGTGACAAAATAGCCAATTTACACATATATCGACTTAATAACTAAATAACAATGCGTTAAACATACTCCTTTCTCCTCGCAAAGTTTTCCATCTTCGGACTAAATCCCCATCAAATATTTCTTTAACTTTTTCTTTGTTAAACAAAATAAACGATCGCCTCTATTCACTTTCAATTTTCCTCACAATCCCCAGTCGATGGAAATACTTTTAACAAAGGTAAAATCGTTAGCATGTCATTGGACTGCATTTTTTCTGGATCTTAATATTCCAACAGTTTAAATTTGTGGTAAGTGACGTCAAAATATTTACTTCAGAATACTCACTGCAAAAGAAAGTTGACACAGGTGATCAAAATTTTTGTTAAATAACACTGTTCGCCAAGGGTTTTTTTCTTGTGTTGCATTATGTGTTTCTAAGAGTTGTTGATATGGGCAATTGAAATTGAAAATAAGTTTGGACGAACAATTTTATAGAAACAGGTGGCAATATGCCTGTTCGGCTGCAATTATCGTCCTATTCTATTTTAGAATCACCTTATTCTCTTTTTAATATTCTACTTGGGATGCTTGGGGATGCAGCATGTCCTTGAAAGTGCATTTTTGCACTTTACTTTTGTGCTTTTGCTAAATCCGTTTAAATATTATCGAAGGGGCTTGCTGGTTTTTTTTTTTTGAAATTCATTGGCGTGTTTCTTTTTAAATATGTATTATAGATTGTTTTAGATTGAGATGATCGTCATATACGAATTACGTAGTGGCTTATTTTTAACTTGTTGTTTAGTTTTACCATTGACTTTACCATGACTTAACGCCTGGTTGTTTTGTATGTTGTGAGTTTTTTTTTTGTTTGTAAACAAAACCTCCTTTCAATCGCTTTATATTAACCTTAGTTTTGCACCGTTCGAAAATATTGTACATATATGAAGTGATTTTTTGGCAATCACTTCAATATTAAATTATACCTTTTGATTCGGAAGACGGGTACTGAACACAAAGTTAGGCCATGTGTTTTTCATATTTGCCTATAGAATATTTGATGTTCTGGAAAATGTTTCTGGCATTCCATTTGCATTCGTTTGCATTTCTATGCTCAACTCTTCTACGGCTTACTTCTTATATGATTTCAACATTTTATTACATAGCTTTGCACTACGATCAGGCGAATCTAAACCGGCTACTTAAGAGCTCTTTCTAACCCAACAACGTACAATGAATGTAATCATCGTCATAACTTTTGCGTTCTATGAGTTTGCCGGAACGGTTCGGTGTTAGCCACTTGCTGCAGCATTTTATGGCTCTACGTATTCATCGTTGCCAAATCGTTTGCATGTTATTTTCATTCCATAACGTTTTTCTTAAGGTTTGTGATGGTGAACCTGGTACTGATGCCAGTGATGGTGATGTTTTCGTGTCTGTGGCCAAAATGTTTATAGTATATTCAGCCCTTTGTGGGTATAATAAAGGCGAAAACATGAAACATATTACCTTGGCTACAAATAGAATATCTTGCAGTGGATTTTATGTTTAAAATGTAGGAGTATTGCTTATGGTTGTTGCTTTGGAATACTTGTGAAAATCACGTTTCATCGTAAATCATAAAATATTACAGGTATGAATGGCTACAGACAAATAAAGAAACACAACAATAAAAATACAGAATATACAGAAACTAACCATTTATTACTCGCACAAGTATTCTCAAGTCCTGAGGGTGACGGCTGAGTGGAAACTAACCCAATATGTGTATGCTGTTGTAATCAAAAAGAGGGAAAGTATTTCCTGAAATGTTTATAAAATTATATATTAAATGTGTTGAATGGTTATATTATCCATATGTTCGTTACATTATATGCATTTGTTCATTTATTGTTATAACTCTTTATTTTATTATTGGAGAGCATTCATCGATTTTATCATACCGATCACGTATTTAATACTTCGACGAAGCCGCTGGTGCTAAACAAAAATTTCGCAAAGGAATGTATGTATGTATATAAAATGATTCACTAATTTGTTCATTTGAATACTCTACTGAATTGTGAAACTTTAGGATACGTAGTTTACCTTTCTTATCGAAAGGGAAAAGCAATATTACAACACCGTAATTTCTCAGTCTAAGTGAACACATGCAATTAAAGTTATTATTAATTTGTATGCCAATCCCCCATTCTTTTGTGGGTATTAATAGTTAAATTCAAGGATTAGTGGCTTGGACATTTTCGACTAATATCTATATTGCATAATAGTACATATATAGACAGCTGATGATGTATCAGCTTATCAAAGAGTTCGAAATGCATCATCCTTGAGAGAGACAATGAAGGGGCCATTAATACCATCATTAATACAATTACACATTCTTTCTGATCGTTATAGCTGATCATGTGTATATGCTTCGATAATGGTAGCCTAAAATGTACACTAAAAGTCCACTTTAATTAGAATCCCAGCTGATCCTTTTTATACCATCACCCTAAGGGA
The DNA here is from genome assembly GCA_964034835.1 of Muscina levida. Classification (NCBI taxonomy): domain Eukaryota; kingdom Metazoa; phylum Arthropoda; class Insecta; order Diptera; family Muscidae; genus Muscina; species Muscina levida. The sequence continues at coordinate 88,521,457 of OZ035883.1, read as the reverse complement.
TAAGGGTATATATCATCTGATACGAAAAAAAGTGTATCGCTTTAAAGGAGACGTGTTAGAACTCCAAGTATCTTAAGACCAAATTAGTTTCACGACCTTTTAAGACGATTGAGCCATGTCCGTCTCTCTGGCTGGTCAGCAGGATAATTCGAGTAAACCTTAACGAATCGTTATGAAAATTTACAAGTATTAATATTTTTCAAAACAAACTAATGGAATTGTAAATGGGCAAAATAGCAACAATCCTTCTGGTACCTCCCACACAAAATGGTTAATATTTCTTTCATAACTCCCAAACGCCTGACCGGAGGATATTTAAATTTGGTCAGTTTATTTATCTTGCAATAGTAGACAAACCTAAAAAAACCGAAACCATTACCACACCCCTTCTGGTACCTCCCATACAATGTGTCCCATGCATACATAGTTTTACATGCATATCTTTTTTGTAAGTAAATTGAATTCATTCAAATTTGGGTATGATGTTCGTTTAAGAAAATTAGACTCAGGAACGTACATGGACAATATCGGTTCACTCCTTCTGGTACCTCCCATACAAAATGACCTATTTTTGGATAATTAATATTTCTCCCATAACTTCCAAACGGACACTTGGGTGGTAATGATAATTGGTCGATTAATTTAGGTTGCAATAGGAGGCGAAACCTCAGAAAAATTTACTATTTGACACACCCCTTCTGGTACCTCCCATACAAATGACCGAATTCACCCTCATAGTGTTACACACATATCTTTTTGTAAGTTCAATGAATTCAGCAAAATTTTGCGTTAGTTGTACGGTTGTGGAAATTTGAATCAGGAATGATAATGGACTATATCAGTTCACCCCTTCTGGTACCTCCCATACAAAATTACCTATTTTTGCAAAATAATATTTCTCCCATAACTTCCAAACGGACACTTGGTGGGTAATGATAATTGGTCGATTAATTAAGGTTGCCATAGGAGGCGAAACCTTAGAAAAAATTTACTATCTGGTACCTCCCATACAAATGACCGAATTCACCCTCATAGTGTTACACACATATCTTTTTGTAAGTTCACTGAATTCAGCAAAATTTTGCGTAAGTTCTACGGTTGTGAAAATTTATATCAGGAAGGATAATGGACTATATCGGTTCACCCCTTCTGGTACCTCCCATACAAAATGACCTATTATTGCAAAATAATATTTCTCCCATAACTAACGGACACTTGGGGGTTAATGAAAATTGGTAGATTAATTTATATTGCAATAGGTGGCGAAACCTCACAAAAACCTAACTATTTGCAACACCCCTTCTGGTACCTCCCGATATTTCCCCTTATACATTTATATCATTTTGCCAAGGTAAGCGATTATTGAAAGTTAATTTACGAAAAAAATCAGACACGTTGTGCTGCCCCTAATTGTGCCCGCTGTACAAATAGGTAAAATTTTTTACGTTTTTGCTCTACATGCAAACAAAAAATAATACATAAGTAATTTTATTTTAGTTAAAAATCTATTAATTTCATTAACTCAAGACTTAATCAATATCTTATATTGGGTGATGATATTTATCAGTCAGTTCACCTGACAGAAATTTCTGTACTAGTTTTATTTTAAAGGAACTATACTGAGAAAAAAAGTGCGCTTTAAAAGTAAATGTGAACACTTTCAAATTTTATTTAATGTGCCTCAGTCTATAGGTTCTTATGGGGGGCACAAAAAAATATTTTGTAAAAGTTCTAATTTTAGGTTTTTAAAGTGTACTCTTAATTTAAAAGTTAAAATTTTTGTTTTAAATGTAAAATTCTTAAATTTAAAAATGTGGACTTTATTTTATAATGACAAACTTTATATTTTAAAGTAAAATATATTATTTATAAATTAATTACTCTTACTTTTAAAATTACTATTAAAAGTGAATCCTTTTAATTTAAAATTTTTAAAATTTTAAAAGTAAAATTAATATTTTAAAATTTTTAAACTTTTAAAAGTAAAATTAAAACGTTTTTTTTTTAAAGTGTACATTTTAAAATGTAAAGTAATCAATTTGCAGAAAAGTGTGAACGTTAACATTTAAAGTGTCCACTTTATAAATCAAAGTGTCACTTTCTAATTTAAAGTGTTCACTTTAATATTGAAAGTTTTAGTTTTGAGTAAATAGTGTTAACTTAAATTCTAAAGTTTTCACTTTAATATATAAAGCTACAGTTTTCACTTTAATATATAAAGCTACAGTTTATTATTAAAAGTGTTCCCTTTGATATTTAAAGTGTACATTTTGTATTTAAAGGGTTAACTTTTAAACTCAAAGTGTCTTTGTTGGAACTAAACGTGAACACTTTAAAACGCAACGTAAACATTTTTATTTTCAAAGTGTTTAAGTTTATTTTAAAAGTTCGACTTTAAATTGTACAGTTAGCGGCATTTGTGTGATTTCGTTATAGTAAAGCGAATTTAGAAGTGTGAACAAGATACAAGAATGACCAGTCAGGGTAAAATTATACAAGAAAGTGACTTGCTGCGAATTCTTGGCAACGATATCCAAGTTAATGACCAGGGTGATTTAACGTACACGTGTGTTGAGAAAGATACGGATCTCCTTAATCTGCTAAAGGAGTTTGATCTTAAAACACTTTTTCTTGACCTAAAATGTAAGTAAAAATTAAGCAATATTAACACGTATGCAATATTATTACTGTTTCTTAGATGCTGGAATAACTTTTCGAAGCTTAAAATTTTTTTCAAAAGAAGACAATGCGGAAGCAGTAAAAAATATTGGTCTTCGAGTGGAGTTTAGAGAAAAGTTGTTTTTCTGACGCAAGTCAAAGGTAAATATAAAATTAATTTTGAAACTAATTTGCGAAGTTACGCACGTCCATTGATACAACTCCTATTTCCATATTACTACGTTTATAATTTAGCAAGCTTCGTTTTTCAGTTTGGAAAAGAAGGCGAAACGTTGAGCCAGACTTCGATGGTTGTTGGTTGGATAGAAAAAAACCGTCGAAACGATTTAACTCGTTCTTCAAATAATTCAATAAGAAACGCATTTGGATCGCAGGTAAGAATATACAGTAAAAATTAAATTTAAATTTAATGATATACTGCATTGCAGCCCCTTTCAACATTTTAAAAGAATAACTCAGCCGGAAAACAACTTATTCAATATTATGAGGAAAGGAAAGTTGTACGAATAAGCAAAGCGATGACCTCATGAAAAAAATTTAAAAAAAATGGCATGTTAACAAAGCCAAAGCTTAGACCGGAACACTGTGCTAGTATTGTGGAAGAAATAATTGGCTTACTCTCCCAAACAAAAAGTGTCCCAGATATATATATATATTATAAAAAATGATATATTCAAAAAACATATTATAAACTGATTTCTTTAGGATTATTACTACATTCCTCGTCAAAGAAAAAAACCCATCAGGCAAGCTGTATTCTAAATATTTTAACTTAAAGGCAAAGACTAGAAAGAGTAGTCCATCTGCGAAAAGATCTCTTTCGAGTGAGGTAAGTGATCCATTAGTAAAAGAAAATTATGAAGTTGACGAAACGCTGTCGTTATGTTTCAAAACTTCGCTTCAAAAAGATGCCAGTAATTGGGATCAGGTTATTGACAAATGGCAAAAAACGTTTACATTTCGGTAGAAGGATTTGGCAAAGCGCTCAATTCAGATTTTTTGACGGAGTGGCCAATTTAAAAATACTCCAGAGCAAAATTCAAGGATATACAAATTTTTATATTTTTTTTAGATTAATCTAGATTACAATTAGATTTGTCCACAAAAAGATAATCTTTTAAAAACAAAGTGGGATAATCTTAAAACCAAGATAGTGAACTACTACGATGTCAACATACGGAATCAGCAATCAATAGATCTTTTGAACCAAGCAAAAACTACGAAAAAAATTGGTCAGTAACAATTAAGGGATTTTTGTTAAATTAATAAAATAACACTAAATAATTTTTTTTTCAGATTGTCAAGACTACATTTTTACAATTCTTCTCAATTAAGTTCTGCTGCCTTCAGTAAGATTTAGTGCAGATGGAAATACAAAATACACCATTAAAGACGCTAATGAAAGCTTCGTATTGTAGTTAACAACAATTAGCGATTACTCAAGACGAATAAAAGAATAAATACTATTATAATAAATTGACAGTTTATAATTGTGGTAGGAGACTCTGTGGACGATCTTAAAACCTTTTATATTTACTTTGACGAAACTTTGTACAAACTAAATTCTTTTATTGAAAGTTTGGACATATGCTTTAAAATCTTTCATGTGTTTAAGATCTGCGAAATGCTATGAATGGTTATCCAAAAGTATTTTTATGAATAAAATTTTCAAAATTTGATTTAAAAAGTTCAAATCTTACTTCATTGTTAACACATTGTTAAAATTTATATATGTAAATTTTTCGATTGTCATATGTTAATGTATAAATATTCCAGATGTTTTTAGTTCTTCAATAATGTTAATGTGCTAATAAGACATTTTAAACACATGCATTTATTGTCAAATAGTGATATACATACTTCAATGGGAACAAAATAATTGTAAGCAAATTTTTTCAAACTTTAATTCTCTAAAGCGACATTTATTAACACATAAGAATAACACAAGGGAACAAGGTATTTGTTGTTAAAGAACTGAATATTGTTTTAAAGGTAATTTGAGACGCTGAATCCAAATCTGCACTTGGTTTTTTCGTATCAGCTCGACTTTTCGTTTACCGTTATTTCCAAAACTAAGGTACTTCCACTACAAATATTTAAATAACTTGAAAACGGTTCACCATATTCAATTAAAAAAAAAAACTTAAACTCGTCCACAAAATTATCTTTAACCCGTGCCTACATTGTTCTTAATTTGGCCTAGTAGTTCCAGAGATATCGTTGTAGTTTTAAATAAAACACAAAAAATATACAAAAAAAAATTGTTTTTTAAAAATTCATAAAAAAAATAATGCAATAAAAATCACAGTGTTGGTCTTAAAACTTTTAGTTTAATATAGTTTGAATCAAATGAGCTTTATTTCATTGAAATCTGTGCACAACTTTTGATTTTGTTAACAATTTACTGCGATAACTAAATTTACAAAAATTGCGATTTCCATACAGAAATAAAATTTATTATTATGTTTGTGAAAGTGTAACTCGAGCAAACCTTAACTGATCGTTATGAAAATTTATCAGTATTAATATTTTTCGAAACGAATTTATGGGGCGGAATAGCCCCACCCCTTCTGGTACCTCCCATACCAAATTACCTATTTTTGGATAATTAATATATCTTCGATAGCTGCCAAACAGACAACCGGTGGATATTTAAATTTGGTCAGTTTATTTATCTTGCAAAAGTAGACAAACCCTAAAAAAATCGAAACCGTTGCCATACCCCTTCTGGTACCTCCCATACAAATGACCGAACTCACCCCAATAGTCTTACATACATATCTTTTTTGTAAGTACACTGAATTCAGTCAAACTATGCGAAAGTTTTACGGTTAGTTATGAAAAAATGAATCAGGAATGAATTTGCACTATATCGGATCACCCCTTCTGGTATCTCCCATACAAAATGACCTATTTTTGGAAAATTAATATTTCTCCCTTAACTTCCAAATTGAAACCTGCCGATTAATTAAATTTGGTCAGTTAATTAATATTGTAATAGGAGGCAAAACTATAAATTAAACAATAAATGAATTTGCAAATTTGTCATGATTTTTAAAAATACAAAATTTTATTTTTTTTTTGGGTAGAAACAAAAAAATGTGAAAAATCTGTTATCACCGAACTTAGCATAACTCATTCAATTTTCAATCGAATATTACGTAAATACATGTTTTAGAAAGCTACTTTAATATGATATTCATTAAAGCTAATAAAAAGAACAATTTGCCCCCAACTGATTAACTTTCAGCGTGAAGAAAATTAAAATGTGTAATTTTTTTTTTGTAATTTTTTATTTTTTTTTTTTTTAATAAAAAAGCCTTTACTCAGCCTTTTTTTTTGTGATATTAAAAAATTAGATTTTTTTCAAAGGTAACAACAACGTTATCTTTAAAAAAAAAACAAAATTTTAAAATCCGGCTTATGAAAAAAAAAATTATGATTTTTTGAACTATAATTTTTTGGAAAATAGGCGAAAATACGATTAGTACCTGTAACTTAAAAATTCGAGCTGATGGAGAAAAATGGAGATTAGATTTAAAATCAGCGACCTCAAATTAGTAAAAAACATCTATAAAATTCCAAACAACACTCAAAAAGTTCAATTTTGTTCCCTTGTGTAATAATTACACTTTACAAATACCAGCAGAGTTACCCGCCACATCCTCCGGAATTAAGTTGGATGAACCCATTTTATTATATGAACCTATCATAGTGACAATGTCAGACACAATTTTATATAAATAGAGAACAAACCATAGCACATTTAAAAAATTACAGCCTAAGTCACGATGCCGAAAGAAACTCTAAGCGAACGAAAATCATGCACTCACTTTTGCTGCAAATCGGTAGCCACTATTTTTAATACTACAAATAATCGCTATAATCGTAAATAAGCGCTAAAATTATTAAAAAATTAAATACAAAATACAAGTCAGCTGGAAATAATTGACAACAAAAGCAAAAAAAAAAACCCTCAGATGTTAATAAACAACGTCATTCAACGACAATTGTTTAATATCAAACATTCAATTTCTAGCATCTTCAATTATAATTGCTAATGATTCGACAAATATGCACTTTTGCTAAATAGATAATAATATTTGCAATCCTACCCGTTAAATAAATAAATAACTTAATCGATAACTAGGACAAAAAATGTGCAGCGGGGCACTGAAAACATCAAATGAGTTAAATAACAATAAAATGTAACTACTAACTATTATCGAATCAAATATAAACTAGTTCAATTGTGCTTTCTTGGCGCTACACGAAAGCAGAAACACAAGTGAGTGTTTTTGACATTTGTGTTAGCACTGTTGACAGTGAAAATAATTAGTGGCTACCGATTTTGTACTAAAATGCTTACGTTTCGTTCGCATAGATTTTCGTTCTAATGATAGTTGTTGGCTTCGAAATCAGCTGTTTGTCGTGTAGAAACCATGCGAACGCCAGCGTTTGAAATCGTGGCTTAGGCTGTTAATTTCCTTTTTTACAGATCAAATAAAATAAAATCGTTATACGAAGAAAGATTTTATCTTTATCTTGCTTCAAGGGTTAATTTCATGAGTTTATAGCATATTTTTAGGCATATAAATATTTAGCAGAATAACACAGTCTATTAAGAAATTCCTTACGATGTAATGATAAAAGACTGTGCCGTTCCCAGAACAAAATTTAAAAAATATAATCATTGCTCCATTGGATCACAAACAAAGTTTTAGTTATTTCTGTAGATAAACAGTTTATCTTCACGACGTAAATAAAATACTGCTATTAACACAACTCTTTTAGATGTTATATTATTATGTACTTTTATAAAAAAAAGGAAGGAGGGTTTTTCTTAAAGAAATTTCCTTCGTCTGAAACACCAGTTTTATCTAGAGACCGTACTGCTTGCATTTTGTCTGAACACATAGTTAGTACAAGTGACCCTTCCAGTTTATCATGTTTATTCAATTTTCACAACCATTCCCAAAATGTTCAATATTTACACGGAACAAAGCTTGATGGCTAGTGGGAAAAGCGTAGTCCAGGCTGAAGTTATTAATTTTGAAAAATATTCATGTGACTTCATCAACAAAAGATTAAAAAAAAAAATATTTTTCATTTTTCTGCGTATCTGACTTGTGATTCCTAAGGTTATTAATACCATGATTTCAAATATGTTTTCAGATTTTTTTCATCAGGCATAGTTTTTTAGTTATTTGGATTTACATTTTTTCAGCTTTCTTTATGTTGCATTAAAATACATTTTGCATAAATGTAATGACAACTTTATTTGATCCAACAGAATATTTTCTTAATACAATAACCGATACTAGTAGAGCTTAAAACATGAAAAATAAGAAGAACAAATATGTATTTTTCTATTGGTTAACAAAGTTTTTTTTATTTATTTTATGCTGAATATCCTTGCAGTCTCCTTAAACGTTCCAGGAGCAGCGAATATAGTAGGAATACATCCTTCGTAACGCTAAAGTTAGAATGTCTTTGTGGATCCTTTCACCATATTCATCGGACACGTCGCTGCAAATAAGAGAGCAAAAAATTCACTTTCAAGGACATGTTGCATCCCAATTTAACGTAGAATATTAAAAAGACCTTATTCTTTTATAAAATAGAATAGGGCGACAATTGCAGCCGAAAAGGAATGCTGCTGACGTTGCCACCTGTTTCTAATAAATTTTTAAACAATCGCCTCCATACAAATCTTTAATGGAAAACAAAACTTATTTTTAAATAACAAAAAAACTATGCCTGATAGCAAAATTCTGATTACGTATTTAAATTTCCCATGTCAAAAACCCTTAGAAACACATAATGAAACACAAGAAAAAAAACCTTGTCGAACAGTGTTATTAAAATTGCATCAAAATAAAAGAGCGAACCGGTCAATATTTTCTATTTTCTATATTATTTTATATTTAGAAGCAAACATTTCAAACCTTTCGAATGTAAACGATCCACCCCTAGACAGGTATAGATGGTATTTCCTTAATTAATAGCTCACGGACGTCATTGTAGTCCACCTATGACCCTTGTTTCGAATTTAAAACTACCTTACTTGTATTTAATAGGTTTTATATGGGGATAAGATAACGCCAAATACTGATTGAAATCTAAATGATTTGTAAAAGAAAATTCTGAACTATCAGATCAAAGATTTGTGGTCAACGACACTGAAATTAAAGTGAAAATAATAATGCAATGCATCCAAATGGGAGCTCGATTTCAAAATGTAATTACTTATAGCGATTTTGTAGGGTAATTAAGAACAGATGAAGATTTTAGTAGTACAAATATCCTTCACATCACCAGCAATATTTCTAAGGAAAGAATCAAGTCTTGACAGTCTGAGTATTAAAGTGGTCCATGAATTCCACATTGATGCGATGCATGTTCTCGATCTTGGAGTACATTGTTTAGTTAATGGAGAAACTTTGCACTGTTAATTAACTTGACGAGTTGCCAAAATGTTAAGCTATATATCATTTGATACGACACAAAAGTGTAACACATAGACAGTGACAGATTTACCCATAGGCCCGTAATGCCCGTGCCTAGGGCGACACGATTTTAAGGGTGCCAAAATTTAAATTAAAAATAGTAAAAAAGTAAGGCCTGACATTTCGACGACACACAGAACAAATTGGTGATTTGCGAAATGGACATTTCTTATGAACACTTGAACTTTTTGCCAAGTTTGATCATTTTTTATCTGAGCATTTAACATATGCGCATCCTGGGAGTGGAAAAACGTCGTTATTATCTAAAACCATCTACGAAGAAATTATAATCTTGACTCGAGGTCAAGCATTACAACACATTTCAACGGAAGTGCAATTGGCGAAATATTTTGGTATCATTGTAGATTCTACACCTGATATTGCACATGTCGATCAGCTTGCTATAATTATTAGATATGTACGTAAAAAACACTCTCTCAAACTCGCTGGTCCGCTCGACATGATGTATGTTATACATAAGAAAAAGAGTGGTCTGCAATTATTGATGCATTAGACTTTATTGCACAAAACAAAGACGAGAAACTGACTACACGATCTAAAGCTATTGGACTACAGCGAAAATAACAGAATCTAGAAACAGCTATTCTAATCATTGTTTGGAATGTTATTTTAGATCGTTTTAACGCTGCTAGTAAGAAACTTCAAGCATCTCAGGCTGATTAATCTGTTGTCCAAATTTATGGTTATCTATCCTTATTTCTTCAGGATATGAGAAATACACAATTTTCTGAATTTGAAGAAAAAGCCAAAGTGCTGTCTGGAGTTCAAGATTATTATCATAATGATACTTGTCGCAGAAAAACTAGAAAACTTCATTCAGATGAATCACGGGTAAATAAAAGAGCACCATTTTCTGGACAAGAACATTTACGTACAAATATTTATTACCACATTTTGGACACTCTGAGTGTACAGTTATCAGAACGTAAAAACACATACGAAAAGCTTTTGTAAACTTCAACTTTTGATAATTTATATAAAATAGATACAAATGAGTTAAAAAGTCATGCCTATATACTCGCCAAAAAGTATCCTGATGATCTAGAAGAGACATTAGCAAATGAATGCATTCATTTACATTATCAACTCAAAGATTCATTAGCAAGTACTGAAAACGTGTGCTCTGCACAACATATATCCGATATATTACAATCACGTCATCTTCAAGATGTTTACCCCAATGTCCACATAGCTTTACGATTTTTTTTTGAGTATCCCTGCTACAAACTGTTCAGCAGAAAGATACTTTTCTACCCTGGAAAGGGTTAAAAAGAAACTATCTACGGGAAGTATGGACCAAGATAGACTTAATGGTCTTGCATTATTGTCTATTGAAGGTGCAAGACATATTATTTTAGGTTATCAAAAAGTCTTGCGGTATTTCCGCAAGCTTGTCTTTGCAAGCGCATAGTTCTAGTTGTATTCGTCGCATCGGTTCACGCTAGAGCTTTTTGGAAAGCTCTTTTCACGCGCTAACACCTGTTTGATTTATTGTTGTTTGTTTTAGTCACGTTTAGTTCGTGAGTTATAGCGTCGCAAACATGGAGCAAAATAAAGATAAAATACGCCATATTTCACAGTACTACTACGATAAAGGCAAAAATGCATCTCATTGCTGCCAATAAAATTTGTGCAGTTTATGGACCCGATACAGTTTCCATTTCCATTTCCCATCGCACAACGATTATTTCGCTGAATTGATCGAAAGAGACCGGCATAGTAGCAGCCGTAGCATCGTCCAAGAGCTGGGCATGAGTCATCAAACCGTTATAAACCATTTGAAGAAGCTTGGATTCAAAAAGAAGCTCGATGTATGGGTGCCACACGACTTGACGCAAAAAATAATTTTTGGCCGTATGGATGCATGCGAATCGCAACAAAATCGACCCATTTTTGAAGCGGATGGTGACTAGCGATGAAAAGTGCGTCACTTACAACAACGTGAGGCGCAAACGGTCGTGGTCGAAAAGCGGTGAAGCTGCCCAGATGGTGGCCAAGCCAGGATTGACGGCCAGGAAGGTTCTTCTGTGTGTTTGGTGGGATTGGCAGGGAATCATCCACTATGAGCTGCTCCCCTATGGCCAAACGCTAAATTCGGACCTGTACTGCCAACAACTGGACCGCTTGAATGCAGCACTCATGCAGAAGAGGCCATCTTTGATCAACAGAGGCCGAATTGTCTTCCATCAGGACAACGCCAGGCCACACACATCTTTGGTGACCCGCCAGAAGCTCTGGGAGCTCGGATGGGAGGTTCTTTTGCATCCACCGTATAGTCCGGATCTCGCACCAAGTGATTACCACCTATTTCTGTCCATGGCGAACGAGCTTGGTAGTCGGAAGTTGGCCACAAGAGAGTCCTGTGAAAATTGGCTCTCCGAGTTTTTTTGACAATAGGGAAGCGAGCTTCTATAAGAGGGGCATTATGAAGTTGGGAACTCGTCATCGAACAAAACGGCGCATATTTGACTTAAATCGCATTATTATAACCAATTTTATGAACAATTGAAAATTCAATATATATACTAGTGGGCCCGGCAATGCTTCGCTATTGCATATCAACTTCTATTATATTTCACATTTCTTGCTATCCTAAATGCTATTTAACATAAACGCTAATTAATACATTTGTAAGTCTCCAAAGTACTTTGAAAACGGTACTTAAGCTCGACAATAATATGTTGACTTTATTAAATTATGTAACTAATTTCAAGTAAATCCTTTACATGGAAGTTAACCAATTAAGTTTTATTGTTTTAAATGCTTAATATCGTAGGCACTATGACGATAGTAAAAAGTTTATCAGCAAAGTTTATCATATCTGTATGTAGGGCGAAAAACCACTTCTTTCTCAAATCGGATATTCTGCTCAAGTTCAAAATTCAATTTTTATTTTTTTCTGTAGTAGCGGGAACCTTCTGTATACTAACTATCTCTTTGGGCGTAAAAAACATTTTTGTCATGTCATCTCTGCCTAATGACCTCAAATAAAAATTTCGTTTGAAGACTTATGCCTTTAGCCATTAAAACCTCTTTCGCCATGTCTTCTTCTCCCACGGATCAAGAATATTTCCGAATACTGTCTTTGTATTGAACTCGTATTACCATTTTTTGTTATGCCGTTGTGTTGGAACCATTTCACTTCCCAATGGTTTGCAATGACATGACATGAGAAATAACAAAATCAATTGATCGTCCACTGGCTCTAATTCTTCCAACAGTTGGATGTTATATAGATGTAGACATTTCCTCAACATTTGTAGAGACCGAGTTGCTGAGAACGGCGTCGGTTCGATAAATTCGAAACCATTGTCACACTTTCGTCTACAGCGATGATGTCTTCTATTAGCTGCTCAGATGGATTATTATGTGCACCGTTAACTTGACAAAGTGCTTCATAAGTTTGCAAACAGAACGCGCATTTTTAAAATAAGTTTCCACGATTTGTAACCGTTGTTCTAGTGTAAGTCTTTATATGGTAATTTGCCAAAGTATACTGAAAGAAAGTTTATCACACTTCATTAGTATGACAGCAAGATTTACACTAATACCTAACAGAACCAGTACAGAAATTTCAGTCAGTTAAACTGACTGCTAAATACCATCACCCAATATAAGATACTGTTTAAGTCTTGTGTTATTGAAATTAACCGATTTGTAATTAAAATCAGTTAGAAAGTTTCAGTCCGGCAGCCCGACTTACATTTACCCTTACCCTCAGTAAAATAAATAATTTTCTATTATATTGATATTATTACTCGATTTCGAAAGTGGGCGGAGTGGTACATTTGTATGGGAGGTACGAGAAGGGGTGTGGTTAGGCTTCCAGATTTATTCTCCATAACTTTATCCTGTTATAGCTTTACTAATTACAGAATTTGAGCACGATTGCGTTAGCTGTACTGATATTATTACTACATCCCTAAAGTGGGCGGAAAGGTACATTTGTATGGGAGGTACTATAAGGGGCGTCGCTAGACTTCCAATTTTTTCTCCAAAACTTTGTCCTGTTATAACATAACAAAATACAGAATTTGAGCACGATCGTGTCGAGTGTATTGATATTATTACCTTATTTCTAAAGTGGGCGCAGTGGAACATTTGTATGGGAGGTACCAGAAGGGGCGTGTCTAGGCTTCCAGATTTTTTCTCCAAAACTTTATCCTGCTTAAACTTTACCAAATACAGAATTTGGTCACGATAGCGTTAGGTCTTTTAATAATATTAATCGATTTCTAAAGTGGGCGGTACCAGATGTGTATGGGAGGTACCAGATGGGGCGTGGACAGACTTCCAATTTTTTTCTCCAAAACTTTATCCTGTTATAGCTTTACTAAAAAGAGAATTTGGTTCCGATCACGTTTAATTTATTGATAGACCATCTCTATAGTGGGCGGAAAGGTAGATTTGTATGGGAGGTACCAGAATGGGCGTGGCTAGGCTTTTAAAATTTTTTCCAAAACTTTATCCTGTTATAGCTTTACTAAATACAGAATTTGGGGACGATCCCGTAGGGTGTATTGATATTATTACTCGATTTCTAAAGTGGGCGGAATGATGTATTTGTATGGGAGGTACCAGAAGGGGCGGGGCCATGTAGGCCATTTGCAATACCGTAAGTAGTTTTGAGAAAATAATAACTCGTGCAAAATTTCAAAACATTTGGTTGCGTCTTTCGAAAGTTACCGTGCGAACCAGCCGGACAGCCACCGGACAGACAGACGGACATGGCTCAAACGACTTAACAAGTCATGAATCGAATTTGGTTCAAAGAAACCTATTGTCTAAAGTCACTCCTTCTATGTGTTACACTTTTGGCTCGTATCAAATGATATATACCTTCATCCCTAAGGGTGATGGTATAAAAATACCCCATACATAGGTTACTTACAAAGTTTGCTTATGTTACATCGACATACTATAAAAATTCAAATTGTGCCCCAATCAAGCAAGAGGTGTTTTGCGGTCCAAATCCAATGAATATTGCTTAAATTTTCTATTTATAGGATTTTTTACCGATTCGGTCTCCTGGAAAGTAATTGAAAAACACATACCTGTTAAAATATTAAAAACATATTACTGTTTTAGTCTGCGCAGCTAGTCTTTGTCCTCAACTGTCTGGTGTACGGATCTTTATTTGAAACAGTTTAAAATTCAAATATTGAAGTGAGGAAGCATCACCTCGGCACTTTTTATTTATTTAGTACAAAATGGCCTGTTCATTAGGGCGGATCAATTTAATCGTATTAGAGACAATATCTCTAAAATCAATTCCTAGTCTTTATATATAAAATTCTACTGTACGTGTGTTGTGACTGAACTCCTCCTAAACTGCTGGACCGATTTGCATATGTATGCGTTTGGGTGGCGCCCCGGGTGGTTTAGATTTAAAATTCGATGCAATTGGACAAAGGGGCGTGGCACCGCCCATACAACTTGAAAATCAAAAGGGCTATATCTCATGAACTATCAGAGGTATGAAGATGAGATTTGATATACATATATTTTGTTGGAGCAGTATTAATTACAGCTAGGGTGGAAGTGGGCGGTGCCACGCTCTCTTTTCTAAAATCGCTCTAATTTCCAAATGGTACTGTTGATCTGTTGAATGTCCCTGCCTATAATAGGTTGTGATTGGATAAAGGGGCGTGGCACCGCCCATACAACTTGAAAATAAAAAGGGCTAATTCTCATGAACTATCATAGGTATGAAGATGAGATTTGGTATATATGTTGTTGGAGCAGTATTAATTACTGCCAGGTAGGAAGAAGGCGGTGCCTCGACCCTTTTTCAAAAATCGGTCTGACGGCTTTTATAATAGACTGATTTATAAGATAATTTTAGAAAGTGGCACTGATGACCTGTTGTTAATCTCTGGCTGTACTTAGTTGTGATTGGATATAGGAGCGTGGCACCGCCCATACAACTTGAAAGTAAAAAGGCTATATCTCATGAACTATCAGAGGTATGAAGATGTACCCAGGAAAATTTTTCAGAACTTGTTGCGAATGGTATTGATACTAGAATCGTTTCTTTTTAAATCGACTTTCTACTCTGTTTCTGGTTCTATATAACCGATTATGTACAACATGTTGCACCACAGATTCCGTAGAACAGAAAATGAATATTCGTATTCGAAATAAGTATTTTTTAGAGGGTATTTTTTAAGAAAAACTCAAAAATCTGAGTTAAAATATATTTCGAACTAGCACCCAATTGAAAACCAATGAAATTTCAAAAAACAGCATATGCAATTCAGTTATGTAGCAATTCATTTCATAACAGGTTCCAGGAGAACATGTTGGTTTTGGGACAATTTCAAACAAAAATAATATATTGTGCAACGGAAAGTGGAACTTGTTACTTATCAGTAAAAGCTATTCTGTAATTGTTTCTTTGCAATAAAATATTTTGCTGGGTAATTTGTTACATACTTTTTTGTAGCAGTATGAATCACAGTAAGGGTGGAAGTGTGCTGTGCTACACCCTTTTAAAATAAGTAGTTATAACCCCGAGATATGAGTAGTAAGGTGGGCCAATTTTTTTATTCGCAAAAAAAGTAACCAAAATCGGAATCTACGATGTATTGTTAAAAAATGTCACCAATAAAATAAATGTCTAAAATCAATTCTTAGCTCGCGCTGGGAAGCAGGAAGATTTCAGATAGAGATATTTTTGTTTTTAAATAAACACAAACCGAAAACTTCTGCGTAAAACTGACTTCCCAACAAACTAAATGAAGTATTACAGAAGCAAATCTATGTATTAGTTAATAAGTTATGGACTCTGACTGTTGGCATACAGAAAACAATGTCAAAAATACACCATTCTCTTCGTCTTGGTCTCCAAGCATCGGAATAGTAGGTAAAAATTAGAGCCGGGCCCCATAGGTCTGAAGGTTTCAATAGTTGCTCATAGTTAAAAAAATATGTCTACTCGAAATCTTCATGCTTCTCAGCGCGAACTAGGAATTGATTTTATACATATTGTTTCTTAGTGAAATTTTCTGAGAATTCATCGTAGATTCCTATATTGGTATACGATTATCACGTTTTTTTCGACGCGAAAAAATTTAAAACTTTACTTTTTAGGAGAGCGAATTGGTAATAATAGAAGCCATCGACGCTGTAGACGTAAGTGTGACAGGGGACTCTAATTTATCGAACCAACTCCGTTCTCAGCAACTCGGTCTCTGCAAATGCTGAGGAAAGATCTTGGTCTACAGAACTAGAGAACTAGAGTAAGTGGATGATCAATAGATTTTTTATTTATCATGTCATTGCACATTATTTGAAGGAAAAATGGTTCCAACACGACGGTGTTACTTGCCATACAGCGCGTGAGACCATCACTTTGTTAAGCCAAACGCATCGCGACATCGCGGCTTATGCTGTTAGTATGTATATCCATTGAAGATGCCATTGTAAATGATAATTTGTGACTGCTGGGTTAAATCATTTTGTTTGATTTTGATTTTTTCCTGCCTTCTTAAGACAAAATCAATTAATTATAGTTGCTTAGTGCCAAAAGGAAGAAGCATAATTTTACATTTCGTATGACAAATGTGAACTTATCAATACCAAATAAACAAGAATTATCGTCTCTCTTCTTTTAATAGTTTGTCATTCCATTTAAAGTCATTGCTTAATACTTTATCACCATCGCTTTTAACAAAAAAGTATAAAGAGGGGAAACAATTAACGGAAGAAACATTTTAAATATTACCGGTATTTTACAAGTACAATTTCTTGTCAGATTTCAATGCGCGCTAACAAAAAACCTATAGCTCTTTATACCCTCTTTCCTATTGATAATTCAAATCAGAAGATACCGAAATGAAAAAGTAACGAGCATGATGTCAAAAGAAGAGATGGGAAACAAAATCGCACAAGATTGATTTAACAGTCACTACAAACTGCTCCGATGCCAATAAAATGAAACTCGTCGTTGTCTGCATTTGTCGTTCCCGTAACACTTTGTCGCAAACAAATCTTCAAGTATTCCGGATAGGATGCAGTGTATGCTTCACCAAGAAACGAAGAGACAAATCGCTATTATTTGTTTTCGGTTGTACGTATAACATTCATCCTTTTCAATTCATATAACCCTACCACCCAGCATTTAAGATTGAAGACACTAGAAATCGAAATAAATATTGTACATTGTATACCCACTTACTTGTATTTTGTCGAGCAGCAGTTAAGGTAATGCTATGGAAACCTAAATAAAAATATCACTGAAGTTTTCTTCACCTAACCTTTCCTCAGTATGACGAAAAACTAAATCGGAGAATAAAATATCACTTAAAATGGCAAAGGATATCAGTGGTTATGGGAGGGTAAGTGAGAAATAAAATGAATGTTGCCTTAATGGTTTCTTGAAAATCAAAAGAATTCAAGGAATCAAGTAGTTTGTAATTTGTGGTATGACATTGATGCATAAACTTTTAAATTATTGCACTAAAAGACAGAACAGAAGTCGTGTGTACTATTAGAGCATAATTATGTCCAGTTACATTCTAAGAGGCCAAAAAAAATGATAACAAAACAGAATAAATATCTGTCAGATAAACTCACCGCTAAATACCCACACCGTATTTGTTTGGCACGCTCGGATTTTTTTTTATTGATGAACAGTATTTCGGTAACGTTATAAAAACTTAATTACTATTCTTAATTCGATAGAATCAATGAATAATTGCACTTTGTTAGTATCTTTTTTTTAAACGCAATAAATTATTCAGTGACATTTGGAAAAGTCTTTTCAAAAAGTGACCGAGCCAAAAGTAAACTTGTATGCGCTCAATCTTGTTTTTAATTTCATTCTAATAAAATTTAAAACTGAAACTCACGAGATTCTGTAAAAATTCAGACTGCGATGATTGGCCAAAAATTTATTTTTTGCAGAAACAATGTAATCTACATAATGAATTGTGAAACATACTTCCCCTTACATGGGAACGAGTGACAAGGAACGCACTATTTTGAAGGGAAGAAGAAAGCCTCTAACAAAATTAAGAACATTGAACGAAATAAAACTGAGCTCCGCAAAATGCCAACATCTGTATTTTCAACAGAAATGAGCAAAGTTCCACTAAATTATCGTAAAACCGCTAGTATAGGATCCAAATTCGTTAACATTAAATCGAATGATTTAATAACTAAATACTTTGATTTTGACTAATAAAACTTACAGTTTAAATTCTTGCAGATTTTATTCCGCATACGTAATTTCTGAAACCATCACTAATTTGAGTAACATTTCATAAAACATACACTTCAAAAAATTTGAAGTTACCTCAAGCGGTTTGGACATGCCGACCTTTCAAATTTGAATTTTTTTTAACTTTAAAAAACGCAATATTTTTCTGAAAAGCTACCATGATTTATTCAGCATTTTTTGGGATTAAAAATCTATGTTTTTTTACTTTATCGGATTTAATTGACCATGCATGGACATTTAACAATTGTTTTTAATTTCACTCTGAATTCAAATCTGCTCTGAGATATGAGGAAAGTAGAACGATTTTCATTTTGTTCTATAACAATATCTATGTAAACGATCAGCATCGAAATATGGGTCGATTTAATAGTGACCGTCTGTCCGTCTGCCCCGCGATTACAGCCTTAGTTTAAGAGATATAAAGCGGAGGTTCAGGTCTAAG
This sequence comes from Muscina levida, assembly GCA_964034835.1. Lineage (NCBI taxonomy): Eukaryota > Metazoa > Arthropoda > Insecta > Diptera > Muscidae > Muscina > Muscina levida. The sequence continues at coordinate 88,502,583 of OZ035883.1, read as the reverse complement.
ATACAAATTCCCCCTACTTGGAGTCTGTCCCCGAGATTACAGTTGCAATTAAGTAGCTATCGATCTAAAATTTGGTACGCCAGTTTCTATCCTCTTACTGGAGGTTGAGTTCCAAGATAAGTCCGATCGGTCAAAAACTACTCCCATATCAACTGCCCCTTTTGGGAGTCTGTCCCCGCGATTACAGCTGTAGTTAAATAGCTATCGAGCTGAAATTAAGTATGCAAGCTTCTTTTCTCTAAGCGGAGTCAATGAAGAGCAAGAGCAAGATCGGGCAAAAACTACTCTCATGTCTCACACAAACTCTCCCTTTGTGTCCCCGCGATTACCTACGACTGTAAAGAAATATTGAACTGATATTTGGTATGGAAACTTCTAAGCAGAGGTTACGTTCTGAGATGAACAATATCGGACAAAAACTATTCCCATCTCCCATACACACTCCCCTTTTTTGGGGTGTCCGTCTGTTTCTTCGTGCAATTACAGTTTTCATTTAAGAGCTATCAATCAGAAATTTGATGTAGAAGCATATCGGCAAGGGCACGAAAAATGAAACCACATAGATTTTTTTTTATGTCACAAGGTCCAAAATTTTTTTTATATTTCAAATGTCTAATATGTATAGAATATGGCTTCAATATATGCCGGTGCAAAATTTGTGTCTGCTTTGACATTTTACATCGTTTTCATAAGTGGAACGTGCAAGGTGTATTTGGAAAATATAACAATGTTGGCGAAAAAGGTAAATTTTGTTGTTATTTTTTTATACTTTAGACAGATGATTACTTTTTTTTGATAGACAACAAATCAAGCTATTGATTAGCAAGAAAATTTGTGTACAAAGCTTGGGTTTTGGACCAATTAGGGCTTAAAGTAATCAGCCGCAAATAAATAGTGACGTTACTGACACATTTTTATAAAATGTTTTTTATGCATTAACTAATTTGCAAAGAGGTTCGATGAGCTGATTTTTTTTGAGTACTTTTGAAGTACTTTCATAATCAATGCTTAAATGAAGCATTATTAGCACATAGCAGGGTATTTTTGCAAAAACAGATTGTGTGACGTTACTGACGTATTATTTTAATTTTATTTTTTTAACTTTTTTGCTTAATAATTTGGTATTTAATTGCTCGACTTCGATTCTTGGTGCACAAAGAGACAAGCGTTATGTTAAAAAGCTAAAAGAAAGCAACAAATACGACGAGTACAAAAGGAAAAAGCTCGTCACTGCATAGTAAACAGTGCATGATAATTCGTTGAGGCGTTCCAATATACACAATCGCAAATATTAGTTGCGGAAGCTGCTGAAGAAGAGTTTAGAAAATAAACACCATTTTGGATACGGCCACAATTTTCGCAAACGCAAAAAACATTCGTGACATTCCGTCTTCGCACCAAATACGTACCATTGGGGACGAAATAGCAGCTCAGCAGGGATACAATTAAAATTTTTTATTTTTGTGATATTTTATGATTATTTAATTTTGCAAAAATTAACAAGACTGAATTAATAAAGACTTTTGTTTTTTTTCCAAAAATAATGTTTTTTTATTTTACAGTGTGTCCTGGCATTAGTTCTAAATACTCACACAAAATTTTTATCACAAAAAAAAAACAAAAACAGAAGTTAATTCGACATTTTTTCATACTAAATAGCCGCTAAAACTGAAAAGTAGGGAGAAATAACAAATTTTAATTTTAATGATGCAAAACTGATCAAAAACCAATTTCAACCCTCAAGCTATACACATTATTGAAGAGATAATTTTATTAACTTAACACTCTATCATACAAAAATCAGCTCTAAAGGTCGAGCCCGATTTACTACAATTTTTTTTATGAAACTGGTTTAGTCTTAATATCTCCCCAGGTTGCATCTTAAAACTCCTCTACGATGATTTTTTGGTCGTTTAGGGTCCCTCTATTAACCCAAGAATAAAAAGACCCGAAAATCCTACCGAAATTCGTACGTGTGACGTTACTGACATTTTTGTGTGACGTTACTGACACTGCTTTTATGGCGATTACGTGATTAAAACATCAAATTTAAGCCCACCTTTTGGATAAAAATCATCTTTCAGTCTTCCTTTTTTAAATACTGGGCAATTATAAACATAAACTCTTTTCAATTCGCTCATTTTTACACAAACGTCCAGTAACCTCAAAACACACTTCCAAAATCCGGTGACGTTACTGACGGCTTAAAATTGTCATAACTTCACAACAAAACGAGATACAGCAAAATTGTATGAAACAACAGTTATGACGAGAACTTTCATATGCCGCTCTCAAGTTGGGAGAAATAATGGTATTTAGTAAAGATATTGACCAAAATATGTATACAAACGTGACGTTACTGACGGTGGCCTTGCCCATATATCTTCTAAGCGTAGGTTTAGTTCAAAGATGAGCATTTATTGACAAAAATTACTACCATCTCTCAACATACACCCAAATACATAACAATATTCTCAGCTAATATAAAAACTTCAAGCTATTTGACATATCATATCAGTTATTGACAAGAAATCGATGTGAGAGGCTAAAAGTAACATCCAGTTAACATAAATACTCCTCTTTTTGATGATAAATTTTCGAAGAAAATCATCTTCAATGATGAGGCATATTTTCACCTCAGTGGATTCGTCAATAAGCAGAATTGCCGCATTTGGGCAAATGATAATCCAAGAGTGATTGTCGAAAAACCAATGCACCTACAAAGAGTGACTGTTTGGTGCGGTTTATGGGCTGGCGGCATCGTCGGGCCGTATTTTTTCCAAAATGAAGCCGGTCAGGCAGTAACTGTGAATGGTGTTCGCTATCGTAAGATGATAACGAACTTATTATGGCCCGAATTAAAAGATATGGATGTGGACGATATGTGGTTTTAACAGGACGGTGCCACTTGCCACACAGTAACGAAGCAATGGATCTTTTTCGAGACAAATTCAATGCTATCTCATGTATAATCACCTTGTACCTTGTATAAACATAGTTTGGTACATTCCCCACTCATATCAATCTAAATTTTATAAATTTCTTAACGTTTTCATTCATATTTTACCATTTTTTAGTTTTGTTGCATTCGAAACTCGCTGTGTTCGAAACTTCCCATCAAACCTCTCTCACTTAACATCCTCTGTAAATTCGCTCGAACCTAAGATATTGCTAACAGGGCTCTGAACGGTAGGGGCTGACTTAGACAGCGACGAGGGCACATGCTCTGCGGGTGTTTTGATATTTTTTTGCATGTGCACTGAACAAAATTAATTACGATGCTCAAACAATACTGTATGATTAAAACAGCTTTGAGTAACATCTCATCACTTTTATGTTACAAAACATTTATGAATATGTCACTAAAAGTCAATTTGATTATCATTAAAATTTTCATTATTGTTAATACTATTACAATTTTTATTACAATTAAAGCTTGTTACATTGTTACATTTTTTTTAATATAATTTTTACAATTTTTTTTATATATTTTTACTGTTTTTAATATTTTTAATGCTTCTAATATTTTTGATATATTTTTTAAATATTTTGCATATTTTTTATATTGGTATTACTTTTAAATTTTTTTAAATATTTTTAATACTATTATTTTTACACTGGGACCGTGCACTTTGTCCGATGGCCAAATGCGTAGACAAGAGCTTGTGTTCATTATGCAAAATATACATTCAACATACGCAGGTTTCACTGTCTCAGTTACGATTTTATGAAAAAGCTTACAAATATTAGTGAAGTACTTAAATCGTAATTGTAGTATGGAATAAATATATAAACTTGATTTCCTCATTTGCTCAACTGTTTTTTTCCAGTGCAGTTCTCTCTCTCGCTAACTAACACAACTACAAATCAATTTTGCGCAGCCCTGATTTACATCCATATATACTTACTTTCAGTTGAGCCAAAAATATAGTTTTTGCTTAAATTTCACATAGTTTAATTCAAGCATTAATTGAGCTCAGTTCAAAATTTTTTGAACACTTGTCCAATAAATATATGAAATTAAAGTCAAAAATTATTATTTTCATCGACTATGACAGAATAAAAGAAACGTCCATTCTGTACACAATTTTGTTTCTAATAATACAAAAAAAAAATATTAAAATTGGTCAAGAATTGCGGCCTAAAACTTCCAATATTCAAAAATACCTTTTTTTCCCCACTGTAAGGCGGTACAATACATTGACTATCAAATCCATGAAAAAAAAACGCTTTGGCGTGACCAACCACGTTATGTATAGCGCACATTAAGGCTTTATTGGAACATATAGATTTTTATAAAGAATTAACAATTAACTGTTAAATATTCATAGCTTTTGTAACTTCGCATAACAGTGTTTTAAAATTTAACGTTTAATGTACATAGGAATTTGTTACAAATAATTTTGCAAAAATAAACTAAATATTCATACGCAAAGTAGGAAAAGTTGGACTTAAAGGCCAATGTAAAATCTCGGCCCTTATGTAAATTCTGTTCATACGACCTCGGCTTGTAAAAGCTGCAGAGATGTTGTTCATTAGCTTACACTTTATAAAGATTGCTTATAGTTCAATAAGGCTCCACGTTATTGAGTTGAATGCAATAAAAATACCTTATGTTTTGACTAAATTTTATTTGGCAATGGTTTGCAATAGCCGAAACCATGCAATATTCATCGTTGTGGCTATACAAATTCAAAATCAAGCAATAAATAACGGCACGAAGCATCACATGCACAACAATGAAATTGTATGTCATTCCTCCAACAAATAAATAGCCCATAAATAATATGAATACCGCACAAAATAATGATCATCCTTGTGACACAGGCGGATGTATTTACCAGCATGGAAGCAAACAGTTGAACAGATTTTAGCAGAGCAAATAAATACACATGCATCGAAGCGACCCATGAGCGCATAACGTCTAAACAAATAGACAAATAATAATGTTATAAAGCGCCTATAAAAAACTAAAATCACAATAAAAACATAAATAGACAATGACGCCATGAAATTAGGAATACAAACTTCTACACAAAATACACAACATAAGGATGGGATGCTGCCTTCCAACAAATAGGAACGGAACACATGGAGTGGCGGAACTAACAATTATACTACTGAACAACCACCATTTGATCAATATCAATGCGGTCCCCTTTTGAGCACTCATATAAAATACAGGGTGACATACAAATTATGAAACAATCATTTCGATAGCTGTTAATATACAATAGTAAAAGCATAAGCATATTAATTTTAATAAGGTTACCTTAGTATTAAATTGTAGCATACTTTTTTGATTTCAGAAATTGATGGAACATTTTTGAGAAATTTTAAAAGTGTTTTCAATTTTTATTCAATCACCCTTAGGAATGATGGTATATGTATACCATTTGATACCAGAAAAAGTGTAACGCATTAAAGTAGACGAGTTAGACACCAAGTATCATAAGACCAAATTCATTTCAGGACATTTTAACCGTCCGTCTGTCTGGCTGGCTGGTGCGCATGGTGACTCGAGTAAGCCTTAACTGATCCGCATGATCCTTCTGGTACCTCCCATTCAAATGACCGAATTCACCCTCAAAGTTTTTCATTCATATCTTTTTTTGTAAGTATCCTTTATTTACCCATATTTTCCGATAGATGTTCGGTTACGAAAATTTGACTCAGGAATGAATATGGTCCTTATCGACTGACCCGTTCTGGTATCTCCTACACAAAATGACCTTTTTTTGGCAAACTAATATTTCTTCCATAACATCCAAATGAACAAGTGGGGGATAATTTAATTTGATAAGTTTTAACGAATAAAACTAAACATTTGCCACCTTTGGTACTTCCCATTTATAGTGTTCAAATACTTGAATTTTTCAGAAACCCGGTTTTCGGTTTATTCGAAAAACATTTTTTTCCAACAATTCGGTTTTGGAATACATGATTAAGTAAAAAACTGGATAAATCTGTTTCGTTCGCTTTTTCGGATATTGTAAAATAATACCAAATATACAAGTAAATATGAATCGCTATTCATGTTTTCTTTCAATTAATTAGAGCTTTTAAATGCAGTTTGCTTCAATTAATATCCAATTAATCCAAACAGAAGTTATTATGGAATTTTAACTTAACATATAGTGGACTCTCACAAACTTTGAACGCGTTTCCTGTAAAACTTACATTTTACACGTAGCTTTTTTTAGAATTACTTCTTTAATTTTCTTATGAATGGGATAGCTTCCGGCGTTGTTGGGAATTAACACGCTTTTTAGTTTTGGATTCACAACTAACGGCACCTACTTGTATATCGACGAATGCGAACGTCACTGTTTGAGAAACTTTTGCTAGACATGCCGATTGACTTGACACTATACTACGAAGTTGCTGTCGACAACATCAAGGGTGCCGGAGATGAAAGAAAAATGTAGATGAAGGCTGGTGAAAGGAATCGGAATAAATCTCCCGCATGGTAGTCGCGTGTTCTAACCATCATGTTACGGACGGCAAGATTAACGTCTTTTTTTTATCATTTGACGCTTAGTATAGAGCGGCACCCCTTATGGGACCTCCCATACCAATGTACCTTTCCGCCCACTTCAGAGATGGAGTAATAATATCAATACATCCAACGCTATCGTATCCAAATTCTGTATTTAGTAAAGCTATAACAGGATAAAGTTTTTGAAACAAAATTGGATGTCTAGCCACGCCCCTTCTTGTACCTCCCATACAAATGTGCCATTCCACCCACTTTAGAGATGAAGTAAAAATATCAATAAATACAACGCTATCGTACCCAAATTCTTTATTTTGTAAAGCTATAGCAGAATACAGTTTTGAAGAAAAAAACTGGAAGTCAAGCAACGCCCCTTCTGGTACCTCCTATACAAATTTGCCACTCCGCCCACTTTAGAAATCGAGAAATAATATCAATAGAATAGAAAATTTTGTTGTTTTACTGAGGTTGAGGGTGTATGTAAGTCGGGTTGCCCGACTGAAACTTTCTTACCGGTTTGAATTAAAAATCGATTGACTTCAATAGCTCAAGACTGCTATTATCTTATATTGGGTGATGGTATTTTTCAGTCAGTTCATCTGACTGAAATTTCTTTACTGGTTGTAAAAAACTTCAAATAAATCATATTTTGAAATTTGACTCAGGAATGAATAAGGACTTTAACGACCGGTTCCTTTCCGTACGTAAATATAGACAGGAGAAAACTCTTTTAATACTTAAATAATAAAATGTAAAACACTTGAATAATTCCAAGTTTTTTTTATAAAACAATTATATATACGATCTCTTTTTTTGTTTAAGTCTATTTTGTTGTTTTTCTTTATTTAATAAATTGTTACAGTTAGAGTGTTCTGTATAATTTATTAATTTATTTTTAAAATGTACCTTTATTGAAAATTGTTGCTGGAAGTTTTTTCCTCGATGTACTCTGTTTTGCCTGTTTCATAACGCAACCCAGGACGTGCCACAAAGTTTAATAAACAATAAATGTGTGCGGTAATTTTTGTGGGAAGTATGATAAGAGGTGGGCAGGCAACCCCCTCAATTGCGCTTTTCGTTAAGAAATATTTGAGAGAAGTTAATTTTACGAAAACAGGTCATTTTGTATAGGATATTAGTTTGTGTAAGCCCTCGAATGATTTAAAAATTTTTACTTATGTATCGTGTGTACCATACAGTCCGCTGACAAGACAGTCCGCTGCAGGACTTAAAATTTTAAAAGAAATTAAAATAAGTCTTGTTATAAAAACCATGAAACCTTTATTTTAAGCTTTTAAATAAAAATTTTCGGCGTATAAAGGGATAAATAATAAATAAACGCATTAATTCATTGCATAAAACCAATGGAGTCCAAACACACAACCCTACACAGAACTGCATATTTGCCAATGTGCTTAATGCCGGCCACTATACCTTGAATTAATATCCGATGACTTGTTTATTTTTTAATAATAACCAAACGTCATGCGGAAATAAAACGAATGGAGTTTGACCACATTTCGTCAGCAGGCAATGAAAATGTCACTACAAGAAAACAACTGAAACAATGTACGGCTCGTGTTGCACTTGTTGCAATTTAATAAAAGTTTTCATACACATTTACTTATCATTTACCTCAACACGTACTGTAGCGTGTGGCAATTTGTTCCTCAAATAATTATGAAATGAATTATGCCAAACAGTTTTCATATTAATTTCCACACTAAGAACAGTTTCCTCCCAAATGTCCTGAAACATAATAGTAAAAATTTTTCACCATCAACAGACGCCGTGCCTGTCAATCTGACCATAGAGTGTAGATCGCTCTAGGCGTCTTCCCTTTTCACTGCATATATATGCAGGAACCAGGCTGCGGTGGCAACTCCACGCAGCTACAGTTTCCAATATAAGCAGACATTGTATATTGCCAACGCCTTTTATGGCGGAGGGGTAACGAAAGGAGGAGAAATGTTCAACAATGAATCAACAACCCGGCTGAACTTCATGGGATCCAGAAAACGAAGAGCGTGTTAGAGCGTATGTTAAAGAACAACATAGAGTCTACCCGTACTGCTTTGTCAACGAGAAGCATTATTGGTCCATTGATCCGCGAACATTTTAAGAAACTAATGTCAAGCCTTCATTGGATATTTTCGTTGTAGGTTGCAGCAGTGCTAAAATAATTAACGAATTAGATATATAGTTTTCTCTCAGATATGTATAGATTTTTTTTATCATATTTGAAATGTTAGTCTTCAATAAATATACTTTGAATAGTATTCTTTATATGTTTTATCTGATAATATTCCACCCATTTAGTTGAAAACCTTGTTTGTTTTCAAAAAAATATATTATATCATTTTGAAATTGTCAATATTACGTAATGAAAAATAAAACAAACTCTTTGAGTTTCTTTAAAATCCAAACGGACACATGTACTGTTACATACACTTTTTGCCATAAAATTTTGTTTTTTATTTTTATTTATTGATAAATATGGTATCTAAAAAGTTGTAAACTTTGCCCGACGTTTTAACCTCCTGTTCAAAAAAATGCAAATAAAAGACCTCGTCGTAGGAGTCCCCACCACACCATAACTGAAGCTGGATGATGACCTTTTCCAACCCTTGGATAAGTTCAAAATTTTATACAAAAAATAAAACATTTGAGACCGATCAACATTGGTCGATCTAGCTGGAATAAATTAAATTTTATAATACTTCGAATATATGAAATTTGTTTGCTAGATAAATGAGAAATACCCACTTTAAACAATTTTTAAACACGCATTTTTTTATAAAAATTGTTTAGAAACATATGTCATTTTGTGATATAATAGTTTGCTATCTTTTTTATATTATCCTTATATTAATGTAAGTATAATATAATGTAAATAAATAAACTGTATAGGTGCATTGCTTTTTTTGTGTTTTTTAAATAAATTCTAGGCAAATAAACAAAAAAGTTAAAAAAATATAAAAATATGCTCAGAACACAAATTAAATTAATGAATTAATTATTTAAATTTGTTATAAACCGATTGAAAATTTACAAAATTTCTCATGTTTGATTGTGAATGGTCAAAATCATAACTATGCTGGACATTTTCGGCTGATATCTACTTCACATGCATATGTTTGGCATAATTGTAGATATATATACAGCTGATGATGTACCATTGTGCATCAGTTCGTCACAAAGGGGTCTGAAAACGCGTCATCCTAGTGCGTGACACACTGAATTTGACCAAAAATATCAAACAATAAATAAAGAACACTTTTCTGATCTTGAGCCGAATTTGTTGTATCATTTCGATACACTTAACGTAAATTAATATAATTTACAATTTTATCATAAAATCTCCATAATTGATTATAGAAAGATATTTAAGAATACATATTACAAAAAGACGTTTATTTCGAACGCCAATACACAAAAAGGTGGCTCGAATTCAAACAAGTGCTGTAAAAAAAAAAATTGAAATCGGTCAATATCTTCTGTTCTTGCATCGTGATCAAAGTTGGTGGGGAAGGAGAAAAAATCTACAAAAAGCTCCGTAACTACTCCGTAGTCTCCCCTAGAGGGGTAAAATGTATGACCGACCCCCAGAAATCGAGTTAGAATCAGTCATATGTCAAATTTGACTTCGGAGTCAAAAATGACCTATGAAGGTGATGTAGCCTTTGTAAAACCAAACAACAGTGTATTTTTTTTCTCGATCAGACTTCAAATGACGCAGAAAAGACAGTCAAACAGAACAGTTTTGCGAAAAAATAAGCAAATCTCTTAAACCCTTAATGACGAGGACGAAATAATGGGAATTTTTTTAAATATATTGTCAGTACTACATATAGATTAGTTAAGAAACGAATTTTACATAAACCAGTACAGAAATTTCAGTCATATAAACTGACTGATTAATACCATCACCCAATATAAGATATTGTTTAAGTCGTGAGTTATTGAAATTAATCGATTTGTAATTAAAACCAGTTAGAAAGTTTCAGTCGGGCAACCCGACTTACATTTACCCTTACCCTCAGTAAAACAAATAATTTTCTATTATATTGATATTATTACTCGATTTCGAAAGTGGGCGGAGTGGTACATTTGTATGGGAGGTACGAAAAGGGGTGTGTCTAGGCTTCCAGATTTATTCTCCATAACTTTATCCTGTTATAGCTTTACTAAATACAGAATTTGGGCACGATTACGTTGGGTGTACTGATATTATTACTACATCCGTAAAGTGGGCGGAAAGGTACATTTGTATGGGAGGTACCATAAGGGGCGTGTCTAGACTTCCAATTTTTTCTCCAAAGCTTTGTCCTGTTATAATATAACAAAATACACAATTTGGGCACGATTGTGTCTAGTGTATTGATATTATTACCCTATTTCTAAAGTGGGCGGAGTGGTACATTTGTATGGGAGGTACCAGAAGGGGCGTGTCTAGACTTCCAGATTTTTTCTCCAAAACTTTATCCTGCTTGAACTTTATTAATCGATTTCTAAAGTGGGCGGTACCAGATGTGTATGGGAGGTACCAGATGGGGCGTGGATAGACTTCCAATTTTTTTCTCCAAAACTTTATTCCGTTATTGCTTTACTAAAAATAGAATTTGGGTACGATCACATTTGATTTATTGATATTATTTCTCCATCTCCATAGTAGGCGGAAAGGTAGGTTTGTATGGGAGGTACCAGAAGGGGCGTGGCTAGGCTTTCAACATTTTTTCCAAAACTTTATCCTGCTATAGCTTTACTAAATACAGAATTTGGGGACGATCCCGTTGGGTGTATTGATATTATTACTCGATTTCTAAAGTGGGCGGAATGATGTATTTGTATGGGAGGTACCAGAAGGGGCGGGGCCATGTAGCCCATTTGCAATACCGTAAGTAGTTTTGAGAAAATAATAACTCGTGCAAAATTTCAAAACATTTGGTTGCGTCTTTCGAAAGTTATCGTGCGAACCAGCCGGACAGCCACCAGACAGACAGACAGACAGACAGACGGACATGGCTCAAACGATTTAAAAAGTCATGAATCGAATTTGGTTCAAAGAAACCTAGGGCCTGAAGTGACTCCTTCTATGTGTTACACTTTTGGGTCGTATCAAATGATATATACCCTCATCCCTAAGGGTGATGGTATAAAAAGTAAGAAGAACATTTCAGAAAAATATCCATTTCTATTGAGTTATGTCGACTGTGACCGTATGGTAACAGATTTGAAAAAGGTAAATAAAATGTAGCAGCAAAATAATACATGCAATACATTTTTATGATATTACAAGTCGATTAAACAGGCCAAGTTTAATACCTCCAGATGTCCGTTTGCAAATTAAGGAAGAAACATTAATTTGCCAAAAATGGGTCATTTTGTATGGGAGACACTAGATGGGGTGGGGCAGTTCTGCCCATTTACAATTCCATTACTTAGTTATGGAAAATATTAATACTGAAAAATTTTCATAAGGATATGTTTAGGTTTACTCGAGTTAACCTGCCTATTCCAAAGGGTGACGGTAAAATTACAAACTTTGAAGCCCGGAAGCGATCCCAAAACCTTTAAGAAAAAAATTTAAAAAAATTCACATTGGGTTTTTTAAATACGTCTTAATAAAATTTTAGGTTGGCCCATGAAAAATTTCAAAAGTAAAAAATAAGACTCACCCTAATAAATATTCATAATATGGAGACTCTTTCTATTGCTCTCAATACACAGTGCAACAGTGAAAAAAACACCCGAACGTGACTATATAGGTTCGATAGTACAACCGGAGCTGAGTAAAACCCTAGCTCAGATTGGCTAGATTGGCTACCAAAATTTTTTTTTGGCCTTCGTAACTTTTTGATATCCCTTGGATCCCTTGAAAAAAGGTGACATCAGTTTTTGGCCAACAGTTTGTACAGCGTTTAATCTAGCTCTTTCTCTTCTTAAGCAAAGTTGTAGCTAATAGTCCGCTTAAGAAATTTATGTAATAAAATTTCCCAAAAAAATTAGACATCCCTCGTTTATTTTCAAAAAACTTCGAAAAAAATTCTAATTTTGTCACTATTTTGAATATAAGTCGTAAGGGGGTCCAAATTTTTTGCATACTCTATTCAGAGAAATTGTAGTTTAGGTAACACCGAAAAACTTCTCTGAAGAAACCCATGCAATCTGAACAAGTCTAGGGGTACTAAATGGCTCTCAAAACACACTACCTACTTTAAACAAATCAGTTTTTTAGGAGTTTTGGGCCATTGTGCAAAGTTTTTGCTTGGTATATTTACCAAAAACTTACTAATTGTGTAACTGAACAACTTCTGTAAACAACCAATATGATCGGAATTCTCCACCCCTTTAATTGTTCACAAAGAGCATTATGGTGTTCCTTACATGGCATTTTTTCGAATTTCGTTAAAAATATGTATTAATTGCGATGTTGGTCATCTAGCTTCACCTTACATTTGTTTTTGCTAAAATTACGAATATATTGTGAACAATTTTGTATCGATACTTAGGCATTAGGGTGTGCCGCAATGAGGTTAAAGTTCGAATTTGTTCCCAAATCAGTTTATTGTCGCGGAGTATTTTTCTTTTGTATACAGACTAAGTAGTAATAAGCCGTTCAATAGCCGAAGTGAAGACCTAAAATAGTATGTCTTTACTTTTGCCCTATCTCTTATAGACGCCAAGATATTTGATGTAGAAATTGGGGTATTTTTGAAAAATATAATTAAGCATTTTGAAATTGAATTCCGAAGTAATTTATTATGGGCAACTATATATGTAAGAATTCAATTTATTTTATTAGAATTTTAAACGATTGATGTGAATTATAATAACGAATTAGTTTAATAATGAATAAGAAATATATCTTGATGATGCGCGAACAATCGATTGGTGGTTGATAAATGACAACTTAAACCGGCAATTCTTTTACGACTTTCTACGACTGCCTTCTCCTTCTAGATTTGCTCTTCTTAAACCCCTGAGGAATTAGCATTAGGGTTACCGCCTACATTCGGCCATCCGACTTCTTCATCCGCCTCGGATAACTCCACATCTTCTCCATCTTTCCATGGCTTCATGTAATCGCAGCTGGTCGAGGTTGAATTCGGACCTTCAAATTCAGCTGCCTTTTTCACCTGGTATCTTCCATTTCGATTGTTTTTTATAATTTCATACGGACCCAAAAATTTATTAGCGAGTTTCTTCCCAGTCAAAAATTGTGTGCGTTGAATTGCCACTAAATCACCAACATCATATGATTTCTCTTCCTTGCGACGTTTATCAAATTGTTTTTTATATTTCCTTTGAGCTTCTTGAATTTGGAGTTTTGCTGCTTCTCTATCGGCATCTCTATCTTGCATAAAGGCGTCAGTCATCTCCTCAGTTAACATTTTGTTGATTGACATATCGAAAACAGTTCTAATTTTAACACCAAACATGAGCTCAAACGGTGTAAAACTTGTTGTTTTGTTAATACTGCTGTTTATTGCTCTCTGGACTTTTGCTACATGCTTAAACCACATCTCTGGACGATCAGCTGACAATTTTGACAAAATGTTAATAATAGATCGGTTTATTCTCTCTACTTGACCGTTTCCGCGAGGTACACCAGTTGTAGTTAAAACGTGAGTTATCTCATCCCCTTTACACCACTCCCTGAAGGTGGTAGATGTAAACGCTGCACCCTTATCACTGACTATACGTTCAGGCGCTCCGAATATTTGTGTCCAATCTGATAACTTACGTATGACCTCTTCCGCTGATGTAGTTTTTGTGGGATAAATCCATACGAACTTGCTAAAGGCGTCAACTACGGCAAAAATGTACTTGTACATCTTAGAAGTGGTGTCCATTGGGCCTAAATGATCAACATGAATCGTGCTCAATGGTGTATCCCCTTTATCAATCGTATGTAGATAACCTTCTTGTTTTCCAAGCTTTTTGTTAAAAAGAATACACTTTACGCAATTTTTTATGACCGATTCTACTTTTCTGCGTAAATGTGGAATAAAATACTGCTGTTCAATGCTGTTCATTGTTTTTTCTGCCGCCCAATGTCCACTTTCATGAGCACTTCTAATAATCTCATACTCCATCTTCTTTGGTATAACAACCAGATTAAGACCTCCAACTTGCTTATAAAGCACACCACCAACCACCACATAATCTGCATACGGCTTTACGCCGACAACCTCTTTAACAACTTTTATGTAGTCGTCTTCCTCTTGAGCCCTTTTTAACCTTGCAGATAATTCAGTAGTTATGGCCATTACTTTAGGGTTACGACTTAAAGCGTCAACATGTTGTAGAAGTTTTCCACTCCTGTGTTCAGTACTAAATTGAAAATCTTGTAGATAAACAATCCACCGGGCCACTGCTGGTAATATATCAGATTTCGACAGGGTACTTTTAAAAGCTTGGCAATCTGTAATTAACTTAAAATTTCTCCCAAGTAGATAATGCTTTAACTTTTTCACTGCCAAATACGCCGCTTTTACCTCCAAGTAGTAACTGTGCAATTTCTTATCAGCTTCTGTACATTTTTTACTCCAATAATATACTGGGTACAGCTGGTTATCAAATTGTTGTAATAAAATCGCACCAAATCCTTCTTTTGACGCATCACAATGGAGTTCTGTGCTTGCAAACGGATTGAAAATTTTCAAAACTGGTTGCGTTGTTAAGGCCTGCTTTACGTCTTCAATTGCAACTTTTTCCTTTTCCCCAATTTCAAAATCTGCGGATTTCTTTAGTAGATCACTCAAAGGTTTCGTTATGACTGCGTATCCTTTGATGAATTTCCTGAAATATCCCGTTAAGCCGAGGAATGATTGCAGTCCTTTGATGCTACTTGGCTGCGGAAATAACTTTATAGCCTCACATTTTTCATTATCTGGGGTAATACTTCCATTCTCAATGATTAAGCCAAGAAATGTGACTTTTGTTTGAAGAAACTTGCATTTTTTCCACTTAATCTTCAAGCCATTTTCCGCTGCTACCTGCAGGACCATCTGTAACTTCTTAATTCCGTCCTCGATATCAATAGAGTAGATAATGATATCATCCATGTACATTTGCATGACTGCTTGGTTGATTAAATTGCGAAATATATGGCTAACAAACCTCAAAAACACAGCTGGTGAGTTGCAAAAACCAAAAGGAGCTCTGTTAAATTCAAAAACTCCCTCTCTAGTCACGAACGCAGTAAATCTTTTTGAATTTTCTTCTATAGGCACGTGGAAAAAGGCATTCTCCAGATCAATGACTGAAAATATTTTTGCTCCTTGCAGCTCTTCAATAACCTCTTCCATTAATGGCACTGGGAAACGATCTTTTTGAACCAGTTTGTTCAAATCACGATAATCGATGCAAACGCGCTTTGAATTATCTTTTTTGTTGACGACTACCACTCTACTACTGTAATCAGATGTTGACGGCCTAATGATTCCTTTGACCATCCACTCCTCTATCTGTTGACGTACCACTTGTTGTTGCACCATGGGTAATCTATTTGGTGGATGTCTTACGGGTAAACCTTCCTTTTCGAGTAAAATTTTCATCGAAATTGGACTTATTGCAGTATCAAGTTGCTTTAGGGTTGTAACTTGATACTATTTCGTGGATTTTGCTTCTGTACTGCCTAGGCACTTCATATTGCTCTACCTCAACACAAATATTCATCTCCTTTACTTTCTATGAGGCTTGTGAATGTGTATCCATTTTCATCAGAAGTGTACCTGTATTTTCTCATGACATCATAACCTAAAATTGCCACATACGAAATCGAATCATTGGGAACAACAATCATTTCATGCCAGGTTGACAAATTGTCAATTGTTATTCCCGTACATACAGCACCGACTGGTTGTGTGCGCATCCCTCCAAGACCAATTATATGAGGACAGTGCTTATTTAACCTTGTTAAATTTAGTTTTGAGGCAACTTCTTCTTTAATTAATGATACCTCAGCACCACTATCAATCAAACAATCCAACTCATAACCATTTATTTTCGCTTTTTTTAACATACCACTGTTGTTTTTAATAATGTTAACATTTATATTGTTTTGTGTACACTTTGTTGATATATGCCCATTCTCATTGCACTTAAAGCATTTGACATCCACCTTACATTCTCTTCTTTTATGATCAGCTGAGCCACAATTGTAACAATATTCTTTGGTCATATTCTTTGGTTGTTGTTTATATTTTTTATAACCATTAGCATTTGTATTGTCGTCTTTACTCTTTTTAGTTACTCTTTCGAACAGTTCGCACTGAGTTTTTAAATCTCCAAAATTTTGTGCACTGTATAAACCAATTTTGTATTCTTCTTTGCCTTTGATTCCCTGAGCAATATACTGCATAATGGCTTTGTCTTCTATACTTCCAAGAGAACCAATCTTTCGCATCGCCAGAATATACTCATGTGCACTCTCATTATCTCTCTTAGTACGTTCTCTTAATTGCGTGTGGATATCCGCACTGTTGTACTCGTGATGAAACTCAGAGATAACGTTTGCCTTTAGTTGTTGATACTCATAAACACTGATGGAGTCTACAAACAATTTTGCAATTTTTGTCATCCTTCTTCTTGCAAATACAAATTTTTGTGTCTCGTCCCACTTGTATGCAATAGCACAACATTCAAAATTTTTAAACCACTCCTTTACCCGGACCGCCGACTGCCCATCAAACTCTGGAATAATCTCATCAACGTTTGCTGCTGTAACCTGCGTAGACTTCTCGCCATCTCTTTCTTCCTTTTCGAACTTCACTTTTAACAGCTTAATCAATTCGCTCATTTCAGCCATCTGTATGCTTCTTTTCCAACTTTCAACTTTATTTAAATCAGCACTTGATGATTGATTTTTTGAAATTAGCAATGCTTTAGCTTTAGACCGTGTGAAATAAGTTCGAACTGCAACTTCGTTTCTTACCGCGATCTCGACCCGATAATCTTTTTTTTCTTTTCTATTTGTCTCTGCTCTGTGTCTAACCATTTGCCAACAACACTTTCAAGACGCAACAGTTCTTTTCCAATGGTTGAGCCCCCAAGTGTAAGAATTCAATTTATTTTATTAGAATTTTAAACGATTGATGTGAATTATAATAACGAATTAGTTTAATAATAAATAAGAAATATATCTTGATGATGCGCGAACAATCGATTGGTGGTTGATAAATGACAACTTAAACCGGCAATTCTTTTACGACTTTCTACGACTGCCTTCTCCTTCTAGATTTGCTCTTCTTAAACCCCTGAGGAATTAGCATTAGGGTTACCGCCTACATATATTTCAACTTTTTAAGGTTAATCAAGTTTAAATTTATACGTTCAAATGGTATATGTGAATATGATCAATATCTCTGTCAATTCTCGAGATATCATGCGTTAAAAAACGCATTTTTACTGTAGGCATAGCAATGTCTAATGAACTTTTGTTCCATGTGAATACTTATTGTGTCTACTTACCAATAATGATATATATCATAAAAATAAAAAAGGACCATTGGATATTAATGGTTTTGGTGACATTTGTAAGCAGACACAATGGATATTCAGGTAAAACAAAAGTTCAGTAGTCATTGCTATGCTTTTTAAACCCCTGATATCTCGAGAATTGACAGAGATATTGATCATATTCACATATACCATTTGAACGTATAAATTTAAACTTGATTAACCTTAAAAAGTTGAAATATATAATTGCCCATAATAATCTACATCGAAATTCAATTTCAACATTTTTAATAACTTTTTTAAAAATACCCCCATTTCTATATCAAATATCTCGGCGTCTATAAGAGATATGGTAAAAGCAAACACATATTATTTTAGGTTTTTATTTCAGCTATTGAACGGCTTATTACTACTTAGTCTATATACGAAAGAAAAATACTCCGCGACAATAAACTGATTTGGGAACAAATTCGAACTTTAACCTCATTGCGGCACACCCTAATGCCTAAGTATCGATACAAAATTGTTCACAATATATTCGTAATTTTAGCAAAAACAAATGTAAGGTGAAGCTAGATGACCAACATCGCAATTAATACATATTTTTAACGAAATTCGAAAAAATGCCATGTAAGTAACACCCTAATGCTCTTTGTGAACAATTAAAGGGGTGGAGAATTCCGATCATATTGGTTGTTTACAGAAGTTGTTCAGTTACACAATTAGTAAGTTTTTGGTAAATATACCAAGCAAAAACTTTGCACAATGGCCCAAAACTCCTAAAAAACTGATTTGTTTAAAGTAGGTAGTGTGTTTTGAGAGCCATTTAGTACCCCTAGACTTGTTCAGATTGCATGGGTTTCTTCAGAGAAGTTTTTCGGTGTTACCTAACTACAATTTCTCTGAATAGAGTATGCAAAAAATCTGGACTCCCTACGACTTATATTCAAAATAGTGAAAAAATTAGAATTTTTTTCGAAGTTTTTTGAAAATAAACGAGGGATGTCTAATTTTTTTTGGAAATTTTATTATATCAATTTCTTAAGCGGACTATTAGCTACAACTTTGCTTAAGAAGAGAAAGAGCTAGATTAAACACTGTACAAACTGCTGGCCAAAAACTGATGTCACATTTTTTCAAGTGATCCAAGGGATTTCAAAAAGTTACTTACTTACTTAATTTCCCTTTGCACCCCATGAATGAGGTATGGGATAGCTTCTCGCGTTGTTGTGAATTAACACGCTTTCTATTTTTAGATTCACAACTAACGCCACCTACTTGTTTATCGACGAATGCGAACGTCACTGTTTGAGAAGCTCTTACTAGACACGACGATTGAATCGACGCTTAATACTGCGAAGTTGCTGTCAACAACATTCGAGGGGAGCCGACAATGAAAGAAAATTTTATTTAATTTTTTTTCTTTTAAGATGACTGGAGCCATGTTTGAACCTGCGATCTCCCGCATGGTAGTCGCGTGTTCTAACCACTATGCCACGGCCGGTAATTTGGTAGCCAATCTAGCCAAACTGAGCTAGGGTTTTACTCAGCTCCGGTTGTACTATCGAAACTATATAGTCACGTTCGGGTGTTTTTCAAAAAGTTTGATTTTGTGTCATAGTGGTATTGATGCTTTGAGCACATATAAAAAATCTTATTTTAAATAGACCACCACGCTCGCTACTGACGTCGGATCGCATAACGGTATATCGAGAATGAAAGATCAAAGCATTCATGCAACAGAACTAAATGAACGTTTGAGTCAACAAATAAAGTGTGGCTTGACATATATTTTCCACTTCCCTCTGAAGAAGTAGCAACGCAGGCAAGTATTCAACAAGTGAACCAATACCGTATATAGATGCAGAAGCATTACGCATGTGTATTGATGTCAGGTATATAAAAATCACTTGCCATTCAATGCGCATTGGTGCTAAAAGCCGTAATGCCAATATTTATCCTTCATACCATAGGATTTTGGAAGCCAAGCAGTGATATAAGGATATCGGATGTATCAGATGAGGTCACTCTGCAAGATTTGGTTAACTACGCTGCAGGCCGAATTTCATCATTTGCTGTTATCATCGGGTCCTTTGATATCATCCTTATCAATGAAAATACAGAAGAAATACGTGATGAAAAAATGTTGTTGCCGCTAGATCCTTTTATACCGGGAAAATTTAAGGAATATTTTATTTTCGGTACAAAATATTTGAGGCAATTACCCGAATTAGGTAATAAAGCGAAAATTATTAAACCGTGGGGTTTTCTTTGCAAAAGAGAGCAAAATGAGCGGGAATTTTGAAATCGAGGTAAATATGCGTGAAAGGTAATTAAGCGTGGGTTAATTAAGCGCGTTATAACAATGATATAAAATATAACCTATATTTTATTAATACAATTTTTATTAGTATTGGTGTATTCTGTCATCTACCCAAGTTTGCTAAAGCTGTCATTAGACGACGTGTATTTTACATGTGACATGTCAGTTATCCCAGTGTAAAATTTATACATGTCGTGTGCCCCCTTTCAAACACTGCTTGTGTAAAACAATGTGTTAGATAACATATGTATACATTTCATTTAGAGCGTGCTCTATTTTGATAAGTAATACATATCGGCAATCAGCTGTTTTTGACAAAACAACAAAGCGTTTGCTGACAAAAAGTTGAAAAGGATAAGTATTTATTTCAAATCGTAATCGCAACTAATGATTGTTTTCAAAATATATTTAGTTAAATTGGGCTAATAAAGCTGTGTTTGGCGATGATAAGATATAGCAAAGTCAACTGTTAATGATAAACACATGTATACATACACAAGCACGTTTGAACGCAAAAATTATAAACCAAATGTACACGCTCATTTTGACAGACATGCAGAATTGCATATCGGTTTTTGAAGTGAAAAGCCATGTGTAAAATACACGTCGTCTAATGGTAGCTGTACTGCGTGTCAATATCATACAATTTTTATTGTACATATTTGTTTTCCAACACTTCCATGTCATAGCATTTGTTTGAAGGCAACAGCGTAATATTTACTCTTGCTAAGGCCCAATTATGAGTTCCAACTGTGTAAAATTTTTGAACGATATCGAGCTATCCTAATGCTATGTTTAGACGGTTGTCTTACAATTTTGTCAGTAAATGCCGTGTGCTTAAAATTTTTAGAAATAGCATTGTTAGTAGTTATTAAAAAAATTATATTGTCAGACATCTGACAGTCGAGTGAATACAATACGTTGACATTGTCAGATACAGATACTGTATGATGATTGTCAGAATCTTTTCATTGACAAATGTAAAAAGTTTATGCATGTGGCGACGGCACCATTTTTATAGAATTATTTTATGGCAACACTGTCCATAAAGATATGAAAATAAAACAAAAGATCTGGCAACAATGACAACCGTGTAAACTTACAATTTTTGTTGGATTGACAGTAGTCTGGCAATACAATTTTAAGGATTTCTAACAATGGTCTGAACTGACAATTTACCTTTTGCAAACAATTTATCTTTATCAGTACATTGACAACGTTGTAAGATCTGACAACCGTCTGTACATAGCTTAATACTCCCCAAAAGATTCTATAGAGGATGTGGTCGGGAGGCAGCCTAAAAATAGATAGGCGTAAATCTCGTGTTATTATTGTTGCTTGTATTTTTGTACATTTTTTATGGTGATACAACTAACTAGCTGATTTAAGTTTTTGTCAATTTAGGTTGATTTGTCAAATTTTGTCGTTTTTATCCCGAATTATTTAGTTTTTGTTCAAATTCTGTCAACAGAGTTTGGTAGTTCCTAACACTTTCCAAAAATTATGTGCACGTTGTTGTTGCAGTGCCAAAGTTGTGGTTGTAGTGCTACCACCCAGCAGCAAAAAATGGGGCTTTGCATGCCTTCTTACAGGCCTGCAAAGGCAGTCAGAAGCCCTACCCCTCAAATGCAGTCTTCATTTCAAATTAACATAGGGTGTCATAGGCAGGCAAGGCCTGAACATTCCCTTTCTCATTGAAGGCGTTTCAGTAGGCATGCCTAGTATGTCCTGCTCGGAGTCCTAATAACAAGGGCCTTCTATGAGGCATTGCTACTGCAGACCAGCTTGCAGGCCTGCAAAAGAGCATTTATAGAAGGACTTAAATAAAAAAAAACATATGCGAATTATTTCCATATTAAATGATTTCCTACTTTTTATAAATGTTTAATACAATATTTATTACAATTTGTAATAACTATTTTTTTTAAACTCCAGCAGCGGGAATCGAACTCGCGACCTCAGTACTCATAGTTGGGCATGCTACCTACTCGGCTATCTCGTGATGTAGTTGTTGTAGGACAAATAACAAACATGTGGTTTTCATAAACAACAGCATCTGTCTTTCCTTCCTTTAGAGGCCTGTCTACAGGGCTAATCGGAGAAGTGACAAGTGCATGGCTATGAACGTCAATTCTGCCTTCTACTAATAGGACTGTTAACAGGCCTGTTTAAGGCAAGAAAGTTTGCATGCCCTTTGTGCACATCTATGGTATTTTGTGGGGTACACAGTAGGGCTGCTCACAGGCCAGTTTTTAGAAGGGAAATAGGCATGTCTGCGGGATCTTTTCTCACCCTAGTAAGAGGCCTCATTACAGGTCTCATTTGAGAAGCGAAATGTGCATGGGTATGGAATTTTTTGTTAGGCTTAGTGAAGGACTTATTATAGCCTGTATACATGCCTGGAAAAAGAAGGCGTATTTAAATGTCAACAAACTGCCATTGAAGGCATGTTTGCAGGCATATTTTTACAATGCCTCGTCTTTTCCGCTGCTGGGCAGCTTATTAAATGCGCATGTAGTTGCATGTAAGGTTCCTCTTTTTTGTTGGTACTACAGACTAATTGTGTTTTAAATTATTTGGATATAGT
This sequence comes from Muscina levida, assembly GCA_964034835.1. Lineage (NCBI taxonomy): Eukaryota > Metazoa > Arthropoda > Insecta > Diptera > Muscidae > Muscina > Muscina levida. The sequence goes on along the minus strand of OZ035883.1, from coordinate 88,479,711 downwards.
AGAACACGGTAAACAATATGTGCTGCGAAGTGAACTTAAGTTGTTGGTTTAATTTGTTTCTTATTGGTTTTACTAAAAGAGGTAGTGCCGTGAAAGTTGTTAGAATACTAAATTGTGAAGCTTTGTAAATTTTATAGAATACCTTCCCGAATTTACAATATTCAATAGCCTAGCCAGATGTCGAGCACTTCACCTAGTGCAAACAAAGTATCTACACATACACATGTGATTGTGAGACATCAATACGCGTTTTAATATTTGTGGTAAAATTATGTTGATGGTAGCGTCGGATGGCTCTGTTTGTACGTTATATTGGCCTTATTGCTATTGCTCTATGTTCATATGAGTGAGTCCTTTTCTGGTATTTGTATAGAGTTTATTTGTTGTTGTTTCATGGTGTTACCGCTATTTACAATAAATAACACTGTCCACAAGAGCCATAGTGTTAGTTCTCTATGTAGTACATATGAGTACGAGCTCGTGTCATGCCGAACATAACGATGTGTATGTATGTTGTTAGTGTATTGATTTATACGTACAACGTCACCAAGTTATGCAATTGTGGCAATTTGGCACGTATTTCTAAGATTGTCACGTTCGCGTTGTAAACATAAATCAGGCCTATTTTGTCATTATTGGTTAGAGTTGGTGCTGTTGCACAATCACACGCCGTACATATATTACATTTCTTCAGCAGTCCGTTATTCGGAGCCCTAGTTGCCACAGAGCTACTAGCAGTGCAGTGTAATATTGTACGTGTGAGTTTGTTAGTATACAAATACACAATGATGTTGATGCTATTATTAGTAGTATAGATGCTGTAGCTATTTCACATTTTTACATGGATGTGTGGCAGAATACAGCTCACAGCCAAACGCACATTTGTCCGCATGATGTATAACTCAAAAGGTACAGGGTGACATAAATGATGGCATTCGCTGAAAAGGATAATATTGCGATTTTTTAAATAAAGTTCGTATTTCTAGAAAAGCATTGTAAGGACTTGGTGTTGTGCCATTTACACCAAGATTTGAGAGTATTTTATAAAAATAACATGCTGTTTTTTACGCTTAGAATAGCCGGGGGTAACTTTACTGGAAGCACACTGTTGCCTTTTTTAAGACCAATCGAAGCTTAAAAGTGTAAAAGCAGCATAACCAAACGTTAGCGAACCCCTTAATCAGGTGTGCTGTGTGTCAGGGGTATTCTAACGGAGCCTCACTAACTACCTGAGTGCCTTAGTGAGTAACAGATTTATGTATCAAGTCCTTACCGTGTGAATCCCCTACACTCGTGAGACTATGGAGGCCATACAAAAACAAACAAACTAAAAACAACGAAAACGAACAGACAAAACACTGATGACGAAAACGCCAACAAAACTGAGATCAGTCTGGCTGACATGTATCTATGAACAGCATGATGCAATCATGCTGCATCTTCAGTGTGACCAGATCTAAAAGAGTGTTGCAGCTAAATAAGCATTTAAATAATGCTAAAAAAAAGCTAAAAAAAATTTTAAAATGCTAAATTTAAAAACGTTTTTTAAATAAAAAGATCACTATAAAGCGTTTATTTTTTTACAATTTTGTATTCAATGTTGCCTTAGAAATATTTTTCATTAGAATAAAACAATGTCATGTAATAATTCAACCATGCATTGTTGAGCCATGGCAAACAACAAAGAAATAACTATTTATTGAATAAACCTGTACAGAAATTTCAGTCAGTTAAACTGACTGATAAATACCATCACCCAATATAAGATATTGTTTAATTCTTGAGTTATTGAAATTAATCGATTTGTAATTAAAACCAGTTAGATAGTTTCAATCGGGCAACCCGAATTACATTTACCCTTACCCTCAGTAAAACAAATAATTTTCTATTATATTGATATTATTACTCGATTTCGAATGTGGGCAGAGCGTACATTTGTATGGGAGGTTGAAAAGGGGTGTGTATAGGCTTCCAGATTTATTCTCCATAACTTTATCCTGTTATAGCTTTACTAAATACAGAATTTGGGTACGATTGCGTTGGGTGTACTGATATTATTACTACATCCCTAAAGTGGGCGGAAAGGTACATTTGTATAGGAGGTACCATAAGGGGCGTGTCTAGACTTCCAATTTTTTCTCCAAAACTTTGTCCTGTTATAATATAACAAAATACAGAATTTGGGCACGATCGTGTCTAGTGTATTGATATTATTACCCTATTTCTAAAGTGGGCGGAGTGGTACATTTGTATGGGAGGTACCAGAAGGGGCGTGTCTAGACTTCCAGATTTTTTCTCCAAATCTTTATCCTGCTTGAACTTTACCAAATACAGAATTTGGGCACGATCGCGTTAGGTCTTTTAATAATATTAATCGATTTCTAAAGTGGGCGGTACCAGATGTGTATGGGAGGTACCAGATGGGGCGTGGATAGACTTCCAATTTTTTTCTCCAAAACTTTATCCCGTTATTGCTTCACTAAAAATAGAATTTGGGTACGATCACGTTTGATTTATTGATATTATTTCTCCATCTCCATAGTGGGCGGAAAGGTAGGTTTGTATGGGAGATACCAGCAGAGGGCGTGGCTAGGCTTTCAAAATTTTTACTAAACTTTATCCTGTAATAGCTTTACTAAATACAGAATTTGGGGACGATCCCGTAGGGTGTCTTGATATTATTACTCGATATCTAAAGTGGGCGGAATGATGTATTTGTATGGGAGGTACCAGAAGGGGCGGGGCCATGTAGCCCATTTGCAATACCGTAAGTAGTTTTGAGATAATAATAACTCGTGCAAAATTTCAAAAGATTTGGTTGCGTCTTTCGAAAGTTATCGTGCGAACCAGCCGGACAGACAGACCGACGGACATGTCTTAAACGACTTAAAAAGTCATGAATCGAATTTGGTTCAAAGAAACCTAGGGTCTGAAGTGACTCCTTCTATGTGTTACACTTTTGGGTCGTATCAAATGATATATACCCTCATCCCTAAGGGTGATGGTATAAAAAGAAACATAAAGTCTTACATACATAAAAGAAAAAGTGTTCATTCAATTCACTATCACATTGGTTTGTACATACATACATATATGTATATTTATATAAACCAGTACAGAAATTTCAGTCAGTTAAACTGACTGATAAATACCATCACCCAATATAATATATTGTTTAAGTCTTGAGTTATTGAAAATAATCGATTTGTAATTAAAACCAGTTAGAAAGTTTCAGTCGGGCAACCCGACTTACATTTACCCTTACCCTCAGTAAAACAAATAATTTTCTATTTTATTGATATTATTACTCGATTTCGAAATTGGGCGGAGTGGTACATTTATATGGGAGGTACGTGAAGGGGTGTGTTTAGGCTCCAGATTTATTCTCCATAACTTTATCCTGTTATAGCTTTACTAAATACAGAATTTGCGCACGATTGCGTTGGGTGTACTGATATTATTACTACATCCCAAAAGTGGGCGGAAAGGTGCATTTGTATGGGAGGTACCATAAGGGGCGTGTCTGGCTTCCAATTTTTTCTCCAAAACTTTGTCCTGTTATAATATAACAAAATACAGAATTTGGGCACGATCGTGTCGAGTGTATTGATATTATTACCCTATTTCTAAAGTGGGCGGAGTGGTACATTTGTATGGGAGGTACCAGAAGGGGCGTGTCTAGACTTCCAGATTTTTTCTCCAAAACTTTATCCTGCTTAAACTTTACCAAATACAGAATTTGGGCACGATCGCGTTAGGTCTTTTAATAATATTAATCGATTTCTAAAGTGGGCGGTACCAGATGTGTATGGGAGGTACCAGATGGGGCGTGAATAGACTTCCAATTTTTTTCTCTAAAACTTTATCTTGTTATAGCTTTACTCAAAATAGAATTTGGGTACGATCACGTTTAATTTATTGATATTATTTCTCCATCCCTATAGTGGGCGGAAAGGTAGATTTGTATGGAAGGTACCAGAAGGGGCGTGGCTAGGCTTTCAAAATTTTTTCCAAAACTTTATCCTGTTATAGCTTTACTAAATACAGAATTTGGGGACGATCCCGTAGGGTGTATTGATATTATTACTCGATTTCTAAAGTGGGCGGAATGATGTATTTGTATGGGAGGTACCAGAAGGGGCGGGGCCATGTAGCCCATTTGCAATACCGTAAGTAGTTTTGAGAAAATAATAACTCGTGCAAAATTTCAAAACATTTGGTTGCGTCTTTCGAAAGTTATCGTGCGAACCAGCCGGACAGCCACCCGACAGACAGACAGACAGACAGACAGACAGACAGACAGACAGACAGACGGACATGGCTCAAACGACTTAAAAAGTCATGAATCGAATTTGGTTCAAAGAAACCTAGGGTCTAAAGTGACTCCTTCTATGTGTTACATTTTTGGGTCGTATCAAATGATATATACCTTCATCCCTACGGGTGATGGTATAAAAACCAGTAAGAAAGTTTCAGTCGGGCAACCCGACTTACATACATATACCATCACCCTCAGTAAAACAAAAAAAAACTATTATATTGATATTATTACTCGATATCTGAGGGATGAGGGTATATATCATTTGATACGACCCAAAAGTGCAACACATAGAAGGAGTCACTTTAGATCCTAGGTTTCTTTGAACCAAATTCGATTCATGACTTTTTAAGTCTGTCTGTCCGGCTGGTTCGCACGATAACTTTCGAAAGACGCAACCAAATGTTTTGAAATTTTGCACGAGTTAATATTTTCCTAAAACTACTTACGGTATTGCAAATGGCCTACATGGCCCCGCCCCTTCTGCTACCTCCCATACAAATGTACCACTCCGCCCTCTTTAAAAATCGAGTAATAATATCAATATAATAGAAAATTATTTGTTTTACTGAGGGTAAGGGTATATGTAAGTCGGGTTGCCCGACTGAAGCTTTCTAACTGGTTTTAATTACAAATCGGTTAATTTCAATAACTCAAGACTTAAACAATATCTTATAGTGGGTGATGGTATTTATTAGTCAGTTTATCTGACTGAAATTTCTGTACTGGTTAAATATCATGTTACCAAATGATAAATTTTAATTATCCCGAAGAGTCGGTCGAAATATCATTAACATACTTGTTTTTTCGCAAAGTTTATTATACCTTTTCAATCCGCGTCTAATGTAAAGAAGTGAATTCATAGTGTGCAATATCATTCTATTTTTAATTTTTGTTTTTGAAAGGTTCATTTCACTGAAATCTCTTTCAACTTCTGCGTTACTAAAACTAGAAACTTCATAACAAAAGAAGACAATTCCTTGAACGGGTCTTTATTTAAATTATTTTTATATTCGTATACACTTATCCAGAAATCAATTGTTGAGTTTTTGTTTACTCATTCATATGTACTTAGCTTTTGCCATTGCTTTTCTAAAATAGTAATTTCTTCCACTGTGAAATCTTCTATTCAATGTCCAAAATGTTCATATAATTAAAATTTTTTAGTTTTAAAACTGTTTTCTACAGAAACATAATTGTATTTTTAGAATTTAGAAAATTTGGTAGCAATCGTTGTCCAAGCTGATATATTAATTGAGCTGTAAACTTTCGGCAAGTAACTCTTATTTTATTTTCTTCTTCAGAATTGATTTCATCTTTCTTTGACTTTAAAAATTCTTCAAAGTTGTAATTAAATATGGTGTTGGAACAAAAAAATCTTCTAAACGCGAATTTAAGAGAACAAATGTATCAGATTAAATAATGCTAAAAAATGCTAAATTAATAATTACAAAAAGCTAAAAAACCAGTACAGAAATTTCAGTCAGTTAAACTGACTGATAAATACCATCACCCAATATAATATATTGTTTAAGTCTTGAGTTATTGAAAATAATCGATTTGTAATTAAAACCAGTTAGAAAGTTTCAGTCGGGCAACCCGACTTACATTTACCCTTACCCTCAGTAAAACAAATAATTTTCTATTTTATTGATATTATTACTCGATTTCGAAATTGGGCGGAGAAGTGGTACATTTATATGGGAGGTACGTGAAGGGGTGTGTTTAGGCTCCAGATTTATTCTCCATAACTTTATCCTGTTATAGCTTTACTAAATACAGAATTTGCGCACGATTGCGTTGGGTGTACTGATATTATTACTACATCCCAAAAGTCGGCGGAAAGGTACATTTGTATGGGATGTACCATAAGGGGCGTGTCTAGACTTCCAATTTTTTCTCCAAAACTTTGTCCTGTTATAATATAACAAAATACAGAATTTGGGCACGATCGTGTCGAGTGTATTGATATTATTACTCTATTTCTAAAGTGGGCGGAGTGGTACATTTGTATGGGAGGTACCAGAAGGGGCGTGTCTAGACTTCCAGATTTTTTCTCCAAAACTTTATCCTGCTTAAACTTTACCAAATACAGAATTTGGGCACGATCGCGTTAGGTCTTTTAATAATATTAATCGATTTCTAAAGTGGGCGGTACCAGATGTGTATGGGAGGTACCAGATGGGGCGTGAATAGACTTCCAATTTTTCTCTCTAAAACTTTATCTTGTTATAGCTTTACTCAAAATAGAATTTGGGTACGATCACGTTTAATTTATTGATATTATTTCTCCATCTCTATAGTGGGCGGAAAGGTAGATTTGTATGGGAGGTACCAGAAGGGGCGTGGCTAGGCTTTCAAAATTTTTTCCAAAACTTTATCCTGTTATAGCTTTACTAAATACAGAATTTGGGGACGATTCCGTAGGGTGTATTGATATTATTACTCGATTTCTAAAGTGGCCGGAATGATGTATTTGTATGGGAGGTACCAGAAGGGGCGGGGCCATGTAGCCCATTTGCAATACCGTAAGTAGTTTTGAGAAAATAATAACTCGTGCAAAATTTCGAAACATTTGGTTGCGTCTTTCGAAAGTTATCGTGCGAACCAGCCGGACAGCCACCCGACAGACAGACAGACAGACAGACAGACAGACAGACAGACAGACAGACAGACAGACAGACAGACGGACATGGCTCAAACGACTTAAAAAGTCATGAATCGAATTTGGTTCAAAGAAACCTAGGGTCTAAAGTGACTCCTTCTATGTGTTACACTTTTGGGTCGTATCAAATGATATATACCTTCATCCCTACGGGTGATGGTATAAAAATGCTAAATGCTAAATGAAAATTTTGCGGCTAAATACAAAAATAAAATGCTAAATCTAGCTGCAAAAATGCTAAAATGGTCACACTGTGCATCTTACCAAAGAATTAAGTAGGTGATCAAAACAATGAGGCACAAGGTGAGAGCGTCCTGTTCTTAAAAGATTTGATGGGTGAGACCAGCTCAAAGGAAATGGATGATGCGATCATCGCGTTTTCTTAATTTGACACCGACTTAGTTCCAAGAAGGTATAGTCCAGACTGTGACACAAAAACTAATACTAATACGAATGACAAGACTTCCCTGTCCCGCCCAAATGCCACGGTCTCCCCGTCGAACTGTGCGGATACGGCCACAACCAATAAGGGCAACCTGAGGAGTGCCTTATTGAAAAAGACAAGGAACACGTAATGAAGCTTCAGAAAAAATATCCTGACTCCAGATACCTTAAAAAGTCCTCTAAAAATCTCCTCCTCCATTTTCTGGTGGCTTTTAAGACCTGCGAAACCGCGCATCAAAGCTGCGGCGATGGGAAAGCTGTGGACGTTAAGTCCAAGGCTCCTCAATTATCGACTGGAGTCGAGACTGCCGTGAGGCAATCAATTTCAAAGGCTACGATGGACAAGAAAACGAACAAGGCCCATAGCTTGTCAGAAGGTTAAGAGTGCTAACTCTGCTGACGAACCCGTCAAAGGCACAAAGCGACCAAGGAGACAGTACTGTAACTAGGCAGTGTGAACACAGATCAGGTCAGCTTATTGAATGTGGATTCGTCTAAGGGAATCAAAACTATTGATATATGTTTATTGAATCGATGGACGAGTTCTATGTTTCTGTGTTTCATATTGTTATTAAAATCATTCAGATGTTCATTAATATAACTATTAATTAATGCGACTTTACACCTTTCAATTGGTGTTTGTTTGTGTGCCCAGTAGGCACCGGCCGTGGCATAGTGGTTAGAACACGCGACTACCATGCGGGAGATCGCAGGTACAAACCTGGCTCCAGTCATCTTAAAAAAAAATTGTTCTTTCATTGTCGGCTCCCCTCGAATGTTGTTGACAGCAACTTCGCAGTATTAAGTGTCGAGTCAATCGGCGTGTCTTGTAAGAGCTTCTCAAACAGTGACGTTCGCATTCGTCGATAAACAAGTAGGTGCCGTTAGTTGTGAATCTAAAAATAGAAAGCGTGTTAATTCACAACAACGCGAGAAGCTTTCCCGTACCTCATTCATGGGGTGCAAAGGGAAATTAAGTAAGTAGGCATATGACTAATTTTGACAAAAAATTAGGCATACCACTAAGTGGTGCCAAATATTGTACAAGTAATGAATATAACCTTTTTAGGTGATTTGGGTTCACAAATGTTCCGCACCAAACGCGATTTCTACAACAAGTCAGATTTTTGTTTTTAATATTTTCAATTGTTATATTAAATAAATTTTAAGTTTAAAGTATGTGATGATTCACAAAATGGCAAAATGTCTTGCATAATTTTAATTGCACGCCATGCGCAGATGTTTCTAAGCTGAACTTTCTGAATAGCTGATGGTTTTTGACCCAATGCCTGAGAAAACTTTCATTTGTTAAGCCGAACAATGACATTTGTAGTATGGCGAAATCATTTTTGTTAAAACTATGATCAGAAAACCAAGGTTAGGTGACGTCAAAAAAAGAAGTGGGCTGCCACCTCTATATCAGGCTACTATTAGTTAATATAGTTAAAGATTTCAAGTAAAAAAATTTATGTATTGCTGCGAGTTGGCAACTCTGTAATTGAAATCACTTTGACAGATTTGTGAAAAAATAAAACAACAAAGCAAAACGTCAAAAACAGCTGATGGGATGACGTAACCACTGTAGGAAAACCTTGAGTGGCTATATGATCTAAAAAAAAGTAATTGCGTTTGGTGCGGAAACTTTTTGCAATTTCGAATAAAAATAAATAATGGGAGTTCGTACTTTTTTATGCTCTATTCGACTATGCTATGCCATTTTTCCTATTTGCAAAAATTTTAAAAAGTTATATGTTAGTGTCCTTTCATCTGTATTCAGTAAAAACAGGGTTGCAACAATCTTGCAAAAACTTGGTATTTTCCAATAGCGAAAGCTTTTGAAATTAACAAAATAACGCATTGACAACAATATACTTTAAAAGACGGGCGAATAGGAAGTTAAAAAACGATTAAAAACTTGATCGTCTGGTAAGCAATCGTACGTCTGCCTACACGAAAAACGGCTGAAGTGCAGAATATGGGGCGGGAGCCCGATTAAAAAAAAATATGCCATTGTCTTCGTCTTGGTCCCCAAACATCGGAATGGTAGGTCAAAGTTGGCGCTCAGGCCCATGGGGCCCGGGGAGTCAAAAAAGGGGCCTCTTTCGGTTCTATGATGACCCCCCATGTGCGGGTACACAAGGGGGGTTATCATAGAGCCCAAGGGGCCCCTTTTTTTGGGCCTTAGCGCCAGCTTTGACCTTGATTTATGTATTTTAGGGCGTATTTGGGGGGGAGTGGAATTTTTTTTTTTGGGCTCCCGTCCCATTTTCTGCACTTTTGCCCGAAAAACTTCGTTCAACAGGTTATAAGACGACAATCTCGTAATTTATCTTCTGGTGAAACAAACCACCTCCCTCAACACCAGGGCCAGATTGCCAGGGCCGGATTGCCAGACTGACTCAAGAGGGTAGGATGAGAGATAGATTTGGAACCGTAAGGTTCCCTCATCCCTTCATAAGCTGTAAGAAACAGGCCAAAGTGGAACAGTTAATCTGCATTATTGTACAGCTGCTGCGCCCCCCAAGAGCCATAGGTGGAGCTTTAGTCCAAGAACCCTGGATTGTTAGAGATGGGATTCTACCCGGTATTTACCCATTTTACGGGTAAATACCCGGTATATAGCTTTTTTGGGTATTTTTAAAAATTATTTGAAATGCAGCATTAGGCAATTAATTATTTCAATTAGCTGAAACGTCATTTAAAATTACTCTTTAATTCTGATGATTTCCACATAAATATTAAAAACGTTTAACTAAACTGTATTAAACTGGATTAAAATTGTAAAAAGGTATGTATTTTTTTGTGGAGCTAATACTAGTGAAATAAAACAATAAACTTTAAACAACATGGAAGTATATGTGCAAATATGAAAAAAATGTGCAAACAACACAAAATCAGTTATTTGCAGATATTTTGAAACTGCTTTTAAATGGGCAAATGTTAATAAAATGACAAAACATTTAATACATTATCCTAAAGGGCCAATTTTGGTGAACAGAGAAATTAGTGGAAGGAATGCAGATGAAGTGACAAAAATTTCAACCAAATATTCGATTCAGTTCAGAGATGTGTTAAGCTCATCGAATTCTCCCTAAGTACCAAACTCATGCCAAATAATGTCTGATGAGTGTAAAACGAACCTTCATTAGAAACTAGCCTATACTATTCCTGTATCAGGTACTCCCTTCGCAGTTGTGGAACATCCGGTCTGGATACAGTTTTTGAAGAATTACAACCTTTATATAAATTGCCAAACAGAAAAGCAATTTCCAGCAAATAAAACAAACTATACAATGAAATAGCTTACAATGTGTTTGCTTACTAAATTTTCTACAAGACAGTTTATACTCATACTTTTGGTAAATACCCGGGTATTTACCCATTTTTACCCAATTTTACCCAGGTATTTACCAATTGGGTATTTACCCTTTTCCCATCTCTATGGATTGTTGGCGACAAAGTCTGGGGTTTGAAAGACGAAAGCAACAATCTGTTTGTGGCCGACATCCCTGAATGGGTAAGAAATTGAATTGTAGCTAATAAGAAACTTAACATAATTGGGTAGTACCAATATTTTTCGACCCAGTCTGGATTTGGATTGCTTACGATTTCTATGAAATTCAGCACTTATATTCTCCTTGCTTTTATCCTTTAATCACCTAAAGTACTTCCTGCTATGGGTTGCTGACTGATAACTACAATTTGGACGGATTGTTGTATGACAACGATAACAAATTTTCTGAAGGTGAAGTTGTTGCAGCAAAAGAGCCTATAGATCCGTTAATGTTGACATATTTTTAATAAGTTTGTTACAAACTTTTGTAAAAATGATTTTGCAAGACCGTTTGCTGTCCAGAATATGTTAGTCGAAATTTTTTAAATAATTAAGTGAATTGACATAGATCTCGCTTAAGTATAAAATAGGTATTACTTTTTGTAAAACTTATATCCATATTTCAGAACTCGTTGTACGAACCCCGAATTTCTGTTTTTTTTGTCAACTGACATTAAAACATCCAAGGTATTTTTTATCAGTGTTCACAATGTTTATTTAGAAACGACAGGTTCTATGTTTTCCACTTTAAAAGGCTTTAAGAGGTTTGTAATAATTTGAGGAATGAAGTTGCACTTCATCAAGTTTCCGCTGAAAATATTACTAGTAAGCTTTATTTATAAAAAGGCATACAATATATGATTTATAACAAGTTGTGAACAAATATGAAAAATGTTGACGCTTTTACTTGTGAACATTTCTATATTTGACTCTGACACAGACATGACAGATATAGCAATTTACAAATGTAACTATACTAGCTGATACGGGCAAACGTTATTTTGCCTTCAAATTTTATTTTCAACACAGTTACTTGAGTTACGGTGCAAAAACACAAAAAAAACTAAATATTGCGCCATCTGTCGGACGAACTTCAAACTACACAGAAACACTACTCACCCATAGAGCATGCATATAAAATTTGGTCAACATCAGTCCAGTAGTTTTTGAGTTTAGCTATCACGAACATACACGTAATTTTTATATATGTAGAGATAGATCGTTGAAAAGGCCGCAGTCTCTCATTTCCAAATCCACCAGCTAAAATGTGCATAGAGAAACGAAAACCCGGTTTTTACCCGTAAATCAAGATTTTGGGGGTGTTTCAGAAATTTCGAAAACAGATTCTTGTTGTACTAAGCAGGCCCTACCAAAAAAGTGGGGGAGTTTTAGAAATTGCAATCGGTGCGTGAACTTTTTTCACCAAAATTACGTAAAATATGATTTTTTATCAGTACAATCGGATTATTGCATATAAAGTACAAAGTGTTTTGAAATTCCTCGTTACAGCTTAGTTATGTTTTGAATAAATCCAAAAATCGAACTGGAATAATCAATTTTTGTTACGTGCTCTTGAGCAATCAACCTCGATAGGTATTCCTTGGGCTATAACCCAAGGCAAGGGCGTAGCCAGGATCTTGTGTAGGGAGGGGCAGTCGGTTTTACATTTCATGCTAATAGTATGTTTACAAAAATAAAACTAAGAACCTAACGAAAAATCAATACTTATGGTTTTGACAATATTTTGTCATATAATACAAAAGTAGAGTTCGAGTTCATGTAGTACCAAAAAATTGTTTTTAATTTGTTGTTTTGTTGTTTTATTTATTGTAAATTTTTTGAGCGATTTTAAAAATTTTTTATCTTGTGTTATTTGAAACAAAATTGTGCACAGAATGAAAGTTTTTTTTTTCTGAATTCCTCATCATTATTTTTTTTTAAATGTGTTAAAGTCCATGAAAAAATAATTTTTGAGCATATTGTGAGCATATGTTACAAATTGAACTAAGTAATTTTTTTTTGCTTATATACCAAAAATTAAATTTTAAACTATAAACAAAATAATATTTTGTGTTTACAAGTAGGCTAAGTAGTGTGTTTTTCATTTAAAAATACCAATACGATAACATGTTACATCATCTGTCAAAATAAAGAAATTTCATCGAATTTGACAATTTTTAAAAAAATAATAATAAGGAATTTAAAATAACAAATCTTTTTGTGCACAACTTTGTTATAATACAATAAAAGATTTTGAAAATCGATCAAGAATTGGGGCCTAAAAACCCTTTTTTTCCACTTTGGGCGGTAGGCTCAAAACAGTTTTAGGTTGCATGAAAATGACGATGAAAAGTGTAAATGCCACTGTATTCTGGGTTGATCGTACTTTAAACCAGTACAGAAATTTCAGTCAGGTACACTGACTGATAAATACCATCACCCAATATAAGATATTGTTTAGTTTTGAGTAATTGAAATTATAAAATTTTTAATTAAAATAAAATTACTTATATATTTTGGAGCAAAACCGTAAAAACTTTGACTTACTTGTACAGTCGGTACAATTAGAGCTAGAACAACGTGTCTGTTTTTTTCGTAAATCAACGTACAATTAACGCTTACCTTAGCAACACTTGTCTGAATTCAGTGTATATACAAAATGATATGTATATAAAAGGGGCAATATCGATTATTTATATGGGATGTACCAGAAGGGGTGTGTCAAATAGTTAGTGCTTCTGAGGTTTTACCTCATATTATAAAATAAATTAAATGTCCAAATTTGATTATCCCCCAGGTGTCAGTTTAGAAATTATGGGAGCAATATTATTTTTCCAAGCAAGGTCATTTTGTATCGGAGGTACCAGAAGGGGTGATCCGATATTATCCATATTCATTCCTGATTCAAATTTCCATAACCGTACTACTAACACAAAATTTGACAGAATTCAGTGTACTTACAAAAAAGTTTGTAGGCGGACATTTATATGGGAGGTACCAGAAGGGGTGTGCCAAATAGTTAGACTCTCTGTGGTTTCCCCTCCAATCGCCACATAAATTTATCGACCAATTTTCATTACACCACAAGTGTCCGTTTAGAAGTTATGGGAGAAATATAAATTTTCCAAAAATAGGTAATTTTGTATGGGAGGTACCAGAAGGCGTGAACCGAAATAGTTCATATTCATACCTGAGTCTAATTTTCATAAGCGAACATCGTACGCAAAATTTGAATGAATTCAATTTACTTACAAAAGAGATATATATGTAAGATAATGGGGGTGAGTTCGGTCATTTGTATGGGAGGTACCAGAAAGGGTGTGTCAAATAGTTAGGCTCTCTGAGGTTTCGCCTCCTATCACAACATTAATTTATTGACCAATTTTCATAACCCCCCAAGTGTCCGTTTGGAAGTTATGGGAGAAATATTATTTTTCCAAAAATAGATAATTTTGTATGGGAGGTACCAGAAGGCGTGAACCGAAATAGTCCATATTCATACCTGAGTCTAATTTTTATATGGGAACATCATACGCAAAATTTGAGTGATCTCAGTTTACTCGCAAAAAAGATATGTATGTAAAACTATAAGGGTCAATTCGGTCATTTGTATGGGAGGTACCAGAATGGGTGGGGCAAAGGTTTCGGTTTTCTTAGGGTTTGTCTACTTTTGCAAGATAAATAAACTGACCAAATTCAAACATCCTCCGGTTGTCCGTTTGGAAGTTATGGAAGAAATATTAATTTTCCAAAAATAGGTAGTTTTGTATGGGAGGTACCAGAAGGGGTGGGGCTATTCAGCCCATTTACAATCCCATAAGTTCGTTTTGAAAAATATTGATACTGGTAAATTTGCATACCGATCCGTTAAGGTTTACTCGAGTTATCCTGCTGACCAGCCATCCAGCCAGCCAGACAGACGGACATAGCTCATTCTTCTTAAAAAGTTCTGAAACGAATTTGGTCTTAAGATACTTGGGGTCTAACTCGTCTCCTTAAATGCGTTACACTTTTTTTCGTATCAAATGATATATACCCTCATCCCTAAGGGTGATGGTATAAAAATGCTTAAATTACTGGACCAAAAATCTTTGTAATTTTTGATCAACGACAGTACAAAAACTTGACATATGAGATAAAATCTTTTTGTGTTAGTGTACCATTTGATACTTTGGCTAAACGATCAGAAAAGACTTTTTATTGTTGATATTAATGGTCAATTCATTGTCACGCACTAGGATGACGCGTTTCGAACTCCATGACGAGTTCATCTTCAGACGAATTGATGCAATCTGCTACATCAGTAAATGTAAATCTGTTTAGTTATTATAAAAGTACACAAACAGGGATTTAATTATTATTCTCATATTGTCTTCGATATTTTGTCATTGCTACAACCTGGAGGCTTAGCATCCATTACAATTTTACATTTAAGGTAAAAAAAACCTAGTTTGATAGATAAAAAGAAGAAATTTAGCATGCGAAAGCCTCCAACAAGGAGAAATACAGAAATAAATTGTTCAAACTTCTATATCCTTTAAAATATTAAAGTCCTTTACAAATTAACGAAACCGTGGATGAAAAAGTAAGTATGCTGTTTCCTATACATAGTCACTACGATCACTTGTATATAGTTTCGATCATTGGTCATAATTGGTGTCGCATGGTGTCATATACTTGGTATTGGGTAAAGGATTTCAATTACGAACATTAGTTTTTACTGGTTTTCTAATTCATACCTGGTTTTAGAGTTTAATTTGGAACAACTTTCGAGACAACCAACTGAAAAGAAGTTATAGGCTGTTAAAATGGAGTCAAAATCGGAAAATAAAAATAATCTACCATTTTAGTAAAAATAAAAATTCTCTGTGACAAAGTCATAGAAACTCAAAAACTTATGATGCAGCTCGATTCCTCGTGTCTGAATTAAAGTAGCTCAATCTGTCACACCAATTTTCCAAGACCTTGTTAATGCTTAAGGGCTGTAGTTCACGTATTGCTTTAATGATATTGGCCTTAAGTGTTTGAATCGCTTCTGGATTAACATTATCTATGATTTTAAAATTAACTTGTATTTGGTCCACCCTCTTTATCATTTGACGCGAGAAAAAGTGTAACGTATTAACATGTTGGACCTTAAGTATCTGAAGAGATTCAATTCTGGAGCCATGTCCGTCTGTCTGGGCGGCTGGATGGTGTGCAGCGTAACTCGAGTAAACTTTACTGATCCTTTTAAAGTTTTAACAGTTTTATTATTTTCCAAAATTTAGTTTGAACTTCCATGAAAAACATAACTTCCTAATGAAAAACTAGATGATATTTGAATTTGGTCAGTTTAATTATCTTACAACAATAGGTAAAATCTCAGAAAACCGAAATATTTTCTACAACCCTTTTGGTACCTTCAATACAAATTGCAAGTGCACTAAAAACGGTTAAAATTTTTCGCAATCTTATTGCTTATTGAACGTTAACTTACGAACAAAAAAGGGCCTCGTTCTGACTACTACTACTTCTAATACAAGGTGGTCTAAATTTTCCCTATAATTTCAAGGAACTCTTTGTTAAAATATCCACTAGAATTTTGAATAATGAACATAGGGTGAAACCTTATCAGTTAGTGAAATTTCTGTACTGTTTTTTTTTATTTTCATATATTACTAAATTTTGACAGATTTTCCAAGCTGTAGGGGGGGGGCAGCTGCCCCCCCTGCTCCTACCTGGCTACACCCTTGACCCAAGGGCCACATTAGGGAAAGAGCCACACATGTATTCTCACACACATTGAACGAAAAAAAAATGCATTCAGTCTCGCTTGAGCATTCGTTTTACGCGGTTGTGTCGACGCTTGTTATTAGCATGACAATAAAAGAAATGCATTTTTTTAGGTAAAAATTAATTCTAATATGTTAATGTATGTTAACACGTGCACGGCGGTAATATTTTATAATTATTTTCTGGATTTTTACATTATAATTTTGTTTATAGTTATGAAAAAACTATATAACAATATCCTTCCCAACATACCAAAACTGTATTTCACTAGTTTGCAACAAGCTTACTAACATAAGCCTTAAGTTTGAAAAACTATTGTGAATACTATTGTGAAAGGCTTTATAACAATAGCTTAAGAAAGAAAATTGAACCCTTGCGATAATATTACTAGACTTTAGTATACAAAAAGCTTAGAAATCTAATTGTTACTCTACAATACACTTACAGGAAAATAGTTTTTTAATCATGCTTGCAATAAGCCTATTTTTTAAGGTTTTTGTAAGCTTATGAATACTATAAAATAAAAAGTGTTTTTCTATGTTTTCAATTCAATTCAGTTTTCATTTATTAAAATTATTACTGTTCGCCATAAGCGTAAATGAGGGAAAGAAAATAGAAGAAATAAAACACGATAGTTTTAGAAATATAAACAAAAAGCCAACTGCTTTATTAGTGGTAACAATTTTACCTTTATAATTACACAAGTTGTAATTTAGCAACAATATGCTGGTAGGATGCTGTCGGTAGCGATCAATAGAGTAAGAAGTTAACTTGAATAGTCAACAAGATACAAGTTGTGGCGGGCGCTTATTAGCACCACAGTACATTCAAATTTAACAGCAAGCACAATAATACCTGGCGGCGTACCGACGGTGTCAAACAACAAGCCGGTGTTGCTGGTGTAAAAGCGGCGCCTGTCATATGTGAAGAAAAGTCAAAATAGCAGTATTGACAATATTGTAATTTTTGCGAAGTTTGAATTCGGAACGGGTGGAAAAGAAATAGAAGCTTCCTGAAGTTTCCGCCATAGTGGAATCTTTCTTTCTATCGACGGCCATTACAGGAGCCATTACATTCCCCCGGCAGCCGGTTCTATGTACCGGAATGACCCGAAATTTTCGGCCAAGGGCTGTCAACCCCAGCAACAACTATTTAAGTATTACAATTTTTACCCATGGAGCAACATATACCGGCTCTGCTGCTCCGTATCCTTTTGGTCCGTGCCGGAATCGAAACTAATCCCGGACCATGGCAAAGACGAAAGTCAACGGCATCGTCGACTTCATCATCATCGTCTTCATATGCCACACCTCCACCCTCCCCACCGCAATCACAACAACAGCAGCAAACACAACATCAACAGCAGCTACAACAACCATCGCCGCTAACACCATCGATTGCTTCCCAGAGTCCTGGGGTGATATCCATATTGCAGTTTAACTGCAATGGCCTCCAGAACAAACTACCTGAGATAACCAGATTCATGCAGCAAAACAACGTCGTGGTCGCTGCGGTCCAGGAGACAAAATTAACTAGCAATTCCAGTCTGCGCAGTTGTAATGGATACAACGTTCTCCGAAAAGACCGCACCAGAAGCAACGGCGGGGGTATCGCATTCATCATCCACAACACCGTGCAGTATAGAGTTCTCTCCCTTGATCTCAACGCCAGAGACCAATACCTTGAAATTCAAGGTATTGCAGTCAGATCAGGGGGAACTGACCTGGAGCTCTATAATGTCTACATTCCGCCAGTAGCCAGTTGTCCACCAGGTTACCGTCCCGATATCAGGACCCTTCTAGACGGTGATATGCGTCTGGTCCTTGGGGACTTTAACGCGCACCATCAGCTCTGGCACTCGTGTCTAGGAGATGACCAGAGAGGCGCGTCACTGGCGGAACAAATTGACGAGTCCACCTCCGCACCCTGAATGAGGATGCCCCCACACGGATTATGGGTAACTGCATCAGCTCCCCAGATATAACTATTGCGTGCCCTGGTCTGATAAACTACGCAACTTGGAGAGCCGTAGTTTCACTGGCATCAGACCACTTACCCATAATCATCTGCCTGGATAGACCCAACGACTTCATCGTCTCTGAACGCCGAACCTACATCAACCAGAAAAAAGCAGACTGGAACGGCTTCAGAGAGTTCACCGATCGCATTTTCAGTGATCCCACCAACGTTCACCCAGCTGAGAGCAAATTCTGCCATACCATCATCGCAGCAGCAGCTCGCTTTATTCCTGCTGGAAGATTACCCTTAGTGCGGCCGCACTTCCCAGCAGAGGCAGCGATGTTAGCAGATGAGCGCGATGAAATCCGAAATACCAACCCAGACGACCCACATATCGTCGAGCTGAACTGTGATATCAGCAGGTTGGTAAATGAGGACAAGCGGAGAAAATGGATTGATCACCTGAAAAACTGCAACCTGAGCTCAGGAGCGGGTAAGTTGTGGTCCACGGTTCGATCTCTCTCCAACCCAACGAAGAAGGATGACAGGGTCGCGATTAAGTTTGCAGATACCACCATTTCCGACCCTGTAAAATGCTCGAATGCATTTTGTATGCAATTTATTGAGCACCCAGAGAGAGACAAGGCGAAACGAAGTGTTGTTCGCAAACTTCACAACCTTCCAGTCTCGGACACACCACAACCCTACACCCCTTCTGAAGTCTCAGAGGCCATCAATGCAGCCAAACCATCTAAGGCGATTGGACCCGACGGAATATCCATGCTGATGCTAAAACATCTTGGCGAGCGGGGAGTTGAGTATCTGACAATGGTTTTCAACTTGTCAAGGAGTAGCCTATTAATACCCGATGCCTGGAAAAAGGGTAGAGTCATCCCGGTACTCAAGCCAGGGAAGGACGCGAAAGAGGGACAATCTTACAGGCCAATTTCCCTCCTGTCACCTGTCGCGAAGACTCTAGAGGCACTCCTCCTCCCCCAGCTGTCCAGCCACCTAACAGCAAATCACCACCAGCATGGATTCCGTAAAATGCATAGCACTACTACTGCATTAACCGCCATAACCACTAAGATCTCACAGGGCTTAAATCAGCAGAGGCCCTGTGAAAGGACACTCCTAGTGGCACTAGACCTGTCGAAGGCCTTCGACACAGTCAGCCACACCACACTCTTCCAGGATATCCTACAGTCCACCCTACCCAACAACTTGAAGAGATGGAGTGCTAACTATCTTAGTGGTCGTCGGTCGTTCGTAGAGTTTAGAGACAAGTGCTCAAAGCCCCGTAGAGTTAAACAAGGAGTACCACAGGGCGGTGTTCTATCCCCCTTCTGTTTAACTTCTACATCTCTAAACTCCCTACACCACCACAAGGTGTAGATGTGATATCGTACGCGGACGACTGTACTATAATGGCGACGGGTCATAACATTGATGAGCTTTGTGATCGAGTGAATGGTTATCTCGGAGTACTACATAATTTCTTCACTGGACGTAACTTGAAGCTCTCACCAGCGAAGTCATCGGCAACATTATTCACCACCTGGACAAAGGAGGTAAACATGAATCTAGACGTCATAGTCGATGGCGTCCAAATTCCGACTGTGAACCACCCAAAAATTTTGGGGGTCACCTTTGACAGTCTGTTTACCTCCTCAGCTCATGCCACTGCAATTACGCACAAATTGCGAAGTAGGAACAAGGTCCTCAAAGCGCTAGCCGGCAGCACTTGGGGTAAAGACAAAGAAACCTTGTTAGCTACCTATAAAACTATTGGCCGGTCAGTGGTTAACTATGCTGCTCCAGTGTGGTCTCCTTCGCTGAGTGATACCCAGAGGAGAAATATTCAAAGCTGCCAAAATGCCGCCCTGAGGACTGTAACGGGCTGTATGCAGATAACCTCTGAGCACCATCTACATGAGGAAACGAAGGTCCTCCCAGTCAAGGAACACAATGTTATGCTGACAAAACAGTTCCTCCTGGGATGTCATCGGAGGAGTCATCCCAACTTTAACATCACACAGATGGATGCATGTCAGGAAGGACCTTCGAGTATATGAGGATAATATACGCAACTATGTACATGATCCCTTGGATCACTCCTCATTTGAATGACATTCACAGAGATGCCACCTACTCCGCGGTTTCAAGTTACCGTATGAATGTCGTTCTTGGAGGTCACCCACCCCCTGTAGACGAAACGGAAACAAGCCTGCCACGCAGAACACGAGTGGCCCTGGCACAACTTAGATCGGGATGGAGCAACAGGCTCAATGCCTACTGGTCACGCATAGACCGTGCCATCCCCAATATTTGCCCAGCGTGTGGTCAGGGTCCCCACGATACCTGCCACATCTTCAATTGCCCAGCCCACCCTACTCCACTTAGCCCTTTGGATCTATGTACCAATCCAGTGGAAGTAGCCCAATTTCTAGGACTGGACATTGAAGAAGAACCCCCGGAATAATGAGTACTATTTTAATACTTGAATAACCATGCTGTTACAACAACAACAACAGGAGTAAGACCTAAAACCAGCGGAAAATATAAAGTGTATTGTGAATTTAAAAACCCACAAAAATTTGTGAAAAAAAGTGACCGAAAACCATCAAAAGGAAAGTTGTACTTCATTGAGGCGAGCATTGTGCGAAGCACATACAGGTGTATGCACGGCAGTACCGGCACACATCCATAGCACCCCGCACCAAAATCCAACGAAATCCTCGGCATCGTTGGGAGAACACCACAGCAACATGTGATGGTTATGCAACATAACCATCACAACAGAAATACAGCAGTGACCGGAAAGTTTTGTAAGCCATTTGGAATTCCTACAATGTACATCTGTACGTAAAATTTACTCTATTATACAACATTAACCACTAAAACGAACATAATATCGAGCCTTACGAGAAAATCTTACCCAAAAACATCATTTTGCTACGAAAATACCATGGAAAGCACCCATAACGACGATAATTTATGCCCAGATCTAGGAGGATCTGTAAACTAAAGCCAAAAACGAATTGAAACCTTAAAGTGATCGTAGATTTGTGTCTTAGAAATTTATTGTATTCATTATTTCATCGAAGTTCACCGTAAAATCAGCAAAATACAATAGCATTGTATATCAATTAGAAAGTCGTCTGGTGAAGTTAAAATAACTGGCCAAAAACTGTAATTTGATGATTTATGCATAGAAATTTACGTAATTTACCACCTGAAAATACTAAGAGTTAGAAATAATAGCCCAAAGTGCTCGAGAATTATGAAAACTGCGAATTTTTACTTACCAAAATACCTGGAATTAAGAATAACGGCCATAACGAAAAGACAAATTTTGAATATCGTTTGAAAACATATAAAGAACCATTTGTACTTTACCGTTTATCCTTTTTTTATCCTTTTTATATAATTTATATTTATACTTACATTTAACATTTGTTACAGAATGTTTTGTGTATTATTTTGGATTCTTTTGGCTATTGACATGTCGCCGTGCGATATGCAAGTTTAGATGTATATATTTTTTGGAAATTTTAGTTGATAAAAACATTCGTTAGAAGTGGTTTTGTTCAGATTAGCTGGCGTTTCCTCTGATGAATGAGCGCTCAGGAATTATAGGGTCAGGTAGGAATGATTGTGAATTATATTTAGAGTTTATCCCTTGTTGTATAGTACAAAAGATTGATTAAGGTTAGAGACCTCACTGAAGAAAATCAAGTTTAAATTGTTAATAAAATAGCGATTAAGTATTATACTGAAAGTATTCGTATTTTAAATTCATTCTCAATCATGGAGAACTAAGTAAATGGATCAGGTAACGGAAGGCTAATAAGGGCAACAAGTAGAAGGTCGACAAGATGTCATTATTGGGGCAATGTTACCAAATGTCTATGCCGCAAAGCAATGCCAAGGCAGGATGTATAATCACATTCTTACTGGGGAGGGAACCGGCATCGGCCGCGACATCTAGCGCCGACTTCAACACAAAACATCCTATGAAGTAAGTATTAGCTTGTTTAAACATTGATAAGGTTTTAGGAAAGTCAACTTGGGCCTCGAATTCAAATTTCATCGTATCCTTATCTGGTTGGTGGGGTCACCAACTAGAAGCTGACATGATTGAAGATTTTGTAAAGATTTATTACAGCGACTAATAGCACTGACAAGATCCCCCCCGTCCGGCGAGCTTCAGCTGCGCAATACGCCAGCATGTCAGCGCGGTAGGTGTATTAGTAATGGCGAACATCAACGAGTCTACTCTGGAATTTTGTAAAAACCTCATATAACCGTGACCGGCGAACCGTCAAAAATCTTTATACGCCCCAAGAAGGATACACTTGAGAGCAGTCACATGGACAGGAGTGGAAACGAAGATGTGCGCGAGTGTTCAACCGAACCTAGGCTAGAGCTTGCGTCTGTCAACAGTGGATAGTCCCTTTTGGAGCAGTTCATGATAGAGTCTGCAAGTTACGATAAATCGGCGTTGTAAAAAAGTCGGCATAGTGTTAACCCCGTTTGTCGATGTCTGAACGCCTGTGACAGTTACAAAGATGAAGTAAGGCGGCGGCGACTTTAAGCATTCGTTAAGTAACTCGACAGAATCTGTAAACACTTACAAGGGTGTATTAAACAGGTGTATACAGATTCTAACGAGAATGTAAGGCAGGGATGGGAGATCGAAACCAATTAATTTAATTACCACGAAAATTCCGAAAGTAATGTTTTGTAATTCAACATTGCCGGCCACCTTGCAACG
The DNA here is from genome assembly GCA_964034835.1 of Muscina levida. Lineage (NCBI taxonomy): Eukaryota > Metazoa > Arthropoda > Insecta > Diptera > Muscidae > Muscina > Muscina levida. The sequence continues at coordinate 88,456,439 of OZ035883.1, read as the reverse complement.
TCGAGGGATGTTGTAACTTAAAAATAACTTAAAAATAAGACAACGGCCGTTTAGTGCAGTTTTGTGAGCTTTTTTATTCGATATGACTCGTAGTTAGTGAGTCATAAAGGACTCCAAAGTATTTTAAGGCCAGTATGGACCTAGCAGTTTCAAGTTCCCGATAGAACCCAACCAAACGAATTTCCTCCAATTCCCGGAATCGCCAAAGTGTATTGTTCCTTTTAGCCTCGTCTGAGACCGCGATAGAGTTTGTAAAGGTACGAACATAATACGATGCTATAGGACCCGTAATGATCCAACCGAATATGGTGTTCTGAGCAATCAACGAACCCAATAAGTTCTGCTGAGATCCATCCAGTAGAATACTGCGATACAGATCAGCACCGATTAAAATGTCTACTGGGCGACTTTCAAACAAACGAGAGTCAGCCCAATGACGTTTTTTCATTTGAGCCTCAAAGTCCGAATTGACCCTGAACGAAGGTAAATTTCCCGAAGTCTGATTGCATTTCGAACAATTATGCTTGCTTTCACAATCTTTCACTACATGTCCTCGCATCAGACAATTAACGCACAAGCGGTGACGTTTAACCGTAGAAAATCTCTCGGAAGACGAAAGATTTTTAAACCGAGGACACGAATGAAATCTGTGGCTCTGTTTCGGACAAAGCACACAGGATGAACTCGAAGAAGTACGAGAAGGCTCCGAAGTTGCATTAGTAAAGTGCGATTTTATCGTTAGAACGCTTCTGAGGTTCGCGAAGATCATGAAGGCACATGAGAGTTTGGATTCTATCCGTTAAAAAATTGTCCAAATCCTTCCACGATGATAGAGCCGATTTATTCTTGACGCTCTGTTCCCACAAAGTTTGGGTAATTTTTGGTAACCGCTGAATACACACGAAAACTAAAATCGGGTCCCAATTATCCGTCGGCACGTCATAAATGCCCATCGCCGATAGACAGGCATTTATTCCGCGTTGTACTGACTTCAAACACGAGCTTGTCTCTCCATCAATGACCGGGAGACCGAAAAGCTCTTTGAGTTGGTTATGTACCAATATACGAGTATTATCGTACGTATCTCTCAAGGCTGTCCACGCAAGAACGAAACTGCGATGAATAATCGGAAATTTCGAAACAATTTCGAGCGCCTCACCACTCGTCTTATGTACTAAGTGACAAAGTCGCTCGACGTCACTCAATCGCGAATTGTGAATATAGACCGCGCTAAACAAATATCTGAACGTCGGCCACGAAAGAAAATCGCTATGAAATACGTCAGTATCACATGGCGGCAGCGATAGATTATGTACGCTATCACTGATGGGGAGAGCCGAAGTTGGGATAGTGATCAGATTTTTCCGATTTATCCGGCTCGAAGGACCAAAATGTTCGCCGTAAGCGTAAATGAGGGAAAGAAAATAGAAGAAATAAAACACGATTGTTTTAGATATATAAACAAAAAGCCAACTGCTTTATTAGTGGTAACAATTTTACCTTTATAATTACACAAGTTGTAATTTAGCAACAATATGCTGGTAGGATTCTGTCGGTAGCGATCAAAAGAGTAAGAAGTTAACTTGAAGAGTCAACCAGATTTAACAAGATGAAGTAAGGCAGCGGCGACTTTAAGCATTCGTTAAGTTACTCGTTAGAATCTGTAAATACTTACGAGGTGTATTAAACAGGAGTAGACAGATTCTAACGAGAATGTAAGGCGGGGATGGGAGTTCGAAACTCATTAATTAATTTACCACGAAAATTACGAAAGTAATGTTTTGTTATTAAACAATTACTATGGTAAAAACTTATGGATACAACAAAATAAAAAGTGTTTTTTATTTTTTCAAATCAATTTTTCAATTCAGGTTAATATGTATATTAATACTTCGCTAAACTTCATTCAACTTCATTTAATCAAGAAGACTGTGGAATCTCACAAATCATGGAAATCGCGTTAAAATAACGGGACATCAATAACAAAACATTTGCAAAACTATAGCGAGCATAAGTCTTTTGTAATCATATTTACAAAACTGTATCCCTGCTGAAGTGTACAACTAGTGGTGCTGTTGTTGTTGTTGTTGTAACAGCATGGTTATTCAAGTATTAAAATAGTACACATTATTCCGGGGGTTCTTCTTCAATGTCCAGTCCTAGAAATTGGGCTACTTCCACTAGATTGGTCCATAGATCCAAAGGGCTAAGTGGAGTAGGGTGGGCTGGGCAATTGAAGATGTGGCAGGTATCGTGGGGACCCTGACCACACGCTGGGCAAATATTGGGGATGGCACGGTCTATGCGTGACCAGTAGGCATTGAGCCTGTTGCTCCATCCCGATCTAAGTTGTGCCAGGGCCACTCGTGTTCTGCGTGGCAGGCTTGTTTCCGTTTCGTCTACAGGGGGTGGGCGACCTCCAAGAACGACATTCATACGGTAACTTGAAACCGCGGAGTAGGTGGCATCTCTGTGAATGTCATTCAAAGCTGCAGTATATGAGGAGTGATCCAAGGGATCATGTACATAGTTGCGTATATTATCCTCATATACTCGAAGGTCCTTCCTGACATGCCTTGGGGGAGCACCCATCTGTGTGATGTTAAAGTTGGGATGACTCCTCCGATGACATCCCAGGAGGAACTGTTTTGTCAGCATGACATTGTGTTCCTTGACTGGGAGGACCTTCGTTTCCTCATGTAGATGGTGCTCAGAGGTTATCTGCATACAGCCCGTTACAGTCCTCAGGGCGGCATTTTGGCAGCTTTGAATATTTCTCCACTGGGTATCACTCAGCGAAGGAGACCACACTGGAGCAGCATAGTTAACCACTGACCGGCCAATAGTTTTATAGGTAGCTAACAAGGTTTCTTTGTCTTTACCCCAAGTGCTGCCGGCTAGCGCTTTGAGGACCTTGTTCCTACTTCGCAATTTGTGCGTAATTGCAGTGGCATGAGCTGAGGAGGTAAACAGGCTGTCAAAGGTGACCCCCAAAATTTTTGGGTGGTTCACAGTCGGAATTTGGACGCCATCGACTATGACGTCTGGATTTATGTTTATCCCTTTGTCCAGGTGGGGAATAATGTTGCTGATGACTTCGCTGGTGAGAGCTTCAAGTTACGTCCAGGGAAGAAATTATGTAGTACTCCGAGATAACCATTCACTCGATCACAAAGCTCATCAATGTTATGACCCGTCGCCATTATAGTACAGTCGTCCGCGTACGATATCACATCTACACCTTGTGGTGGTGTAGGGAGTTTAGAGAGGTAGAAGTTAAACAAAAGGGGGGATAGAACACCGCCCTGTGGTACTCCTTGTTTAACTCTACGGGGCTTTGAGCACTTGTCTCTAAACTCTACGAACGACCGACGACCACTAAGATAGTTAGCACTCCATCTCTTCAAGTTGTTGGGTAGGGTGGACTGCAGGATGTCCTGGAAGAGTGTTGTGTGGCTGACCGTGTCGAAGGCCTTCGACAGGTCTAGTGCCACTAGGAGTGTCCTTTCGCAGGGCCTCTGCTGATTTAATCCCTGTGAGATCTTAGTGGTTATGGCGAAATTGCTAGTTAATTTTGTCTCCTGGACCGCAGCGACCACGACGTTGTTTTGCTGCATGAATCTGGTTATCTCAGGTAGTTTGTTCTGGAGGCCATTGCAGTTAAACTGCAATATGGATATCACCCCAGGACTCTGGGAAGCAATCGATGGTGTTAGCGGCGATGGTTGTTGTAGCTGCTGTTGATGTTGTGTTTGCTGCCGTTGTTGTGATTGCGGTGGGGACGGTGGAGGTGTGGCATATGAAGACGATGATGATGAAGTCGACGATGCCGTTGAGTTTCGTCTTTGCGATTGGCAGCATGGGGCGACAAAAGTCTCCGTCCACTCCCTATGATGGTTGAGCCCAGAGCAGTTCCTGAGGTGACACCAGCCCAAACAAGCGTTGCACCTTAATTGGATGGACATATGGTGCAACCGATTCTGGCAAACTGTGCAGAACCATGGTCCGGGATTAGTTTCGATTCCGGCACGGACCAAAAGGATACGGAGCAGCAGAGCCGGTATATGTTGCTCCATGGGTAAAAATTTTAATACTTGAATAGTTATTGCTGGGGTTGACAGCCCTTGGCCGAAAATTTCGGGTCATTTCGGTACAAACGTGTCTTTATTTTGCAAATAAATAAACCTATCATAATAATGCTTATGAAATGTTGAAGAAATTTTGTTATGATAAGCTTATTCTCCAGCATAGTTACATTTTACTTAGAGAATGGTTTGTTGGGCAGTGTGTGCTGTTATATGGCAGCACCTATAACTGTGAGGTAATTCCGTTAAATGTGGTATGTGAAGGTTTGTTTTTGATTTTCGTCAATTATATAATGCCGAAGCATTGTCGGGCCCACCAGTAACTTTATAATTTCTATGCTTTTCCGTGATGTAGGTTTTCAATTTTATTTCGGATGTTACTTCTAAGCATTTATTTAATAACTGTTTCTGTTTGAGATAATATATTTTTAAATTTTTTAGAAATCTTTGGTTTTAATAAATATAAGTGATTAACATAATCTTTCGCTCCATAGTTGCCCATTTTCATGGAAAATAAAATGAAACAACCGTAATGAAGATTATTATTTTATTAAATCATTCATATTTATAGAGATCAAAATGAATAGTAAAATAAAATTAATAAAACAGTTTTAAACGTTTTTAAACTAGTAAATAACAAATAATTTATATATTTTGAACTATTTTAAGTTTGAGTTCGTTTCTAATATAAAGCAGTCCACGGATGCTGCTAGCTGTTAAATCGCCCGATTATTTACCGATTACTTAGTTTGAAAGTAAGTAATATCTCTCTTGAGTGTATATTCTGGTTATAATATTTGTGTCAAACAACATTTTCTCTTTTATTGTATTTATAGAAAATTACATTTGAGTCATATCCAGTGCCCTTTTGTTGTCAATAAGACCTTTTACCGTCTTTTCTTTTAATTGTTTAGACAATAGAGAGTAATTAAATATAGACGACAACTCTCTCTGAGCCCCAAATTTGAGTGATTTTTTACTAGGTGTATTCGGTTACACAAACAAATTATACATTTCTCCAAAAATATTTGCACTTTTTCCCGCTCTATGTCTGCCACGTTCTGAAATTTTTATTTTCTGCTTTGCATTAAAAAGATAACCAAATTCGAAAAATAGAGTACAGAGGGTTACATATTTTTGAATCGCTCATAAGATTTAAATGCTTAACCCTCCGATGACTGACAAGGTCCCTAAGGATCATTTAGGTTTTTAAACATGGTCCATTTCAAAACGGCTCCTTCGAACAGGGCGAAACTTAAGGACATTTATATAAATAACACTGTAAGACAAATTTGAACTTTTGACCTCACCCATGATCAAACTGACCAGATTCTGAAAATATAGCTCAAAAAAATTTAAACGTATCTCCCAGTTTTTCTGGATCAGCTCATTCAAGTTTTTTACGAGTAATTCAGTTTTTGGAGCGAAGCTCCCATACAATTACCCGAAAGTGAATTCCTAATGTTCGCAGATAACAGATTTTGATGAATTTTTCTTAGTGTAATTCAAATGGCCAGGGGCGGCTTCTGACGAATCCCAAATTTAAAATTTGTCGCAAATTTAATTTGTCACAAACTTATTTTGTCAACAGATTTTGATGAACTTTTTTTTAATATTTTTCAAATGACAAGGAGATGGTTACGTCAAGTAACCTAAATATAAAATTTGTCTAAAATTAAAATTGTCACAAATTGTCAAAAAATTAAATTAAAAAAATTTGTGACAAAATTTTAAATTTTGCTTCGTCAAAACCTGCCTCCGGCCATTTGAAAAACACCACAAAAAAAAAAACATCTAAATCTGTTAACAATTGCAGAGTTCTGCGAACATTAAGAATTCACTTTCGAGTACTTGTATGGGAGCTTCGCTCCAAAAATTGAATTGCTCGTAAAAAACTTAAATGAGCTGATCTAGAAAAACTGGGAGATACGTATATATTTTTTTGAGCTATATTTTCAGAATCTGGTCAGTTCGATCATGGGTGAAAAATCGTGTCGTACAGTGTAATAGGTTAAATTTTTTTTTATTTTGACACAATTTTTACAACTCAGTAAGCATCATTGGTAGGATTAATAAATTTATTACGTAGATAATGTACAAGGTCCCCAGGGACCTTCATATATTTTTCACCGTTTTTTTATATTTAAAAATTACAGTAACCCTGAGAAAAAAGAAACGAAATGTTAGTAATGACAACTACTTTGGTGAGCTGAAACTCACTCACGTTCCCGATCTCAAGTAAATAAAGAGCTGTATTTGACTGGGGATCATATGGATAAAAAAACATGTGTAAACTTATGTAACTGCAAGTTATATATTTGAAAACTAGCTGACCAGGCAAACGTTGCTCCGCAATACAGTTGTTTTTCTAGTAAATATTTTGGTTGTTAAATGAAACACAACTAACGCGTAGTGTGTGGGGTTGATCTATGACAGAAATTGTAATTTTGCGCTGTAGACGATTACTGCCGCACAGTGGCTCATTTGACGAAAACTCGTGCCAAAAATCAAATTTCGAGTTGTCTGAATGCCAAAAAGGTTTATATTTTTCAATTAAGTACTGATTGAAGTATTAAGTTCTGAAATATTATCCATTTTGAGTGTATAGTTTAGTTTGTACAGCTGGTCAAAGATGGGCTATTTTAAAAAGAATGAAAAATGCCAAAAAAATCAATATTATTGCAGAGCTAAACTAGTGTTTGTGCAAAATCAGTTGGAGATAAAACCATGCATTTTTTCTCTTGATTTTAGGAACAATTTCAAAGATATTAAAATAAAAATATATATATTTTTTATAAAGACCTAATTTTTATAAAAAAAATTTTTAAAACCTTAATTTTTTGCTAAATTTTCAAACTTTGAGTTGAGTTTTAAAAAAAAGGCCGGTCGTGCAAGAAATTTTGAAGATTTTGTATTATTGAGGGAACGTCCGTTAAATAATTAATTTAATAATTTAAAAAAAAAACCATTGCCACAATCGTGCCCGATTGGAGATATTTGACCTTTTGTGAGTCAACCCATACCACATTTTAGGTTGAGTATTGTACTAGAGTTATTATTTAATGTCTTTGTTATTTGATATGATAACTTCCTGAAAATTGCCACATAACTTAATAACAAGGAGTAATTTTGAATTTATATTCACTAACTAAGACACGCCCCCTAGAAGAGTACGCCCCCATACGAAAACACCAATTAAACACCAACACGTGTTGTTTGACGAGTAAATAAATAATAATATAAAATAGTAGCAGTGTAGTAGAAAAAAGTAGTAGTATAAGACTAGAAACACAACCATGACTTCTAGATGGATATTTAGTCAAATCGAGGAAAATATATATGGGGACTATGTGTAAATCTGAACCGATTTCTCTCAATTTTAAAACAGATTGTCTCTGACCCAAAATACGAATATGTGCCAAGTTTCATGAGGATCGGAAGCAAAATAAATATTCCTACCGTATCTTCATATGTGTAGTGTTAAGTAATATCTGTGCATCAAATTGTATTTCTTCACTACTAAATACATTTGTGCCACGCCACCTCTCCTACTGATCGAAAATAACAATTTCGTCTGTATATTCATATCTGTTCCATCTGTGGATTGAATTTTGATGCTCTGTGGATAAAAAAAAATACATTTGCCGTGCCAACTCCGCCCAATAACCAAACATATAATTTTTGTCTGTTTATTCATTTCTGCAGTTTTTTCAAAAACTAAACTCTGTGCTCTGAATTTGCTTTCGGATCCAGAAAATAACACAGTCTTAGTTACAATTATTAAACGTTCCATGGAATCAGTTACACCATCAGATTGCAACAATTATTATGTTGACATGACAATGAATTTGCCACTGGCTGCCTCTGGAGAGCATTTGCATTAAAAAAACTGTGAAATGTATAAAAATTTCGTTTTTTAATAGTATTTTAATAAATTATATTTATAAGAATTAAGTAAATTTTGTAACTAATAAAATATGAATTTATAATAAAGAATTTAATTTGATATTAAAAAAAATGAATTTGAAATTAAAAAGAATGAATAAGTAATAAAATAAATTGTATTAGACATGAAATATATTGAATTTACATTGTAAATAGATTCAGATTGCAGATTGCAACAATTATTATGTTGACATGACAATGAATTTGCCACTAGCTGCCTCTGGAGAGCATTTGCATTAAAAAAACTGTGAAATGTATAAAAATTTCGTTTTTTAATAGTATTTTAATACATTATATTTATAAGAATTAAGTAAATTTTGTAACTAATAAAATATGAATTTATAATAAAGAATTTAATTTGATATTAAAAAAAAAATGAATTTGAAATTAAAAAGAATGAATAAGTAATAAAATAAATTGTATTAGACATGAAATATATTGAATTTACATTGTAAATAGTTTAGTTTGTTTAAAATAAACTTTAATTTATTTTGAAAGAAATTGTGTTAGATTTAAAAATAATTTAATTTGATCCGAAAAACAGTTTATTTGAGAGTAAAAACCTATATATTGTAAGCTAGCTTGTAAGTAGAAACAAAATTTTAAAAATAAAATTTCTAGCTTCAATATTTATCTCTTTGTATTAACGAGTGTAATGTAATTATAATATCATATCATACGCCTACACATTTTATGTGTTATGTAAGTGAGATATTTTCAATATCTCATATTAATTTACTTGTAAACTAGGCTGTAAGTCGAAAAAAAATTAAAAATATATTTTCTAACTTCGATATTTATATCTCTTCGTGGCACAGTTGTCCATTTGCCTGATTTAGCGTAACGAAATTAATAACTTAAAAAATAATAAAATTTTCGTCAAATGGAAAATTTTTCTAGAATTTAAATTTTTATTTAAAATGTTTTTTCTTTAAAAATTTGTTTTCTTTAAAATTTATTTTTTTTATTTGTAGACGTATTAAATTGACTCGGACTGCCTAACTAAAAAAAGGTTGCAATTTCAGACCAGCATGATACCTAAAAATTGCAACATAATGAGCAATAGCAACTAAAAGCAGCAAATGTTAAGCATTTCATAAAGTAGCCGAAATATGCTAACATATAAGAACAGTCTCTTCACCGGCCGATACCGGCTACATAAGTTCTACTCTACAGAAGTTCAAATTCGGTCACAAAAAAGGGTAAACAAAAGTGTTGATTCCTAGCACAATTTTTTAGCACCTCATATATTGCTCAGGTTAGAATACACTTTCTTTGTAAACTACATACTTTTATCTTTTAAAAAAATCCATAGAAATAGAAATATGAGTTTTCCCATTTTTTTTGCACAATCTACATACTTGTAAAAACGCGCAAAAACGTTTTTGTTCCAGCTGTTTTGACATTTATGTTTAAAAGCCGACAATTAATCAATTATAGCAAATTTTATAATTTGGAAGTTATCGATTTGCTATATGAACAGTTAGTTATCTTCGGGAAATAAAATTTTGGTAAGCTTCGAATACTGCTTACAAATACTTAGGAAAATTTTTATGTGAGCGCACTAGCAAGAACGAATGTAATAAAACATGATATATACCCTCATCCCGAAGGGTGATGGTATAAAAATTTGACATATGCTTGATGAGAGGAAAGAAAGAAATGCTTTCTATGTGTTTCAGCCTTAACTTCTCTTGCTCCGACACTGACGATTTGTTAGTAATAATAAATTGTTGAGTGTACAGCTTATTTTCCGATTACTTAGTTTAAAAGTAAGTTCCCTGTAGTTTTTTCGTGACAATTAACCCCAAAAGTGGCAGTACTATACACTGTAGACTGGTTATAAAACTATCCACATTGATCCTATGCTCGGAAGACTAGTTCAAAACTATCCACATTGATCCTATACTCGGAAGATTGGTTCTAAAACTGTGGAAAATGTTACTATCACTTTGTGGTGCCACTTAGCTGTCTTCTTGTGTCGCAGATGGTGGATAGTTAAAAATGTGTGTCATTGAGCGTTTTAATAAATTTTTGAAAGAATGAGATAGGGAGAGCGTATGACAACACAATCAGAAAAGCAAAAACAACAATAGTTCAATGCAAAAACTTCTGACCATAAGCAAAAACAAAATGTTGAAAAGAATGTGCGAGTCAAACGAAGAAAAAAACCAGTACAGAAATTTCGGTCAGATAAACTGACTGATAAATACCATCACCCACTATAAGATATTGTTTTAGTCTTGAGTTATTGAAATTAACCGATTTGTAATTCAAACCAGTTAGAAAGTTTCAGTCGGGCAACCCGACTTACACAGTGGTACATTTGTATGGGAGGTACGAGAAGGGGTGTGTCTAGGCTTCCAGATTTATTCTGCATAACTTTATCCTGTTATAGCTTTACTAAATACAGAATTTGGGGACGATTGCGTTGGGTGTATTGATATTATTACTACATCCCTAAAGTGGGTGAAAAGGTACATTTGTATGGGAGGTACCATAAGGGGCGTGTCTAGACTTCCAAAGTTTTCTCCAAAACTTTGTCCTATTATAACATAACAAAATTCAGAATTTGGGCACGATCGTGTCTAGTGTATTGATATTATTACCCTATTTCAAAAGTGGGCGGAGTGGTACATTTGTATGGGAGGTACCAGAAGGGGCGTGTCTAGACCTCCAGATTTTTTCGCCAAAACTTTATCCTGCTTGAACTTTACCAAATACAGAATTTGGGCACGATCGCGTTAGGTCTATTAATAATATTAATCGATTTCTAAAGTGGGCGGTACCAGATGTGTATGGGAGAATTTTAATAGCGTTATAATAGGGAACTCTTAAATAATTATGAGTTTCTCCTAACACTATTTTTTCAGTGGTGGTTCTAGAAAACTCTTAACGAAATTATGAATTAATTCCAGCACCAACTGATCGAGAGGAAAACACGTACGTTTGGTTTGACGGTTAATTAAACTCTGCTTTATTGTTACTTCAATTATTGTATGCAATGCTTTGATATACATTTGCTTTGCTTAAACATAATTTAGTCAAATCATATTTCATGAAATATGATTTGGTTTTTGTATACATAGATGGATAGATGATCGTATTACATTAATGTTAAATATATTAGGGTGCGGTCTTTTGACAATTGTTTACATACAATATATATGAATATGATATTGCACAGTGGTGCAATGTGAATATTTATTCGAACGGTAACTTGTTACTTTCATATTGGTAGGATGTTATAACACCCCCGGACTTAGATTGGACCTCACATCCTGAACGGATTGGAGGGACATTCAATGGTATTGGTGTGTGATTATTGTTGTCCGATTTGGTTAAACAGGCGGTAATAATTAATACAAAAATTAATGTTAATATTATAGTAACTAAAATATATATTACATAACTTTGAATTCTTTGTTGGTATGTTAAATCATTTATCTTGTGTGTATTTTCAATATGGCTATAATTCAGTTCTTTTAAAGATACATTGGTTTTATTCAAGATTTCAATTTTTCTTATTGGATTTGGAACAATTATAGTTTCCTGGTAGAGGTTTTTATCATACCACTTGTCTATCAGAATTTTACAATTTTGAATGTATATTAGATAGTGCCCTTTTAGTTCTATTGGGAATTCATTACAATTATGGGTTACATTTTGATTTATATTTATGACTACCAAAACATTTATGCCAATTTCAATTATTTCAGTTTTTGTATTTTCTTCATATAAACAATACATAGTTTTCTTGCTGTATATATTTTGTATACACTGATTATCTATTTTCTTTAAATCTTGTATTTTGTTAACATTTTCGAATATTTCATTATTTTTGGTAAGATATTTATAATTGCTTAAAACTAGTTGTTTATTATTCTTATTTGGTACAGGTTGAATAATTAATTCCTATTTAATATATATCATGGTTAAAATTTGGTATTGTAATAATGAATATAATATCTTTAGCCTTGGTGGCCACTTTTAATTCGACATTTTCTAATTTAGTAATGGTTATGTTAAAATCTTCAATTTCCTGGTCTGTAAATATGTCTCTTGTAAGTGTATTAAATTTTGCTGCTAATAATAATTCTCTGACCTGTTCGATTATTTTTTCTAAATGATCTAATTCATATTTCAAGCTAACTGTCAAAAACTCTGTCAGGGTCACGTTCAATAAACTGGATTGATGCTTTATTAATTCTGTCTGTTCATTCCTAAGGATAGTGAGATTGTTTAATTGCTGATCAAAGTGCGAGTTAATGTGTACTTGGCTATTTGATTGCTGTATTAAATCGTGATTATTAGTTGATATTAATCTTAGTTTATCTTCAATTTCTTCTTTGTCAGTACTGTCCATTGTCCCAAAAAGATACTTTAGTCCAGTTCCAAAAATATTTATGAGTCCTCCTTTCTGTCGGTATTTCGGCATTAAACTGGTAAGTTGCGTTTTAGTATGTTTTACTTGATGAATTAAATAAGGGTCGCCAGATATCATTATTTCTTCTTCTAATTGCGTTAGGTATCCTAGATACTGGTCTGGTTTGAATATATGCAAAATCTTTGTATAATTTTGTATCAGTTCCTTGTCTCCTAGTTGAATTATGGTGTATCCGTTTCCTTCATTTAAGTCAGTCACTATTAGCTTCTGAGCCAATACTGGAGAGATCGTCAATATTGTCATCAACAAGAACTTCCAGAGATCTAGAAAGATTTTTACTTTTAATAAATTGATCCTTATGTAATGTAGTCTTTTCATTTTTCTTATATTTTCTGTCATCTATTTCTTGAGCTTTACATTTCTTAACCTTACTAGTCAGTTTGTCCGTTTTTTCATATTTCGAAAAATTCTTATTAATTTCTTTGTCACTTCTATCCCTATTTCTATATTCCAACATTTTTTCCTTTTTTAACTCTATTCTATCGTATATTTCTTCCAATTCTATGTCTGACCTAAAATGTAAATTTATGGGTTTTTCTCCCGTGGTTAAATGTATAGAGTTATTGTAAGCTTCTAAAGCTTGATAGGGTAAATCAATATTATAGGCTATATCTAAATTTTCTTCTCGAACTTTTAAAATACGTATGTGTTCATTTAATGAACTATGAAACCTTTCTACGTCCGAATTTCCTGTATGTCTCATGGGGGTAGTGAAATGATATTGTATTCCTTTTTTGTCTAAAAAGTCTGTAAATAGTGGGGTCTTAAAAGCTGATTCGTTGTCTACAGTTAATTTTTTTGGGGTCTTCATATATAAAAATAGTTTTGTGAATGCCTTTACAAGTTCTAATGATGTTTTGTCGGGTATTTCCTCTATCGCGGCGTATTTAGAAAATTTATCTATTACCGAAATATACCGGACATGATCACCTAAATAATATATGTCTGCATGGTAATGTTCATGGGGTCCATTTGGAGTTTCTGTTTTTTCAAAGGGAAGCTTAATAGGGTTTCTTTCTATCTTAAAATTACAAACTATGCAATTATTTATGAATTTGGTTATTTTTTTTTTTAAATTTGGATAATAAATTTCTTTCTTTAATTCCTGGTAGGTTTTTTCTATCCCAGGATGATTATTATCAAATCTATGATGCTTAGCTATTTTCTCTAGCAATTCCTCATATTTCGCATCAATATACAATTTTGTAGTTAATTTTATATTCATGATCTTCATATTATTTGGATGTTCGTTCCATTTCTTATATTCTGTCTGAATTTGAACTAAATTGTTTATATTTTCGCAATATAAACCGACATTATCATGAGTGGCTGCATCTAATAATATTTTCATTATTAACTGAGACGTCAACTTCTTGTAATGATAAGTTACTCTGTTTTTTCCAAATATCGTTTCATTAATTATTTTGTCTTCATTATCTGGTTTTAATATTATTTGATATTTAAAAGTTTGTAGCGGATTTTCCGAAATTTGGAAATAATCCGTGCTATCTTCTTTGGCCGAATGTACCGTAGGTACAGGAGATTGGCTCCTAATTTCCGTCATTAAATCAATGATTTCTTGTTCATTAAGCTTGTGCTTATTTTTATAATGTTTCCTTAATGTGCTTTTATGTGCCAGCAATGCCTTGCATATTTTACAAGTTCTGCTTTGTCTGTCACCGTGAGTCTTTAAATGACGTAATAATCCTCTCCTAGCTTTGTATGATTTCTTACATACAGTGCAAGTATGAGTCTTAATTTGTTCATTGACATTTGTTTCCCTAATTCGTGAAAGTGCATCAGCAACTTTATTTTCTTTACCTTCAACGTGTTGAATATCGAATTCGTATTCATTTAGCTTTATTTTCCAACGTATAAGTTTGGAATTTGGTTCCTTGAGGTTAGCTAACCATACCAAGGGTTTGTGATCTGTCTTTAGTAGAAACTTTCTCCCATAAAGGTAGTGTCTAAATTGTTTTACTGCCCATACTATGGCTAGTAACTCCTTTTCAATTGTTGAATAATTTATTTCGTGTCTATTTAATGTTCTAGATACGAAAGCTATCGGTCCTTGTGACTGTGAAAACACAGCACCTAGAGCATAGTTGCTCGCATCCGTAGTCAATTGAAACATTTCGTCAAAATTTGGGTATCTTAAAACCATATCCGACATGAGTATCGCTTTAAGTTTTTCAAATGATTGATTATAATCCTTGTCATTCACGTTAATGACAGAATTCTTCTTTAAGCGTAGTGTCATTGGTTTAGCAATTTTCGCATAGTCAGGAATGAATTTACGATAATATCCACTAAGTCCTAAAAAACTTTGGATTTCTTTGACTGTCTTGGGTAATGGTTGTTTTTTAATTCCATCGACCTTATTTGGATTCGGTTTAATACCGTCCTTTGTTACTACATGCCCTAGAAAGTCTGTTTCTTTCTTTAAAAAGTCGCATTTATTTAGCGAAACCTTTAAATTTGCTTGTCTAAGGGTCTTGAATATTTTTTGAAGGTTTTGTATATGCTCTTGTAAAGATGTCGAGAACACTAAAATATCGTCCATATATATTACGCATATTTTATTTACGTGTTCTCGGAGGACATTGTTCATCATTCTTTGGAACGTTGCCGGAGCATTTTTTAGTCCGAAAGGCATTCGCCTGAATTCATAGTGTCCGTCGTGTGTCGTAAAAGCTGTTTTTTCTCTGTCTTCAGGATCTACTTCTATTTGGTAAAATCCTTTAGTTAAATCTAAAGTTGAGAAGTAATTTGCCCTTCCTAACTTGTCGAGTATGTCGTCTATTCTGGGAATGGGATATTTGTCTTCCCGTGTCACTTGATTAAGTTTTCTGTAATCGATTACTATCCTCCATTCTTTATTGCCCTCTTTATCCCCCTTTTTTGTACGATCCAAATAGGAGCATTGTAGGGTGAATTGGAGTGTTGTATAATGCCCTGATCTAACATTTCATTTATTTGTCTGTCCACTTCTTCTGTATGAATTGCCGGGTATCTATAAGTTTTCGTATAAATAGGTCCTGAAAGTCCTATATCTATTTTGTGTTTCACTTCATTGGTGAAAGTCAAGTCATCACCTTTGCGATAGAATACGTCGTTATTTTTCCTAATAAGATTTTTTATTGCTGTGGTTTCTTCTGCATTTAAATGATCAATTCTTAGCTGATCTTCTGGAAACAGCTGTTCCATTGTATAGAATCCTGGTAAATTTCTAAGAATTTCTGTAGTATTTAACAATTTATCTTCGTTTTCGCCCTGATAATATATCTTAAATTGTTTGTCATTTATGACTATTATATTTTTGGAATAGTCTATTATTGTATTATTTTGTCTGAGAGTGTGATGTCCCAAAATTCCATCAAAAAATTCGTGAAATTTAAACAGTCCAAACACAGTGTCGTTTTTTAATGGAATCCTTAATGATTTTTTAGGAATCAGTCCCTCGTGGGTTACTGAAAATTTTCCTGAAACCGATTTTATTGTTATTGGTTCTGATATTCGTCTAATGAATTGGGGAGGACACTGATCAAAGTTTAAAAAATTTTCTGTCGAACCACTATCTATCAATAACCTAAGTTGTCTATTTCGTCCTCTAAGCAGTATATAGGGAAGTCCGTACTTCCTGAGGCCGTTTGCCGAAAATTTCCTTTCTCTACTGATTCACAATTAATACTTTTCTCTGAATATTGTTCATTATTCTCATTAAGATTTTCATTTTTATTTATATTGGTAAAAGTGTCAGAATTAATATTAATACCATTCATACAACTGCTGCAACCGCGTTGATAATTGTTCTCCCTCGTCTGGGAGGTTCCAAGTTCCATTGGTTCTGGCCTTTGCTGCTGCTGATATTGTTGTCCTTGCTGTTGTGCTGGTCGTTGTTGCCACTGCTGATACTGTTGCTTTTGCTGTCCTTGCTGTTGCACTGGTCGTTGTTGCCATTGCTGATATTGATGCTTTTGATGTTGTTGGTGATGTTGTTGTTTCTGCTGTTGCTGTTGATATTGTTGTTTATTTTGTTGTTTCTGTTCTTGTTGTTGATGTTGTTGTTGATATTGTTGTTTCTGTTGGTTTTTTTCTTCGGATTTGGGCTTCCTTTCTTCGTTTAAGAACCCAGACTGGCTAAGTTCATGGATGGCTTCACCCATTGTTGTAGGCTTAAGCGCACATAGAACCGTTCTCATGTACACAGGTAACCGTGTAATGAATATCTTTAAAGCCGTCTCTATATTTCTTCCGACGTCGTTGATTCTATCTTCTTGCCTGCTTTTTTGGTTTAACAAGGCTAGTTTATGTTGGATATAGTTGTAGAAATCGATGGTGCTCCCTCTATATTGGGCTGCTCTTAAATCTTCGTATAATTGGTCTGCTGTCTGGAACCCTCCAAAATTTGTTTCCAGCATGTCCTTGATATCTGTCCAGTTGTTTAGATGTGGATGAATCTCCATTACTCTTCTCGCCTTTCCAGTCAATTTGCTTTTGACGATGTTTATGCACATTCGTTGTGCCTGTTCGTTGTATTGTGTTAGAGTTGGAATGATATCGTCAACATTCATACAGAATGTTGAAAGATCCTCTTTTCTTCCATCGAATGCTTGTATCTTTTCAAGATACTTTAGAGGATTCAAGTCCAGCACTCTTCCTTGTCCAGCTGCTGCTGCCAAACCTGCGTTTGATGCGTTTAGCGCCATGGTTCTTGTTCGTAGATTTTTTCTTCCACTGGATTTACAACGTTTTTGTTTGTTCCCTTTTCAATGGGGTTCACTTCCTTTTTCACAGGATTTTCTTTCACTTGGAGTGTAAGTTGTTATTTGCGGATAGTCACTTCGTAGGTTAAAAACTTTCACTTTTCGCGGATGTTCTTTTTAATACCGTTGGCGACTATCCTACCGACTGCGCCAATTTTAATAGCGTTATAATAGGGAACTCTTAAATAATTATGAGTTTCTCCTAACACTATTTTTTCAGTGGTGGTTCTAGAAAACTCTTAACGAAATTATGAATTAATTCCAGCACCAACTGATCGAGAGGAAAACACGTACGTTTGGTTTGACGGTTAATTAAACTCTGCTTTATTGTTACTTCAATTATTGTATGCAATGCTTTGATATACATTTGCTTTGCTTAAACATAATTTAGTCAAATCATATTTCATGAAATATGATTTGGTTTTTGTATACATAGATGGATAGATGATCGTATTACATTAATGTTAAATATATTAGGGTGCGGTCTTTTGACAATTGTTTACATACAATATATATGAATATGATATTGCACAGTGGTGCAATGTGAATATTTATTCGAACGGTAACTTGTTACTTTCATATTGGTAGGATGTTATAACAGGGAGGTACCAGATGGGGCGTGGATAGACTTCCAATTTTTTTCTCTAAAACTTTATCCCGTTATTGCTTTACTAAGAATAGAATTTGGGTACGATCACGTTTAATTTATTGATATTATTTCTCCATCTCTATAGTGGGCGGAAAGGTAGATTTGTATGGGAGGTACCAGAAGGGGTGTGTCTAGACTTCCAGATTTTTTCTCCAAAACTTTATCCTCTTATAGCTTTACTAAATATAGAATTTGGGCACGATTGCGTTGGGTGTACTGATATTATTACTACATCCCAAAAGTGGGCGGAAAGGTACATTTGTATGGGAGGTACCATAAGGGGCGTGTCTAGACTTCCAATTTTTTCTCCAAAACTTTGTCCTGTTATAATATAACAAAATACAGAATTTGGGCACGATCGTGTCTAGTGTATTGATATTATTACCCTATTTCAAAAGTGGGCGGAGTGGTACATTTGTATAGGAGGTACCAGAAGGGGCGTGTCTAGACTTCCAGATTTTTTCGCCAAAACTTTATCCTGCTTGAACTTTACAAAATACAGAATTTGGGCACGATCGCGTTAGTTCTATTAATAATATTAATCGATTTCTAAAGTGGGCGGTACCAGATGTGTATGGGAGGTACCAGATGGGGCGTGGATAGACTTCCAATTTTTTTCTCTAAAACTTTATCCCGTTATTGCTTTACTAAGAATAGAATTTGGGTACGATCACGTTTAATTTATTGATATTATTTCTCCATCTCTATAGTGGGCGGAAAGGTAGATTTGTATGGGAGGTACCAGAAGGGGCGTGGCTAGGCTTTCAAAATTTTTTCCAAAACTTTATCCTGTTATAGCTTTACTAAATACAGAATTTGGGGACGATCCCGTAGGGTGTATTGATATTATTACTCGATTTCTAAAGTGGGCGGAATGATGTATTTGTATGGGAGGTACCAGAAGGGGCGGGGACACGTAGCCCATTTGCAATACCGTAAGTAGTTTTGAGAAAATAATAACTCGTGCAAAATTTCAAAACATTTGGTTGCGTCTTTCGAAAGTTATCGTGCGAACCAGCCGGACAGCCACCAGACAGATAGACAGACAGACAGACAGACGGACATGGCTCAAACGACTTAAAAAGTCATGAATCGAATTTGGTTCAAAGAAACCTAGGGTCTGAAGTGACTCCTTCTATGTGTTACACTTTTGGGTCGTATCAAATGATATATACCCTCATCCCTAAGGGTGATGGTATAAAAACACAAGAAAAGTACCGTTTTCTAAAACAACAACAATAGCAAGGGAGTTTTTTGGAAACACTTGTATCTGCGTTTTAGTTTTGTTTTAAGAAGTGATCGAACAAGTTCATAAAAAATAAACAAGTGGAATATTTGAAAATTAAATTGAATTTGCTTGAACAAATTTGCACAAGCCGTTGTGAAAAAAAATATTTGTTAAAGAAAATAAAAGTGAATCAGTAAGTATGAGCAACCGAAATATAAGAAGACAAATTATTCTTTTTCTGATAAATATCTACATAAATTCTTTAATTTCTTAATTTCAGAAGCAATAATTCCCAACGCACGAGACGGTGGCTCGGAAAATCAGCTGCGTGAAGCAATTCGACATACAACATTTTTTTATGTGTAGATGAATTTTTTTATGTTTTTGTTTTTAATGAAATAATTTGTTTTTAAGTTTTACTAGCTGACCCGGTCCGCGTTGCTGGCCTTGTGTTATCGAATATTGCCATTTTCACCCCCTATAATAAAGAATTTAATTTGATATTAAAAAAAAATGAATTTGAAATTAAAAAGAATGAATAAGTAATAAAATAAATTGTATTAGACATGAAATATATTGAATTTACATTGTAAATAGATTCAGATTGCAGATTGCAACAATTATTATGTTGACATGACAATGAATTTGCCACTAGCTGCCTCTGGAGAGCATTTGCATTAAAAAAACTGTGAAATGTATAAAAATTTCGTTTTTTAATAGTATTTTAATACATTATATTTATAAGAATTAAGTAAATTTTGTAACTAATAAAATATGAATTTATAATAAAGAATTTAATTTGATATTAAAAAAAAAATGAATTTGAAATTAAAAAGAATGAATAAGTAATAAAATAAATTGTATTAGACATGAAATATATTGAATTTACATTGTAAATAGTTTAGTTTGTTTAAAATAAACTTTAATTTATTTTGAAAGAAATTGTGTTAGATTTAAAAATAATTTAATTTGATCCGAAAAACAGTTTATTTGAGAGTAAAAACCTATATATTGTAAGCTAGCTTGTAAGTAGAAACAAAATTTTAAAAATAAAATTTCTAGCTTCAATATTTATCTCTTTGTATTAACGAGTGTAATGTAATTATAATATCATATCATACGCCTACACATTTTATGTGTTATGTAAGTGAGATATTTTCAATATCTCATATTAATTTACCTTGTAAACTAGGCTGTAAGTCGAAAAAAATTTAAAAATATATTTTCTAACTTCGATATTTATATCTCTTCGTGGCACAGTTGTCCATTTGCCTGATTTAGCGTAACGAAATTAATAACTTAAAAAATAATAAAATTTTCGTCAAATGGAAAATTTTTCTAGAATTTAAATTTTTATTTAAAATGTTTTTTCTTTAAAAATTTGTTTTCTTTAAAATTTATTTTTTTTATTTGTAGACGTATTAAATTGACTCGGACTGCCTAACTAAAAAAAGGTTGCAATTTCAGACCAGCATGATACCTAAAAATTGCAACATAATGAGCAATAGCAACTAAAAGCAGCAAATGTTAAGCATTTCATAAAGTAGCCGAAATATGCTAACATATAAGAACAGTCTCTTCACCGGCCGATACCGGCTACATAAGTTCTACTCTACAGAAGTTCAAATTCGGTCACAAAAAAGGGTAAACAAAAGTGTTGATTCCTAGCACAATTTTTTAGCACCTCATATATTGCTCAGGTTAGAATACACTTTCTTTGTAAACTACATACTTTTATCTTTTAAAAAAATCCATAGAAATAGAAATATGAGTTTTCCCATTTTTTTTGCACAATCTACATACTTGTAAAAACGCGCAAAAACGTTTTTGTTCCAGCTGTTTTGACATTTATGTTTAAAAGCCGACAATTAATCAATTATAGCAAATTTTATAATTTGGAAGTTATCGATTTGCTATATGAACAGTTAGTTATCTTCGGGAAATAAAATTTTGGTAAGCTTCGAATACTGCTTACAAATACTTAGAAAAATTTTTATGTGAGCGCACTAGCAAGAACGAATGTAATAAAACATGATATATACCCTCATCCCGAAGGGTGATGGTATAAAAATTTGACATATGCTTGATGAGAGGAAAGAAAGAAATGCTTTCTATGTGTTTCAGCCTTAACTTCTCTTGCTCCGACACTGACGATTTGTTAGTAATAATAAATTGTTGAGTGTACAGCTTATTTTCCGATTACTTAGTTTAAAAGTAAGTTAATAATTATATCTCCCTTGAGTGTATATACTGGTTATAATATTTGTGTCAAACCACATTCTCTCTTTAATTGTCTTCAAAGAATATTACATTTAAGTCATATACGGTGCCCTATTATAGTTTTTGACCATAGAAAGTAATAATATATACATTAGAGCGTTTCACCAAACAAGTTTTTTGCGATTTTTGCAACTCTTGAAGCGGAATATTAAGGCTTGTTATCTAAATGAATTTCGAAAAAATTTTTGGATTTTTTGAAGATGGGTATGGGGTCGCTGAAATAGATTTTATCAAAAAAATGAGGTTATGGAGAAAAAAAATTTATATTATTTTTTTCTGGTGCTTTTTGTTCATACAACTAAACAATTCTCTTCTTATGGATCCGATCCCACGACAAAAAAATCATTGGTGTGAGAAATTATTATATTATGGACCACTTTGATAGTCTTAAGAGCGAAAAATTATTTTTCCTAGATTTCAAACCTCGATAACTTGAAAAGTTTTCAACATTTTTTCAAGATGTAAAATGCATTAGAAAGGTTTTTAATTTACCTTTCATTCGGTACATAGATTTATATTTACTTGTTGCAAAAATATAAGAAAAAAATTAAAGTTTGAGAAATTTTTTTTATTTATCAAATTTTATGAAAATTAAAAGAATTTCATTATGTTTCGTTCTTGGTTAAGTAAAAAAAAAACTTCTAAAATACATTGCTTTAATAAAAATATCAAAAATTCAATTCATCAATATATTTGTATTCCCATACAAAATCAACATATTTAATGAACAAATTAAAATTAAAAAGTAAATTTGTATCTAAAATTACAATACATTAACCATTAAATGTGGAACAACTGTGGAAGTATTTTCAAATTGGTTTCTTAAGAGTATTTTCAATGACATTTTTGTTAACATTAGGTATAATTTTTCAATTGTTATCAACTCTAATCAATAAATTTTGAAAATCATCTTCATTCTTTGTAATTTTTTTGCTATGTATTGTAGCCGACGCCACGCCTCTTTCTGATAAATCATTCACAACACATAGTTTTTCTAGTTTTTTCTTTGAAGAAACAAAATCATCATCATTTTCCCATAAAAGTGTATCTATCTATGGACAATTTTAATTCATCAAAAACCCTTTTACTGTTTAAGGTTATAAAATTATGCATTATGAATTTTGTTACTATTTAAAAAGGGCCTATTTCAAATATTTTAAAATTCAAATAGTGTGAACTTAAAAATAAAAAATATTTTTTTGTCTATTTTTTATTTTTTTTTAAACATTTTTCACAAGTAAGATATAAACTTATATATATATATATAAACTTATAAAAAAAAGGTATCTAAATTATCTTTCTAACGCATATTTCATCTTGAAAAAATGTTGAAAACTTTTCAAGTTATCGAGGTTTGAAATCTAGGAAAAATAATTTTTCACTTTTAATAATTTTTCACTTTTAGCGACCCCATACCCATCTTCAAAAAATCCCAAAAAATTTTCGAAATTCTTTTAGATCACAACCTTAAATCTTCCGCTTCAAGAGTTGCTAAATTTTTTTTGTGAAACGCCCTAATATCCATATATGATTTTATCAATAGGTATAAGCGGTTGTCTTAGCCTTCCTTCTTCCGCACATTACACGAACAAATTATACACTTCTTCTCCAAAAATATTTGCAGTTTTTCCCGCTCAAATTTAATTTTAACTCTCTATGTTTATGGCCCTTACATGACTTAAATAGCACTGTCACATTCGGAAATTTTTATTTTTCGCTTTGCACTAAGAAGGTAACAAAATTAAAAAAAAAAAAAAACAGAGTACCGAGAGATACATCTTCTTGAATCGCTCATAAGACTTAAATGGTTAGAAAAGATTTGAATTCTTAAATATAAAAAGATTTCAACATTTAATTGTTTTTAATACCTTAAATAATTGAATATATGTATAGTTAATCTTGAAAATTTTAATTTTTGAAAATTTCTATTCTTTTTCCTCTCGGTATTTAATTTATTTCAAATATTGAAATCCGAAGTTATTATGAAATATAAGGGAAATTTATGAAAATTATGTTACAATGAACAAACACTTGACACCTTTGAGAGACGGAATACATACAATCAAAATTGCAGGCAATTACTACAAAATAGTATATCAATAAGACAAAACTTGAAAATTTTCTAATCGAATAAAACTAAATTGAATAAAACTTTGATGTAGCTAGCAGCTAGTGTTTTGCTAAGATTTTTAAGATAAAAAACTCGGCATTTTTCGTATTATAAATAAATAAAAATTTAACCTTAAAAAGATTACAATCTTAAAATTTTTTAAAAATTAGACACTTAAGCATTGAAATCTTAGAGCACTTCAGAAAGATTTAGCTCTTGGTACTCTAATTTTTGAATTTGGTTACCTTTTTAATACAAGGTGAAAAATAAAAGTTTTCAGAATGTGGCAGCGCTGTTTAATACCATAAACATAGAGAGGAATAAGATAGAAATTGAGTTAAAAATTAAATTTGAGCATGAAAATGTGCAAATATTTTTGGAGAAGAAGTGTATGACTTATTAGTGTAATGTGTGGAAGAAAGAGGATTAAGACAACAGCTTACATCTAGTGAAATAATCACTCAGTTTTGGAGCCCAGAGAGAGTTTTCGTTTCCATTTTGACACCCTCACCCAACGGATATTAGGGTATTTATCATTTGTTTATTACTCTCTATCGTCAAAAACTTTCAAAAGAAGACGGTAAAAATTCCGTATATGGCTCAAATGTTACAGTAAATTAATCAAACGCATTACTCTTATGATTTGAAATATTCTATGAAGAGGATAAGAGAGATAATGTGGTTTGGCACAAATTGTATACCCAGAATATCCACTCAAGTAGGGTTGCCAGGCACCGAATTCGAAAAGTCGGGAAAACCGAGACTATAAAGCGGGATTTGTTGGGACAATTGTAAAGATCATATTATACAGGTATTGACATTTTTAATTAAGAAATATTATTAGTTGTTAAAAATAACTGGAATTCCTGACAGCTTTTATCAATATTCAATCTTATGATTAGTTCAGCCGTTATAAGATCAAAAGACATTCGTTTCTATCTTTCGTGTATAAATTGTTTAAAATACTAAATACTTTTTCGCAATAAGCGTTACTTATCGGTAAAAAAAAATATAAATGAGATCAATTTCAATAAATTCAAGTGACCATATTTTGTTATTTAGTATATCTTTGGGCAATTCTCCATAAACAGCTCAAAGACTGCAGTAGTCGCTGAACAACATGTCATTGTCCACTGCATCTGATATTTGTAGAACTTTGGGAATTTCTCCCAAGTCAATAGTGAGTCTTTTAGATTAAATGCTGCAATTTGTCCAAAAATTTATATATCTTAAAAGTCGTAATGTTATGAAAAGCTGTGGTAAAATCAGATTATAGACAATTGCTAGGGATGGGAAAGAGATTAATACCCATGGAAATGGATAAAGGGAAAAATGTTAAGTGCACACAACTAGTTCATAAGAGAAAATTATTTTTTGTACCTTCTTTAATATGTTGTGTCTTTGATTATTCTAAGTATAGGTAGTAAATATTAAAAAGTCGGGA
Source organism: Muscina levida (assembly GCA_964034835.1). Classification (NCBI taxonomy): domain Eukaryota; kingdom Metazoa; phylum Arthropoda; class Insecta; order Diptera; family Muscidae; genus Muscina; species Muscina levida. The sequence continues at coordinate 88,431,485 of OZ035883.1, read as the reverse complement.
TTTTCCCCTGAATTACTTTAATACTCGGGACTCGCCTATTCCCGACCATCTGGCAAGCCTGCACTCAAGAGAGACATTAGAAGTATGTATATATTTTATTTGATTATATTTGGGACTTTCAAAATAAGCAAAAGGATAATCAGCTGATCAAAAAATAATTAATTTGCTAGTTCTATCTTCAATTAACTTAACTCAAAAGTGGTATTGGCGAAAGTGAAACATAATGGATATTAGAAACTATTTCAAAAAACGTAAGGTTGACTTAAATCGTAACAACAACGAAAAATGCGGTTTTGTTGGAAGTCAAATTTAAGTTAAAAATTCACTTGAATCAAAATCATATCTAAACATTTTGTAAGATAAGGGGATATTTTGTTTTTTTTTATCTCTAATTTGTGCCCTTTCTCTGAGGTGACGTTCTTTGCCTCTGATTCCACCACCAATTCGTGCTATTTCTCATTGAAAGCGTACTAAATTCAGCTTTAAGAAATTTCTGCCCATTTGAATCATTTTGCTGAAAAAAAATAAATTTTTATTTTTCCCCAAAAGGGAAAAAATTTATAAAAAAGTTTCATTTAACTTTTCCGTCTTATTTTGGGGCATATTAACAAAAACCAGATATCACACTGTCGCCGTCATAGCTGAGGAGTGTATAATGTAAACAATGATTAATCTTGTTCTGTGGATTAATTGCTCACAATATTTGCTGAAAAACGGAAAACAGTCGCAAGAGTAAAATTTTGGGAAATTTTCGATTTTAAACTTAAAAAAGTTAAATTAGGTGACTACATTGAAAGGATTAATAAGAAATGACTTGTAAAAATATTGGTCTACATTACAGAGGATCTGGCAAATCACTTTAATATTGACGAAAATCGTGGAAAAAAGAGTACGAAAGGTTTCAAAAATGTGTTTGCCGAAATCGAAGGTAAGAAAAAAAAATATAATAATAATCTGAGTATAATAAATAATCTTATTTTTTTATGTAGATGCCGTAGGTGCCAACCCCGCCATTACCGATGTCGGGGAAAATATTGAAAATACTATATATTTAGCAAAAAAAAACGCCATCCAAAAAAAATCTGGAACAAAAACAGCAGTGAAAGTGCATATGAAATGGATATATGAAAAATTTATAAAAACTAAGTCAAAAAATATATGAGTCGATATCACGAAATGACTACAATCGAGAGCTGAAAATGGGTTTAAATAATTATTTTTCGGTAGACACTCGGCCTTATTCCCGTAGACGTCGTCGACGCAAAACGACGTCGTCTTGTGACGACGCTGTAAAATCGGTATTCTCGTAGTCGTTTTCGATAACTATCGGTTACTATTGACACAAATTTGGTATTCTGTAAGGAAATGTGACGACAACGTTGAATCGAAACGACTCTGAATCTGTCGTCACAGTTGTTAGTAACGACTTGAAACAATTTGATGGAATAATTTTAGTCTTTGTAAATTTAAAAAAATGTATTGTTTAATGACGTCAAGAATAACAATGTCGAGTAACAAATAGGGGCTTGGAAACAAAATCCCTCATAGGTACAAGGATTTTGTCTAATTTTAAGGGGTAATGTGAGAAAATTGGTGAAAAACAATTTAATTCCTTTGGAGCGCCTTTAAGAATCCTTTGCGGTTGTAGTTACGAATCTGGTCTTCTTTATTTGTAGCAAAAATTTTGGTATGGGTTCCATTGGCATATCCAATAACTCCAGTAAATCCTGTTTTGTTAAAAAAATGTAGTTTATGCTTCCGATTTGTCATCTTCAGTTATTTCCAATTGTATCCAAGGTGGACAAATCACCTCTCTAATGCATTCAGGGTTTCGATAGGAATCTTGCAACTACTGGCTGCACTTACACTTAGGTTGTAAGGCCCCTGTCCAAAGGACCTCAATGTTGCTGACAACTTAATTATGACTGAAACATATGTCCTGAGTTCACTTTTCATGATAGGAACTATTTCTATAGGAACTATTACGTAATTAAATGCTGCTATATTAAGACTTAAGTAGTTCTCGAATCTAAAAAAAAGTTGGATGGCCGGCCAACAGATAACCTCAAATTACGATTTTAACACCGATGAACATACTCGTTATTTGGAAAGTTTAAAATCATCGGATCATAGTCGAAGTATTTTCCTATCCAGTATAAGATATTTCTTACTTTCCTCATCGCTTGAATTTGATTCGGGCACTAAAATATTTTTTCATGAAACACAATAAAAATCACAATAAATCAGCTGATGCACAGATGTTACATCAGCTGTTGTCATTTCTTTCATGTTATCGATTACCAGTCGACGTCGTCACATTGTAGTTACAGAATACCGAAATAGCATTGATGTGACAACGATGTTGACTCGAAGTGATGTTGACATAAAAACGACGACGATGTCGACGACGTCTACGGGAATAGGGGTGACTGTTTTATATGACCATTTTATGTATTAATAAGCAATGGGTTATGTATATTTCAGGATGTTAAGGATTTTACGCGCACGTTTTTTTCCCTCTGATTTTTACTTTAATTACTTAGATTATACCCATGGTAATGACTGCACGGTAATGATGGAAACGTAAGTATTCTTGGATTTAAATGTGTAAATCTTCAAAGTTTGTTATAAGATATAATATAATCTAATGAAGAATATAATATAATCTAATGAACAAACCAATACCACAAATTTGGAAATAATAATATAAATAACGGAAAAATATACTTACCACGGGAATGATGAAATTTTAGGAACATCCGCAAAAAAACACTAAACACTTCAACAGCTCTCAAACAACTGACAACATTTTCACTTCTGTCAATTATCTTTAAAACTAACGGGAATTGTCGTTACATTAATAATTTACACCTAACCGAAAAACCGGTTTAAAGCATTTTCTCCTTTATGAACAAATTGGCCCACGGGAATGACGAAAAAAATTGGCCACGGATAAAAATGTCTCAAAATCATAAATTGTAAAATAATTTTATATTTATGAAATTAAAATTAACTTGGCTCATTCTTCTTGAATAACGACGTACTTCATTTATAATATATATTTTGAAATATTAATGAAAATCTGTGATTTTTGAACACAAATCGATCGGACACACGCCATGGTAATGACTATTTGCACCGTGCGACCAAATTTGTTCATAAAAATATGTAGAATATTTTATTTTGATTTCCGTGCCTCGTTAAAGGACATTTTGTTTTATTTATTAATGTTCTCAGAATTTAAATTTTTCAATATTTTTAATACTAAATGCGTCGGGCCACAGAATGTAGTCATTTCGTGATAACGACCCATATATTGATCTAATTTTTAATACAATAAAATGAAAATTAGTTATACTATTTCTTTTAGCATTCTCATGGGATGTCATCTAAAACCGGTTCATTTGAGAGTCATCAGCGACTAGTTTTTACTGAACCTGTCATATGGCTAGTACTGCTGAACCGGTTCAAGACACATCACAAAGTATCAGTTAGGTGTCAGTTGACACTTCAGCGGCCATTCCCATACAAAACGTACTGGGTCTCTTCATACAAAAGTTTCGGAACTAGAACCGGTTCATGCACCCCAGGGAACCAGTCCCGTGACTGGTACTGTACCGGTTCATTTTCCCATAGGGAATCTACATATATTTATATCTATAAAAGGCTTGGGTGACTGAAAATCAATAATTTTTTGATTCAAAATAATTTGTTATATTTTCTAGCACATTAGAAGTTAACTCTGGTACATTTGACACAATGATAAATGGTGTTCAGTTTCCAACAAAATAAAATAGGCACAAAATTTTGATTTTTCAGGATTTCAATCGCAATGAGCCACCTTTAATTTTTTTTTATTTAGCCAAAACTTTATATTTCTTGTTTTTTGCTATTCGCACATTTCTGTTTGGTGAGACCGGCAGATTTAACACATTTTTTTAAACTTTATTTCTTTTACACCCCATGAATTAGGTATGGAATAGATTCTCGTGATGCTGTGCATTAACACGCTTTCTATTTTTAGATTCACAACTAACGGCATCAACTTGTTTATCGACGAATGCGAACGTCACTGTTTGAGAAGCTTGTTACTAGACATGCTGATTTTTTAAAGGGCCACCTTAATATAACTTTTTTAATTGTGATATTCAATACTTCAATACATTTCATATATTTAGATAAAACAAAATTAAATAAGAAAATATTAAAATTTTGAGAAAAATAAAAATAAGAGAATTTTATTTTTTTCGCAAAACTTACATTTGTGCATAAAATATACCTATGGGTAGAAGTGTCTTTAAGCTGCAGTCAGTACGCTTCTAAAGGGATATAACACGACTTGACGGTGAAATCAGGGGCAAATAAAATCACCTCAAAAAAGCACAAAACGGAAGAAAAACTTATTTTACAAAAAGGATCAGCTAGGATTTTGATTCAAGCAGATTTTCAACGTCAACGTATTTATCCTTCAGGCAAGGTGTGCCATTAATGTTTTGATAACACCATTTCCTCGAATAACTTACCAACTTTTACTATCACTTTGAAGGTATCTCATCTATGAAGAGGAAAAAGACTCGTAATAGCAGTAGTGGAAGCGAAAACAGTGACGATAAAATTTTCCCACAATCGTCTGCTACTGAAGTGCTTTCTGCTAGCAATGTAGATATCGATGCAAATGAAGTGACGAAAATGACGTGGGTCGTTATGTTGGACGAGCTCATCAACTATCAGCTGATAAGAAAAAGGATATTCTGCTTCGACCATGAGTTCCTGAAGTAAAGTATGATTTTCAAAGTTATGACGAACTTTACAAAGTAAATTCAACTACGCTTGGCAAAACCGTGATCAGCCTGTTCGATGCGTCTAATGGGGCCACTTGTAAGTACTGTAGGCATGCTACCATAAGCCATCATCTGATTGCGACCGCTACTGCAAAGGTTTTTATTGAAGATGTGTCTGTAGATGTCATCAATTATTTCATGTATACTTTTTTTTCGAACGCACGATATGTCACCGGCGCAAAGAAAATGGAGGCCTTTTATTAGATTTGATAAAGATGATGATCGGGACCGGCAGTGGCATAGTGCTTAGAACACGCGACTACCATGCGGGAGATCCGTGGTTCGATTGCCGGCTCCAGTCATCTACATTTTTCTTTCATTGCCGTTCACCTCGATGTTGTCGACAGCAACTTCGCAGTAAAAATGTCGAGTCAATCGGTATGTCTAGTAGAAGCTCCTCAAACAGTGATGTTCTCATTTGTCGATAAACAAGTAGGTTCCGTTTGTTGTGAATCTAAAATAGGAAGCGTCTTAATTCGCAAAAACTCGAGAAGATATCCCATACCTCATTCATGGGATGTAAAGAAAAGTTATGTTTTTTTTAATGATGGGGATCGATTCTGGTGATACTAAGTTGAAAAGTCATTAAGAAAAATGTAACCGCATTTTATACCTCACCACAAATTCTCAATGAGTGGATCAAAATTCCCGGTGAAGTAATTAAAGGTCTGATAATATCCGACGTAAAAAAAGCTGATGCTTACTCTGTATTAGCAGATGAAACAGCTGATATAGCCGGGACAGCGATACTTTCAATTGAGGTGCGCGATTACGACAAAACAGAGGGAATAATAAGAGAAGAATTCGTTGGATGTGATGGCAAAAAATAGAATAATCGTTTAATAAATCATATGATTAATCTAAACGACAAATAATTAATCGCTATTAATTGGAAACAATTGATCGATTAATCGATATTTTCAGCTGAAATTGAAAATTATCATTAATAAAAGAAATATCTTTTAATTAATTAAAAAATTTTCTGTTTATTCAATTTATTTATTTATTACACAAGGGAACAAGGTATTTGTTGTTTAAGAACTGAATATTGTTTTAAAGGTAATTTGGGACGCTGAATCCAAATCTGGACTTGGTTTTTTGGTATCAGCTCGACTTTTCGAGATATACCGTTATGTCCATAACTAAGGCACTTCCACTACAAATATTTAAATAACTTGAAAACGGTTCACCATATTCAATTAAAAAAAAAAACTTAAACTCGTCAACAAAATTATCTTTAATCCGTGCCTACATTGTTTTTAATTTGGCTTAGTAGTTTCAGAGATATCGTTGTAGTTTTAAAAAATAAAACAAAAAATTTACAAAAAAAAAAAAAAATTTTGTTTTTTAAAAATTCATAAAAAAAATTATTGCAACAAAAATCACAGTGTTTGTCTTAAAACATTTAGTTTAATATAGTGTGAATCAAATGAGCTTTATTTCATTAAAATATCTGCACAACTTTTGATTTTGTCAACAATTTACTGAGATAACTAAATTTATAAAAATCACGATTTCCATACAAAAATAACATTTATTAATATGTTTGCGAAAGTGTAACTCGAGCAAACCTTAACGGATCGTTATGAAAATTTATCAGTATTAATATTTTTCAAAACGAACTTATGGGATTGTAAATGGGCGGAATAGCCCCATCCCTTCTGGTACCTCCCATACAAAATTACCTATTTTTGGATAATTAATATATCTTCGATAGCTGCAAAACAGACTACCGGAGGATATTGAAATTTGGTCAGTTTATTTATCTTGCAAAAGTAGACAAACTCTAGAAAAACCGAAAGCGTTGCCATACCCCTTCTGGTACCTCCCATACAAATGACCGAACTCACCCCAATAGTCTTACATACATATCTTTTTTGTGAGTACACTGAATTCAGTCAAACTATGCGGAAGTTTTACGGAAATTGAAAATATAAATCAGGAATGAATTTGCACTATATCGGATCACCCCTTCTGGTACCTCCCATACAAAATTACCTATTTTTGGAAAATTAATATTTCTTCCTTAACTTCCAAATTGAAACCTGCCGATTAATTAAATTTGGTCTGTTAATTAATATTGTAATAGGAGGCAAAACTAAAAATTAAACTATAAATAAATTTGCAAATTTGTCATGATTTTTAAAAATACAAAATTTTAATTTTTTTAGGGTAAAAACAAAAAATTGCGAAAAATCTGTTATCACCGAATTTAGCATAACTCATTCAATTTTCAATCGATTATTATGTACATACATGTTTTAGAAAGCTATCTTAATATGATATTCAATAAAGATAATAAAAAAACAATTTGCCCCCAACCGATTAACTTTCAGCGTGAAGAAAATTAAAATGTGTAATTTTTTGTGTAATTTTTGTTTTTTTTTTTTTGAATAAAACAGCCGTTACTCAGTCATTTTTTTTGTAATATTAAAAAATTTGATTTTTTTCAAAGGTAACAACGATATCTTTAATAAAAAAATAAAATTTTAAAATCCGGCTTATGAAAAAAAAATTATGATTTTTTGAACTATAATTTTTTGGAAAAAAGTCGAAAATACGATTAGTACCTGTAACTTAAAAATTCGAGCTGATGGAGAAAAATGGAGATTAGATTTGAAATCAGCGACCCCAAATTAGTAAAAAACAGCTATCGAATTCCAAACAACACTCAAAAAGTTCAATTTTGTTCCCTTGTGTTATTTATTCAATCTGCTCCCTTTTTCCGTTATTATTGCACCTGCTTTGGAAAAAAGCCGCTCTGATGGTACAGATGTACCAATCAAAAAGCAAAAGAGTACAGCTTAGGGTAGACCGATTTCATTTTTTCCCATGCGTCTATTACGTTGCGCTTTAATTCTAGTACTGGAGCTAGAGTATACAAACATTCGACTTTTTCGAAACACCGGTTTCGGTTGTATTCGAAATTTATAATATTTCAAAAACTCGGTTTTCGAATACTTAGAAATAAACAATAAGTAAGAAAATGCGCTACTATTATTTCCAATTTAATATAGAAATGTTACAAATAAAGTAAAGTTTTATTTATATCTCAAGAAAGTCAGATTTTTACTAAATATAGCCATCCAAAAAAGTATTAATACACTTCCATTTTCATCACATATGTCAGACGTCTCCTAATAAATACATTCATTTTTTTCAATGAAAAAGTGTAAAGCCAATTACACTGTGACACAAAATGGAGGCCCTTGTCTAGGGTCGGAATGACAGTTTTAAATTCCGGAATGACAGAGCAGACTTAGGTCGAACTTTTTTCAGTTTTACCTAAAGTAGAATTTGAAATAGGTCCTAAAGCACTATGTTTCTTATAGTTTTAGTGAATTTTTAATATGACTTTACAATATTTAAAATTTCAACAAAAATGCTGCTCAAAATGATGGCTTAGGGCGGATCTGCCCTCCCGGAATTTTACTTTTCTGTAAAGAAATTATTCCGTCCCCAAAATAATTGCACTGTGTTATTGGGCAACATGGATCCACCTTTTAAATTCGGCCAATTACAAAACAAATTAGGGCAATTTTATGTTGAGCGTAATAATTAAGTTTTCTGTAATTATTTATGTAGGCTTATGTTATACATAAAATTAAGTTGAAAATCTTGAATCATTTTTTAGCAAAAGTTTTAAAAATCTCTGTATTCAATCTATTTTGCTATATTTCAAGAAAATTAATTGGAATGTTTGGTTTTAAACATATTTCCAATATATGTAAGCCACTATTTATTTAAAGTACACAAAGGTTTATTTAAAGGTACATCCCTTGTATTTATAGACATTTTTTAGAAAAAAAATACATTGAGCATAATTTCTTCAAAAATTTTTTCAGAAAACTGTTTTCTTGCTTTGATTTTCATATTTAAAAATAAACCGTCGAAACCGACATCAAAAACCCGGTTATTCGCGAAATCAATACATATTTTGTAAAAACCGACTAACGGTTTTCTACAAAAAAAACCAGTTTGACGGTTTCCGGTTTCGGTTTTGTATACTCTAACTGGAGCATTGACAAAGAAGATTAGTTCATATTGAGGAAATGTTGAGTCATTGTCCTTCCTTCTTCGTGTGTGGGCTAAAGATTTATGGTGCGCCCCTAAATCAGCATCACCAGCAGAAGACGTTTTACTGCCGCTCCCAATGCTGTCATCTATATGAGAAATTTCTATAATTTCATTTGTTAGCTGTCTCATTAATAAGCTCTTAATAAAGCTAAAGGATCAACAAAATAAATTTTTTAAACCTTGGGTCTAGTAATAAAGTTGATGCTGGGGTAGAAATGAATGTTCCACTTTCCCAAAGCAACGGTCAAACTGGTTCAAAATGTTTGTTCCTGGTTGTCTGTAGATTATTATTTGGAATAATCGATTAATTCAATTAATCGAAGGAGAATTCACGATACAATTAAATCGTTAATTGAAGGAAAATAATCGATTATTACCAATTTTTTGATTAGTCGTGCCATCACTACCCACCATTGCTTTAGAAATAGATACATTTTTGATAAACAACAAACACGCGCCAGATTATTGCGTTGGATTTGCGCACTATATTTTCATTGCTCCAGCCACAAGCTGAATCTTGCAGTGTATGACGTTTACGCGGTTCCAGAATTACGAAATACAATTTGGACGATAACATATGTTATTAATTTGGTCTGTGGTTTGGTAAAACCGCTTGTGTAAAACCGGTTGGAGAATAAGGGTATCGGAAGATTTTCTGTCAATAGAAGGAAACTCTACGACAAAAAAGTGTGCATACCTGTTTTTTTTCTGCGACGAAAAGACCATTGCTTTAATGACAATTGCAAAATATTCAATGTTACTGGAACCTACAGCAGACATTTTGCAAACAAAGCCAATAGACTTTATAGCGTTTTGTCAGCACATTAAAAGTATTTTGAACGTGCTTAAAAAATATCGGATAAATGCGGTAGGAATTACAGAAGAGTTGATAGACAAATCGCGTATTATTACAACAGATTTAGGAGTAGAAATGTGTGTCAAAAAAAAAAGTAAACCTCCAGCAGCCAAAGAAAACGAATACTGCCGTAGATCTAGAATTATACCGTATCTAAATTCACTAACTTCATCTTTGTAACTACGATTTTCGAATGATAATACCTCAGCTATCGCACTATCTAGATTACACTATTGCATATGGTTAAAAGCTCTTGTGAAGAGGCACATGCCAACTCGAAGCATTGTATGGTCTAGACATCGTCGGTGAATTAATTCTTTGGTATAATCTATGGAAAAATAAGAATTTGTGCAAAGAAGACTTGAATAATATCGAAGTTGTTGACTTATTTAAAGAAACAAGCGAATTCCTACCAACATTAAAAAAATATATTATATTTTGAGCGCCTTACATTGCACAACAGCGACTGTCCGTTCTTTCAGTTCACTTCGTAGAGTCAAATCTTGACTGAGGAGTGCGATGGGAGAGAAAGGTTTTCTGGGCTATCTCGTAAGTGTGCACAGAAATTTTGTCAACGAGAACAGTAATATAACAGAAGAAAACTATAAACAAATTTGAAGAAAATCCAAGGCGTTTGTTATTATTGTAAATTTGGAAATAGCTTTTTTCTTTTTTTAATTTTAGATAAGATGTAGCTAGTTTTCAGCATTATTTTTTGTACTAAATTAAATATTTTTTTTATAAATGTGAAAAAAAATCCAAGGCGTTTGTTTTATTGTTAATTTGGAAATAGCTTTTTTGTATTTTTTTAATTTTTAATAAGATGTAGCTAGTTTTCAGCATTATTTGTAGACGATCACCCATAGGGAAGAGGGTATATATCATTTAATACGAAAAAAGTGTGACGCATTAACGGAGAAGTGTTAGACCCCAAGTATCTTAAGACCAAATTCTTTTCAGGAATTTTAACGGCGATTGAGCTATGTCTGTCTGTCTGGCTGGTGAGCAGGATAACTTGAGTAAACCTTAACGGTCCGGTATGAAAATTTACCAGTATTAATATTTTTCAAAACGAACTAATGGGATTGTGAATGGGCAGAATAGCCCCACCCCTTCTGGTACCTCCCCTACAAAACTACCTATTTTTGAATATTTAATATTTCTCTCATAACTGCCAAACAGACCACCGGAGGATATATGAATTTGGTCAGTTCTTGCAATAGTAAGCAACACCCCTTCTGGAACCTCCCATACAAACGACCGAACTTACACCCATAGTCTTACATACATATGTTTTTTGTAAGTACACTGAAGTCAAATTCAGTCAAATTTTTCGTAAGTTGTAAGGTTATGAAAATTTGAATCAAGAATGAATATGGATTATATCGGATCACCCCTTCTAGTACCTCATATAAAAAATTACCTATTTTTGGAAAATGAATATTTCTCCCATAATTTTCTAAACCGGCACTTGGGGGATAATCAAATATGGTCAGTTAATTTATCTTGAAATAGGAGACAAAATATTGCCCCTCTTACATACATATAATTTTTTTATGTACACTGAATTCAGACAAACTTTGCCAATTTAAGCGTACATTGAACGTTGGTTTACGAAAAATCAGACACGTTGTACTGCCCCTAATTGTACCTCCTGTCCAAATAAGTAAATTTTTTTTGCATTTTAGCTCTACAAGCAGACAAAAAATAATTTATAAGTATTTTTATTTTAATTAAAAATCTATTAATTTCAATAACTCAAAACTAGAACAATATCTTATATTGGGTGATGGTATTTATTAGTCAGTTTACCTGAACGAAATTTCTTTACTGGTTTGTACTAAATTAAATAAATTTGTAATATTTCCAATAAAATTTATTTATATTTTTTGTTCATCTCTTTTAATAAAATAGTTGAGAATTGGTTTTTCATTAGTCATTTAAACTTTAAATTTTTGTATATAAAACAATATCAAGAAAAATCAGAAACATCTGCCCCACCCCACCCCTATCTTTAATCCTGGCTACGCCCCTGAATATATATACATATATATGTTAACTGGGGGCCAAATATATACAAAGACGCATTTCAATTCTTGTTCTATAGGTCAATCCAAGAAACCATTGATCGAAAATGAATTTTTATGCCCAGAGATTGCATTATGAGTCAAATTGTTTTCAACATTTTCGTAAAAATAAAACAATTACAATTAAATTCGGGTCTTCAAAATTAATTTTTAAGCTATGTATTCTTATACCCACTCCATTTTGCACAACAGGTCTTATTAACAGACTGATTCGTGTATGGTTCGAATGTTGATTATATTTATTTACAAAAATTAAACAAATCTCTGACAACGACTGCATCTATTTCTGAATTCTTCTCACGAGCTTGTAGCCAATAATATTTGCAACCCTGAAATTACAGATTTGGAGAAAACCATCTTAGTAAAATCATCACATCTGCCCCCACCATTTATTTCGATTGAAAATATTAACAAACATTTTCGTACTTCATTACACTTTAACCATGTTATAAAATAATTCAAAAATTTAATAATATCCAAAAAATTGGGAGGAAAAAGTTTTCTGCATACTTTTTATAGCATCGTTTAAGTTTTCACACTTTTTGTTTAGCTTATTTGTTTCTGCCACAATTTCATACTTGGAAATTTGTAATAAGTGCAATTACGCACACACGGTACCACTGAGTTCACACAAAATCAACAGCAATAAGTTTCGACTTTGAAAACTTCTTTATGTGCTAGTAGACATTTTTTGTACAACATTTGTATTTTTTACTGAATGGTGTGAGAATTGTGGGCTTCAGCACAATATACAATCGCAATGTTTTGTTTGTGACTTTCTATGCTACAACAAAAACAAACGTATAAAATAAAACACGCCGGCTGGAACGTCCAATATCTTTTACACGAATATTCAGTTTACTAACAATAATATACATCTAAGCGAGGGAGTGAGGCTCGTATAAAATGCCAAAACGCATTATGATGCCAACGTCTTTCAAGTATGGCACAAGTTGGAATAATTTTCTGTTTCTTTCTGTACTTTCAAACTCCTCTATGACCCGGGAAAACAATAGATAAATAACACAATGCAACAAATTTTTGATCCCGGCTTCTAAATAGTTGATCCTTATGTAAAATTCCATGCTGAATTCAAATCTGCTTCAGATATGTGAAAAGTAGAACGGTTTTTGAGATATGGTCAAATTTCCATTTTTAGTGTTTTGAAAAAAGGTAGGTCTAATAAAATTTATTTCTTAAATTCAATAGATTCAATTCTAATAAAATGTATTTCTAAATTTTATTATCTTTTATTTTCGTCACAGTTTGCAAACATCGGTGAACTAAAATCAGAGAAACTGGCATTTTAGTAGACCTACCTTTTTTCAAAACACTTAAAATGGAAATTTGACCATATCTCAAAAACCGTTATACTTTTCACATATCTGAAAGCAGATTTGAATTCAGCGTGAATATTTACAATGAAATCAATTATTAAATGTCCCGGATACAGAAACTTGTGAAATTTTGTGACATAGTGTAATTAAACAAGAAAATATTAAAATAAATGATATTTCTTTATGTGTGATTTTTTTCGACGGTTTATCGTGGTTGAAATTGGTTGCTTATAAAAACAACTAGCTGAACGGGCAGACTGCGTCCTGCCTAGAAAAGTGTTGACTTAAATTTAACTTTTTTAGGTGGAATAAGTCTTCCGCATGCGCTAACAGATTGACCTTGAGCTTAATTGATCGTCATCGCCAATACTAACCGCACTGGAAACTTTAGTAATTTCAAATCAAACAGCAAATCTCTGGGTATCATTGGAATATACCTAATCCAATTTTTGCACGGTACATAATTTCCAGAAAATACCGTGTAAAAAGACACGCTTTAGTGGAAAAATATTATATAGATTCAACAACCTTAAAAAACCTTCAAAAATTAGTAATTCGATAAAACATGCACACATTTTTTTTCTTCAGCATACCATATCCATTTTAGTTCACATTTTGCAATCATTTTATAATTTTAAAGAAATAAAAATGAATGCCGTCTTGTGATTAGACAAAAAGACCGTGTAAAAACAGGATAAGTTCGACCGTGTTATTTGACAAAAAAAAAAACCTGTAAAAACAGAATTAGTTTTTTTGATGTCGTCCGTGTTATTTCAAAATCGTATAAAAAAGCCCGTGTAAAAATAGGATTAGGTGTACATGGTAGCAGTACACCGCAGTGGTCCTAGATCATAAAAGTTTACACCGCTCATTATATTGACTAAATTAAGAACACAATTCAGTTTCATCGTCCTATGCAACCAAAAGTATTAAAATTTCGTACATACATTTGCTAGAACAACATATGCGCAGAGTTTCATCAAAATCTGTAAAGAACCACCGCTAACAACTCATATAACCCAAGATGTTTTTTATATACAAAATTCTTTCGGTTCCTAAAATTTCAGAGAAATGTTTTTTTTAAGAAATAACCCTTTCCCAAAAAAACTTAATTTTATTTTACATTCCATGAATCAGGTATGGGATAGCTTCTCGCGTGGTTGAGAATAAACAAGTTTTCTAATTTAGATTTACAACTTACGGCACCTATTTCTTTATCGACGAATGCGAACGTCATTGTTTGAGAAACGACACTATCCTGCGAAGTTGCTGTCTACAATGAAAAAATAGTAGATGACTGAAAACAGGAACCGAACCATGGTTCTTTCGCCACGTGCCACGTGTGCTAACCACTATGCCACGGCCGGTCCCATGATATTAACAATCTGATTTTACAAAGAGTCCCCGGGCAAATCAAAACCTATAAGTCCATTGCCAAAGTCACCAATATAGACGATACCGTTCACTTTCTATAAGAATTTCTAAATTCTGGATTGCCACCTCACGAACTATTATTAAAAGTTGGTACTCCTATCTTGCTTTTTAGAAATATAAGGCTTCCCAACATGTGTAATGGCACTAAATTGTTAATTAGAGAATTGAGAAACAATTAGCTTTATCAGTAATAAGTTAGATTAAATTGGCCTCGAAAAGAAATATTTTGCCTTGTTGTTCATGCCAATATCAATTATTGTATTAAATGCTTGAAGTTGATCTGACACTAATTTTGGCAAAATTTCGTTAACAAAATCGTTCAAGTCACTGAAGAAGTATTGACGAGCATTCCATCTTTTGAGTCATTTCGTAGAGAAAAAGAGGTGGATATCCTAAATAGCTTAAAGTTTTTTCATTTAATTCCAATTGCATATTTTTTATATGTATTAAGCATACATTGTAAATGTCGTCATTGAATTGCAAACTAAAATCCTGATTTTGCTGCCGCATTCTGTGTCTGTTGTCTTCACATAAATCTTTATGAAACTATTCCGCAATTTTTATGTTTCAGAAGGCTGACAGAATACTATAAAGACAACAAACAACTTCCTTACCTGTAATGGACATAGCGAATTCACAGCTTCGTTCAAAGTGCCCTGACATTGGTCGTCTGTTTCAAGCAAACCAATTGGGGGATATGTCCTTTTTTAATTTTTTACTTAATAAAACTAAAGAAACGCACAAATAAAAATATAAAAATGTATATTTTTTCCACTGCGCCCACGAATTGCCTTCAAAAAGGACACAACGTCCAAGTTGATCGTTTATTGTAAGCTGCGTGAATTCATTGAAACAAGGTCGACATAGATTGGCATGCCTACAGGTTTTCATAACACTTATTAAAAATCGCTCTAGCGGCCATAGTAATAGACATCTTAATAGTCCTTGGCTATATTTGGTTATGATTGGATAAAGGGCCGTGGCACCGCCCATATAACCTGAAACGGATATATTTCATGAACTATCAGAGGTATGAGATTTGGTATATATGTTGATTGTACAGTATGAATTACATCCAAGGTGGAATAGGGCTCGGTCCTTTATGTCTACAAAATAGGAAAAAATTTATACTTAAGTATTTATATATATGTATATATTTATTATTAGACATGTGTTTCTGACCTGCTATTTTAAAAAATATGACCAAAGTCATCATACTCCAAAGCATCGCCCTCGGAATAATCATCGTTGGTATCTGTATCATGATTTGTGCTTTCTGGTGCCACATTCGTCAAAACTGAAGGCGAAATTAGTAGATCTACTACTGATTATGGAAGTTGGTGGAATTTTTTTTTTTGGCGATTTTGTTTTACCAGATAGTAATGGATGTGAACTTAGTAGGAACCTATTTAATATGTCTCAATTGCAATCCTCCCGACTACATTTGCGAGAAAAATGTTCTCTGTAGTTTTTAAAATCTTTGTTTCGGGATTCCTGGCCTTCCTCAGACAGTTCACCGATCGGTAATAGCACATACGAAATGATTTCTGGACCATGT
Source organism: Muscina levida (assembly GCA_964034835.1). Taxonomy (NCBI): domain Eukaryota; kingdom Metazoa; phylum Arthropoda; class Insecta; order Diptera; family Muscidae; genus Muscina; species Muscina levida. The sequence goes on along the minus strand of OZ035883.1, from coordinate 88,415,295 downwards.
ATTAAAAACTTATTAAAAAGTTGCCAACGATATACAAAAACAAAATAACTGGTGTTCTTTGCTTGAGTGACTATTTTCACAATTAATTTAATAAAAAAAGTTACTGAATATAAAAGCCTAGGAACTGTAATTTCTTAAAAAAGTAATATTCTAACGCCAACTCACACCATTCATATTTAAATATCCACGAATATTTTTAAAATAGCCAAAATTTACTTCCCGAGTTAAGGGCCTTCAAAGTTTGTATATATACCATGCTGTAACTGCTGTAGTGTCCCCCACCATCGTCTTGTACTGCAATGTGTTTAAGACAGATATAAACTAACTACATACATATGTTTGAACAATAATTTATAGCCTGCGGCGCTACTAACCTTGCTACATTCTCTAAAACAATAATGCAACAAGTCAGTAATTTTTAATAAATTTTATTCCGAGTCTGAGTTTTCAGATATGCCTTCAAGGTCGCTCTCCACAGCCACCGCCTAAATCGACTCTATGTCGGTATTAGGATTTGTGGGATCATACATTAATCCCGAAAGTCTAAAAAATTCAACGAATTTATCTTTGCGGTTCGCTGCGCATCATCTCAAAAATATAAATTTTTTGGCATAGCCATTGAAAAAGCTCTTTCTTCGCTTATATTGGGGTATTTATGCTTTTGAATGGCGCCACAATCCTTCAATGCTATTTTTGTGCTCTCTATTTTTTGCATCCACAAAACTGACTGAGTGGTTTGTTTATCTTTTTGTACGTGAACACTTCATTCGATTAAGAGTCATAAGCCTAGGTAAGGTTAGGTTAATTCGGCAGCCACGTTGAACAAAATATTTTTTAGTGATACACATTGAATTTCCTGCACTTTGTACTAACCTTCCAGCAGTCGGATATAATAATTGAGCTACTTTTGATATATGTTTTTGTTATTGGAACCAGTATATCGCGGCTTCTGTCCTCCACTGCACTGTGGTGGCGCCCATACGACAAAAATAAAAAAATCGAAGTTAAAAAAGTGGACAGGTAACGATAAAAGTAGTCGGTAATCACAGCAAATTCCACTACACTGAAGTTCTTTTTTGGATTTCTAACGGGACTTTTGAAATATAAGCCACAGAAGTATAAGTATGCATTCAAGTGGTTAGTGAATTGAAAATAACACAAAAAATAATTCAAGTTGCAATTGTAAGGAACTAAATAAAAAAGACTCAAAATTTAAGATACCAATAATGGAAGTTAATGTGAATGGTATTAGCATAAACTTTAAATATATATATATATTGAAATAAGTGTGTAGTTTTAATAAAATACGAAATTTTACAAATAGTTTTTTAACGTAATTTTTGGGGTCTACTCAAATTTTTCTTAGAGTTTTAAATGTGTTCCCCCAACGCACTAAAACATTCGTTTTAAATAACCATTCCGAATGGTTGGACTTTAGAGAAGTTATTGTATTAGAAAGAGAACCCACCCCCTTAGAAACTACTCATAGAATGCAAGAACCATCCTCAAGTAAAAAGCGTAGGCGCCCTAAATCTGATTTTTCGAATTCTTCGAAGAGAACTAAACATCGCAGATTAGCAGAACTGGCAGAAACTGATGAGTCTGCTGCCGATGCCTTACGTGGTGCAGATTTACAACCAAAACACTGCTATGTGCAAGTAAATACTACCGAAGTGCTTTCAGTCATAATGGAAACTAATCTATCAAAGCATCAATATTTAACTATTCGGGATTTTATTAACTCAAAAATTTCATTCAGTATGTTACCAAGTTATGAGATGGTTTTAATGGAAAAGAGGAAAAGTTATCCCGATAAAATTACCGTGAGTGAATCGTATGCAGAAGTTGAGCTAAAAAGTTTGCTTGATCACACTGGTTCGCGTATATTAGATCTCCAAAGTAAAGTGCTGGACGATATATCTGATGAATCCGTAAAAAATCTTGTGTTGATAGGAAAATAGGGATTCGATTGTAGCACGGGGCACAGCGAGTATAAACAGAAATATAACAATAATAGCATACAAGACAGTAGTTTATTTGTAACATCGTATGTACCCCTTCGACTAATAACTAAATCTACTGAATTACAAGATACTAAAATAATTTGGAAAAATCCACGCCCATCGTCAACTCGTTACTGCAGACCAATTCGATTTCAATATATAAGAGTCCAAACAAGTTTCTATTGATGAAAGAGATTATTTTAAACAGAAAATAAGTATGTTAAAGTGCACGGAGTATTTTGCTTCTGATAGGCAAATACACATCGAACACAGCTTGCAATTGACTATGGTGGATAGTAAAGTATGTAACGCTTTAAGTCAAACTTCATCTGCTAAATGTTACATATGCGAAGCAAAACCGACAGAAATGAACGACTTAAAAAAATGTTTGAAAAAAACGGCCCATAAAGAAAATTATGGGTTTGGATTATTGCCATTACACTCATACATTCGGTTTTTCGAATATTTGATACATGTTTCGTATAGACTGGACATTAAAAATGGCAAATTAGGTCGGAAGATGAACAAATAGAAATGTTAAAAAGAAAAAAATAAATTCAAACAAAGTTAAGAGCAAGAATGGGGTTGCTAGTAGACAAACCAAAAGCAGGGGGAAGTGGAACATCAAATGATGGGAATACAGCGAGACGATTTTTCAATAATGCGGAATTGGTTGCTGAAATAACGGGGCTTGATAAAGACCTAATTCTTAGATGTGCAACATTACTGCAAGCTATGTCATCAGGGTATGAAATAAATGCAGACGAATTTAACGAATATGCACTCGGTACTGCTAAGGGACTGTTAGAAAAATATTCCTGGTACTATCTTCCACCCTCAGTACACAAGTTTTAATACATGGCTCCGATGTTATTGACCATGCATTAGTATCAATTGGTGAGCTTTCTGAGGAAGCTGCAGAAGCTAAAAATAAAGATATAAAGAGATTTAGGCTCCACCACACCAGAAAAACCTCCCGCGTTACAACAAATACGGATTTGCTAAACCGATTACTCCTCAGCTCAGATCCATTTGTCACAGGTCAGAGAAAGTTGCCATGCACCAAAAAAACTACTTTATTAAAGTCTGTTTTTGATTTGCTGGAAGATGTCTAAAAATAGATAAAATATAAATGTGTGCACATATGTTTGTATGTATATTATTTTACATTGATTGTCTTTTAAGAGTATTCATAATAATTTTTCTTTTGTATTTTATATTTATAAAGTGTTTATTTCTATATGAGTTACAAATAAGTTGCTTTTTATTCCGAAAACAGATAGTGTTGTTTATTTGCTTTATCTTTAGTTATCATATATATTTAATTATGAATTAAATTTTATGTGCTTTTTGGTCAAACTAATTTAAAACAGTTGTCATTATTTTAAGATATTTTAACCATAAATAGGTGTTAGGCCATTTAGATCACACCCATTTAAACTGATAAATATACATGGATGTCCCAGAACATATTCTGAAAATTTCAGATCGATACCTCTATTCTAAATATTTTTGTCGCAGCCCCCATACCAATGCATCTACTGTGCACTGGTACCATAAAACATTTCCCAGTTCTACGTTCTACTCCACCGAAAATCCACTGCCCATCGACATGGTGGCCTCTGTTGAACTTTCTCTTTCCTATTTTGGATTCGTCTATTTCGTCTATAATCCCAGGACCACCAATAGTTAAGTTTGTTTGGAATGAAACGAACACTACTACCTCGCGGCAGAAGTTGTTCCAGTCCACTCCTGTTTGTAGGGCGTGAATGGCGGCCTCTTTCATTATAAAATTTTATGATAAATTTTCACACCATAAATATGTAAATATTAATATTTTTCGGATGGGTAGGTGTGACTTTGAAAAAAACGTTCCTGCTCGAAACGATGCCTTCGTATTGCATTCTTCATTTTTTTTATTTTTTGTTTTTTTTTTTAATTTTCCCCAGCACCTACAAATTATTACGTATTTCGTCACTCTATAATGTCAAATTCGCAGTTTCTTAACTTACCACCACATCCATTAATCAACGTTATTGCATTTCACTAATTTCAAATTGTGTTCCATTGGACACTTATAATCTCCTTCTTTTGGTATAAGACCCCAGATTTGAAGGACAGGAATTGTTCCTTCTGGGACTGGTCTATCCATTTTAAAGTGGAATGGTTCAAAAATTTGCGTTGTTCTATCAATGTTCATTTTTTCAACCGAACTTTTCCACTTCTTCACTTCATCACTGTTTACCACTGAATTAGGGTTCCTAAATTCCCGAACTTTATTGTTTTGCGAATTCCAGGGAATTTTTAAAAATTTACAAATTACCTTTTTAAGTTTTAAAAATATAAAAAATGCCATAAAAATAAAGATTTTTCCTTTGTTCATAAGAAAAAAAATCACTGGTATAAATAAAACAAATAAAAATTCCAAAGTTTTTAATTATCAGATCGTACATTCCAATTTTTACATTGTTTAAAGTATAAAAACTAAGTTTTGTTATTTATTAATTTTTTTTTTTTGTAAAAAAAATTTCAATATTATAAGAGCATTTAGCAGTTCATCACACATTCTATTTCTTATTTTTGTTACTATATTCCCGCAACAGAAAACACGTTCGCTTCACAAGTTAGTTGTTATGTTACCAGTAGCTTCATATACATTAAGCTCTTTTTTTTTAAATATCATCTGGCTTTATTTTTTTAGTTACTTTACCTCTAGTACTACAAATAGCCTTTTCCAGTTGGTCTTGAAATGAAACCAGAAAATCTTCACAGGATGATGAATCATTACCGTTGCTTAGCTTGTCTCTAAAAAGTCGTTTAAAAATCTCCTCAGCAATTATAAAAAGACTTAATTTTGGGGTGTAAAAAAAGAAGTAAGAATTGTAGTCATCTGAATTGTATAGATATTCTACCAAAGAATAAATTTGTAAGTCTCGTCTTTCATTTATTCTTGTTTTAAATTAAGTTAACATTTTAATTGATAATGATTTATTCTTATTTTGAAGTTCTTCAAATATATAAAATAATTTCTGCAATGACTAGATTCTCTTCTACTAAGAGCCTCCATTGCTACTTTCATTGGATGAAGGACTTCAACCAACATTTTTAAAACTGGAATATTGTCTTCATTCAACATCTCAGCCAAATGGTTGTCTATTAGGTATTTTTTTACTGGCATTTTTTTAATTTCAAATATCATCATAACAACTATCGAGTTTTTACATCGCTGCATAAATGAACTTCTTTTCCAAGTTCTGTTTTAGCATAGTTTTGTAATGATGCTGGGAATTTCTCCGGAATTTTTTTTCCCCATATAGGAACCCAATTTGTAATATTTGAGAGCAAAGCTAACACGATCGTTGATTTGAATATTGCAAAATAACGGTAATTAATAGCAAAGCCAACTAGATCGTAAATTCAAATTGGCAATTTGTGATGAAAACACATCTAGTAATTATAACAAGTAATTTTAAAACTTCTTATCTCGATTGTTTAAAACTTCACAGCACAAAGAAATACATACATATAGCAAATTAAAGCTTGAAATATCCATTAATTTAATTTATAATAAAGACTTACCTCGCCATTGATTAAATTCTTAGAAATTATCATTTTATTTAATAAAAATGGGTTTAAAAAAATAATTTTTTACAGGCGCGCACCCAGCGCATTCGTCTTACACTGCAATGTGTTCAAGACAGAGAGGGAATAGCCGGACAAAGTACGCAACTGATTAAATAATTTTATTTTAATTCTTTATTTTAATTTGCAATGTACCGATGTATGAGCTTTTTTTGAAAATAAAAATAATTTTTTAAAAAAAGTCTTGGTCCAAAATGGGCCATGGTCTTATTTTTGTTTTGCCTAATTAATTAAATTTTTTTTTTTATTTGTCGCATTATTTTAATTTGTTTGTCTTTTTAAAATGTCGATGGATAATATTGGTGTTGTCGCTGGTGATAGTCGAATTTTTCGTTCCCATTTAGATAGCTTTAAAAACAATCTTAATATAGCACATTTCAATTGCCAAAGTTTTAATCTAAATCCAAAATCCACTAAGCTGACGGAAATTAGGAAAATGTTGGAAGATATTTCAATTGATGTGGTAGGTGTTAGCGAGACTTGGCTTAAGTCCTCGGTATCATCGAAAAGTATAAATATATCAGGTTATAATTGTTGTAGAAGTGATCGTCCTGTTCAAAGAGGTGGCGGTGTTGCAATGTTTATTTCTAAAGATTTAAAATATAAAGTTGTTTATAAAAGTGACAATTATGGTGTGGTGGAATGTCTCTTTGTTGAGGTGCTGTCTCGTGGACATGTAACTCTGTTAGGTGTTGTTTATCTCCCACACGGCGATTTCGAGACGTTTGAACAAGAAATCTCAAGCTTAATTGTCAAATATGCCAATGTCATAATTATGGGCGACTTTAACTGTAATTTATTGGAAATATCAAGATCCTGTGTTGTGCGTTCTGCTTGCAGTCGATTAAATCTTCATGTTAACCACAATTCTTGTCCGACTCATTTTGATGTAGCACATCACTCCTCGTCTCTAATTGACTATTTTTTGTTGTCCAATCCCGAAATTGTCATGTTTTCGAAGCAATTCACTTGTCCAAGTATATCAAAACACGCGTTTGTTTGTATGTCTGTTGATATCCCTGTAGAAAATTCGGCTCTACGAAATAAAGCCCCAATGAAATAAGGCCCCAAACCGAAAATGAAATAAAGCCCCAAACATTTATATAGGAAAAAGCAACAAAGATAATTGGGATTTTTTTTCATTTTTTGGGGCCTTATTTCATTCTTCAAATTGGGGAATTATTTCATTATGAAATAATGCCCCAATATGTCTCAATTTTTAAAAATGAAATAACAACCCAAAAAAAATTTTTGGGGCTTTATTTCATTTTCTTAAAAATCAATTTTCCTACAAATAACTAGTTGCTATAAAGTTAGAATACCGTTAGAATTACTAGTAGACATGACCATTCATGAGCTAAAGTAGTTATTCATCAATCAGTTTGTGAGATTACGTCGTGAAGAAAACATGAATCAATTGATAACATTAAGTTTCGAAATTTTTTCTGGTAACAGAAGAAATAGTGAGTTGTTATATGTGATTGAGCAAAAAATGATATTCAAAAAAAATCAGTGTACAAAAACATTACAAAATATGAGTGTAGACAAAAGTCTTGTAAATCAAGAATAAATTTGCTTGCTGATGGAACGTGTGTCCTAGCAAAAAAGTATGTGGAACACAACCATCCAGATGAGGAAGTAGCCTATAAACAATTGAAAGCTTTAAATAAAATTAAACAGGATTGCCAGGATGCTGCAGGAGCACTGGGAGGCAATACCACAGCGAAAATTTCAATAAGATCTGCATTTCGGAAGACTTGTGAAAGGTAAATAATTTGTAATGTTTGAATATATAATTATCTAATTTATTTTACCAACACTTTATTTAGCAATCAAGGTGAAACAAAAAATATTGCATTTTCAAAAATTCAAAGAGGATTGCAATATATTGTAAGCAAAAGATTGATAACATCGCCGAAAAATGCTGTCCAAGTAATCGAAGCCTTTAATCTCGAAGATGTATGGAATTCGTATGGAATAACTAAAGATAACGAAAATTCGAAGCATTTTTTTACTGCGTGCATTATCGAAGAGCGGTTCTCTTTTTGCTTGTTTTCATCATTGAAAACAATATCTTTAGTGAAGGAAAATATTCCACCGAATAAAAGGAAATAAAATTGTTCTGCAAGGCTGCTTTAAGCAGCTATTAATTATTTATATTGAATACTTCGACCAGGTCATTCAAACACTTAAACATTTTGATGTTGAAAATAATTTGTTTATCAAAAAAAATTAAAATTGTTAGTGTAAATCGTTTGAAAAGAAAAAATTTAAATAGAATTTACACTCTAACACTTTTACATTTTTTTTCTATTTCAAATTTTTCTTTTCAAACGACGATTTACACTCTAACAATTTTAATTTTTTTTTTGATAAATCAAGATTTTGTATTTAACTCAAACAAATTATTTTTAATATTAAAATGTTTAAGTGTTCGAATATAAATTCTTGACGTTTTAAAAATTTTTGTTGAGTATAATCCGGTTTGCATTCAACCAAAATTTCGAAATACACAAAACAGTCAATCAATTAAGAAAAAAATTTCTTAAAGAAAATTATAGGTTTGTGTCGCTACATCCAGCTATGAACGGATTTCTAATCTTTATATTTTTAGGTTTCATTTTTGCCAGGCAATTAGACGAAATATGTGTAAGCGGAAAACATTGTTGCAATATATACGAAATTCTACAAATGCATCGTTGTTGTACCACAAAATATTGGTACTTCAATTACTGCCTCCACATTTAATACAAAGTGCTTTTAAGGAAATAAAATCTAAAATTTTTTTGATGGATGCCGAAGGCTTATTTTTACCATTCCTAAAATATTTTGAAAACCAGTGGATACATAAGGTGATTATTCTTTTTTTGTATATCCTTTTCGTAAATAATAATTTTCAATGTTTGTATAATGTATTTAGGTCTGCTGTAAAAACTTTAGCGTCCATAATCAGAAGACTAGAACGACATCTGCTGTAGAGGCGTATAATGGAGTACTAGGGCGGTTTGTGGAAAAAAATGGACATTTTTTTAAATTTGTAGGTATTATTCGAGAGGAAGAGTTTTTTAAAAGTAGAGATTTTGCTATGTTATGCGAAAGTGGGGGATCACTTCCGAAGAAAAAGAAAAAGAGCAGTGTCGACAAAAATAAACAAATAGAAGAAGCCACTCTTTTGTTGGACCAAGGAAAGATAACTGTGGCTACATTCCTTTCGCGCATGGTCTACGAAAAAAACGAAATATGTGTTAATATGGTCCCGAAACTTGACATATTTAAAGAAGAATCTTCCGATGACGAGTTGTCAGATGAGGAACCTAATACAGGCCCTTTTAACAACGATAACGAATGTGTAGTTTGCAAGGATAAAAAGCCAAATATTGTCCTTTTACCATGCAAACATCTCAAAATATGCGATGGATGCCATCTTAAAATACAGGCAGATGCTATTTCTAGAGGTTTACACAATTATAATTGCCCTTACTGTCGTCACATAGTTGATGACTCAATGCAGGTGTATACTTAAATCACATATGTATATTCATTTGCAATAAAGTAAAACAAAAACTAATTTTTGTTTTTATTTTGTAATAATTCGTTAAAGGTGTGGGATTATGCTTTTTTACAATGGGCCTTTGTTTCATTTTGGAAATTGGGGCTTTATTTCATTACGAAATAAATCCCCAAAATTGGGGTGTTGTTTCATTTTTGTTTGGGTTTTTTTTTCATTTCATTGGGGCTTAATTTCGTTACTGAAATTGGGACTTTGTTTCGTAATGAATTAAAACCCCAATTTTGGGGCCTTATTTCATTTTCGGTTTGGGGCCTTATTTCATTGGGGCTTTATTTCGTAGAGCCGAAAATTCAGAACTTTTTTATGAGTTCTATGATTATAAAGCCGTTAGTCAAGAAACTTTTTCCTGTGCTGTTAGCGAATTTGACTTTAATGATTTATTGTACACATCCGATGTTGACGAACAATTATATGTTTTTATGTCTGGATTAAATTATGTACATTCTAAAGTCCCTTTTAAAAGAAGAAGGATACAACACGATGAAAATGACTGGTTTAAGACTTCCCCACAAATAGAATATCATAACTCGTTGCGAGATCTGGCATTCACTGCTTACCTAGAAGCTCCAAATGATATAAATTGGAGAATATATTGTAAACAACGAAATCGCGCTAAATCCGTTGTAAGGAAAATGAAAATAAAGGCACATTCCTCATTATTCCATGGCGTTGGAGCGAAAATAATGTGGAATCGTATTAAGGACAATGGATTGATCCCCGACAGACCCTCAGGGGGAGAAGTCATTGCAGGAGCTGACGAATTAAAAGAAGCTTTCATAAATAATCAGCTAGACAATCCTTCTGATTTACGTAGTTTTCAATATGGACGAGATATGAATGGCTTTTCTTTTCGAATAATATCGTTATATGAATTAGTGTATGCATTTTCGTCGGTGAAATCTAATGCTCCTGGTATAGATGGCTTTCCTCTAAAATTTTTAAAATTGACCTTTCCTTTCGTTTCTAAATATTTTTTGCATATTGTTAATACAATTTTAATGACTTCCACCTTTCCTACTTATTGGAAATTGGCCAAAGTGCGACCAATTAAGAAGAAGTCAACCACAAACTGTATAGAAAACCTAAGGCCAATATCCCTTCTGCCGGTGTTATCTAAGGTAATGGAATATGTATTCAAGCATCAGCTTATGACTTTTGTGGAGAAGAATGCAAAACTCAATGATTGCCAATGTGGTTTTCGAAATACCAGGAGTACATCCTCTCTTTTAGTAGGTCTAACTGATGAAATCAGAAAGCAAGTATATGACAGTAAAATATCTGTTTTACTTTCATTGGACCTGGAAAAAGCTTTTGACAGGATGGATCATGGCATCTTGTTAAATAAGCTGTATAGGAATTATGTTGTTGGACCCAGTGCGTGTCGTCTGATTTCTTCATATATTTGTGGTAGAAGTCAGCTGGTCGAGGTGAACGGAATTTCATCCAATATTTTGCCTGTCAGAAGTGGAGTACCTCAAGGTTCAGTTCTTGGTCCAGTTCTTTTCATCATGTTTGTAAATGATCTTTTTTACAGCCTAGGCGAGTGGTGTACTGTTTATTCTTATGCAGACGATATTCAATTATTATTTAAAGGTGATAAACATTTTTTGGACGTTTTTTCAGCTAAAATTGATTATACAATGAAAATTTTATATTCGTGGATGACTGAAAACAACTTAAGCGTCAATCCCCTAAAAACCAAAGCAATGCTCTTTTCTAATTGTGGAGATTGTGATTTTAATTTGGCCTACAATGGCTCATCGATTCAATTTGTTTCCAGTCTAAAATGTCTTGGTGTTATTATTGACAATAAATTAAGTTTTTACCAACATGTCAATGTGGTAGTGTCTAATGTTAATAGTAGTCTCCGCATTCTCTATAATACGGATCTTGTCTTGCCACGGAATGTAAAGAGAACATTGGTTCATGCCCTAGTTATGCCTAATATTTTATACTGCCTTGAAGTTTATGCAGGAACTTGCAAACGCATTATGAGAAAATTACAACTGGCGTTTAATGCTGTAATGAGATATTTGTACTCGCAAAATCGGTACAGTCATATAACTCCTTTTGTGAAAGATTTTCTTGGATGTTCCTTTTTTGATTTTATAACACTTAGATCGCTAGTTTTTTTTACAAAACTTATAAATTTAATTGTCCAATGTTTCTTTCACAATCTTTTGTCTTTGCTCGGTCTACACGGAGCAAACATTTAATAATACCTAAAATAACATGTCTCATGGACAGATCTTTTCTTGTTAGGGTAGCGAGATCATACAATTTGTTACCTGTCAGCATAAAAAATTTTAATACGTCTCAGTTAACTTTTCGAAAACACCTTCTACAATATTTTCATCCGTCATCTTAGTTTCAGTAACGCATCTTACTTTTTGCTACAGTTTTTTTATATATATATATATCTACCTGATTTTACTGTAATTTATAACTTTTTATATATGTGTTAAAGAATGCACTATGTTTCGGCAATTGAAATTTAATTAAGAAATAAATAAATAATATAACACATACCATACCTATAATGGGAACTTTTTAATTTTTGCGAAACTCATTTTAATTATGTCAACTCAATGTATTTATGAAACCTTTTTAATTGTATTTAGTTTAATTTTTATTACACTTTACATTAAACATTTGTGAGTAGTTTCTGGTATAATAGTTTTAACATGTAAAAATTATGTGTTAAGCTATTTCTGATGTATATTGTAATTATTTATTTAATTGGCCATCAGGCTTCTAATTACAAACCGTAAATAAAATAATAATAATAATAAGGCCATATGACTTTATTACCTATAGCCTTATAACACTGCACCATAAATTCACACTTTTTTTTAAATCCAGTCCATTTTTTTTTATTTTCAAACTGATCTTAAATGAATCCAAATATATTTATGTAAAATGTTAAAGGGTGACGGTATAATTATAAACTTCAAACCCCGGTAGCGACCCATAAACCTGTAAGAAAAAAATTAAAAAAAATGTACAGAGTTTTTTTGTATGTCTTAACAAAATTTTAAGTTGGAACATGAAAAAAATCGAAACCACTTTTTTTGTCAAATAAGAATCAACCTAATGGATATTATAGATAGCTGTAGGCTTCAAACAAACACAATTTCCATTTAGTACCGAACATGGACGTTTGTACCCTTATTCGGACACGAGGAATTTAACTGCATCATTTGGTTTTTGAGTTAGAATGACGGTTTTATAGAAAACCAATAAAAACACATAATAACATTTTATTATTCTATCTTTATTAGTTTAGTGTTTAAAACGAATAATACTGATTAACATTGATTAAGAGACAATTTTAAATAATTGTTTAGCACCAAACTAATACCAATAGACTTATACAATTTTAGTATGTTTAGAAGCATGCTCTGTAACGCTTGGAAGTTATGGGAGAAATATTAATTTTCAAAATTAAGTTTTTTTGTATGGGAGGTACCAGAAGGCGTTAACCGATATAGTCCATATTCATTCCTGAGCCCAATTTCCAGAAGCGAACATCATACGCCAAATTTGAGTGAATTTAATTTACTTACAAAAAAAGATATATATTTGTATGGGAGGTACCAGAATGGGTGTGGCAAAGGTTTCGGTTTTCTTAGGGTTTGTCTACCTTTACATGATAAATAAACTGACCAAATTCAAATATCCTCCGGTCGTCTGTTTAGAAGTTATGAAAGAAATATTAATCATCCAAAAATAGGTAAGAAAAGGGGTGGGGCTATTTTGAACATATACAGTAGGGCGTTTCACAAAAAAAAATGTCCAACTCTTGAAGCGGAATATTAAAGCTTGTGATATAATAGAACTTCTAAAATTTTTTGAGATTTTTTGAAGATGGGTATGGGGTCGCTGAAATAGATTTTATCAAAAAAATTAGGTTATGGAGAAAAAATTTTTATATTATTTTTTTCTGGTGCTTTTTGTTCATACAACTAAACAATTCTCTTCTTAAGGATCCGATCCCACGACAAAAAAATTATTGGTGTGAAAAATTGTTATATTACGGACCACTTTGATAGTCTTAAAAGTGAAAAATTATTTTTCCTAGATTTCAAACCTCGATAACTTGAAAAGTTTTCAACATTTTTTCAAGATATAAAATGCGTTAGAAAGATAATTTAGAAACCTTTATTTTTTTGTTTAAATATTTAAAATATTTGAAGAAGGCCATTTTTAATATGTAACAAAATATACAAAATTAAAAATATTTCAGACTATTTGAATTTTGCGATACTTGAAGCAGCCCCTACCGCCCAGAGCTCTGTTATGAACATCTTAGGTGTCTGCGAACAACAGCGAGATAACAGAGAGAAAAAGGGTTGTTGGCGACTGTTTTACTAATTTCAGTGGAACAAAAAGTACTATTTTTATCAACTCTCGTGGAAGTTTGTTTACAAAAGTTCGCTAGCACCTCGTTTTCCAGGCATTTTTCGACACAACATTTAACAGCCTGGATGATTTTCAAAACTTATTATTTTTAAAATTATACCTAATGTTAACAAAAATTTCATTAAAAAAGCTCTTAAGAAACCAATTTGAAAATACTTCCACAGTTGTTCTACAGTTAATGGTTAATGTATTGTAATTTTAGATACAAATTTACGACCTTATTCATTAAAAATTTCTAAAGTGGATATGAAGCGTTCTCTAGCTAAAGTATTCTTTTGCTCTAAAAAACCTTTAACAAGAAATTGTATTCATAAACGTTATTTATCAGTACTTTAGCTTTATGTGTTCCGGTGGCAACGCCGACAGTTATTGGTCGTTTATGATGTATAAAAAAAGCTTTATAGTCGGATACAAAAGCTTAGTAATCGGATACCAAACATGTATTTGCACTTACAATAAACTATGAACATTATTGTAGCTCAATTTTTCATTGACTACGATTCTCATGACGATAAGAAAGACGTTAAAGTAAAAATTGTATTAAAAAATTTTATTTTCTTTTCCTTATGTTAAAATAATATTCGGATACCGATTACATTTTTTCCTTGTTTTGATTGTTTATACATCACGAATATTATTTCATTATTTACAAATTATTTTTGAAGAATTTTGGAGAAATATTTTTTAAAATGGAATTCATGAATGAAAAGTGTCTATTTATATAATTTTCTATGTGCGCGATGATTAGGAAGAAAATTTCCTATACAACGAATATAAGCAACAACTCTTTCCAATAGGAAAAATGCAGAAAAACTCAAAATAAAGATCTCAAATTCATGAATATAGAATAAATTGTACAAACGTCAAGTTATAGCATGCTTAAAGTGGAGACAACCCTACTTTAACGAATTGAAGATGTAAATCGTTAATGAATATTGTTTTCTCGAAATTTGCTTTAAAATGCATTATAACCCCCTTATAAGTTTTTATGAATAAGGCCGTTACTTTTTAATTTGTTCAATAAATATTTTGATTTTGTTTATTTAATATCTTTTGCATGGGAATACAAATATATTGTTGAATTGAATTTTTGAATTTTTTTTTAATAAAGCAGTGTATTTTAGATGTTTTTTTTTACTTAACCAAGATAAAGAAAAAAATATTCTCAAACTTTAATTTTTTTCTTATATTTTTCCAACAAGTAAAAAAAAATCTATGTACCGAATGAAAGGTAATTTAAAGACCTTTCTAACGCATTTAACATCTTGAAAAAATGTTGAAAACTTTTCAAGTTATCGAGGTTTGAAATCTTGGAAAAATAATTTTTACTTTTAAGACTATAAAAGTGGTCATTAATATAATAATTTTTCACACCAAAAATTTTTTTGCAGTGGGATCGGATCCATGAGAAGAGAATTGTTTAGTTGTATGAACAAAAAGCATCAGAAAAATAATAATATACAAATTTTTTCTCCATAACCTCATTTTTTTGATAAAATCTATTTCAGCGACCCCATACCCATCTTCAAAAAATTCAAAATTTTTTTCGAAATTCTTTTAGATCACAAGCCTTAATATTCCGCTTCAAGAGTTGCAAAAATAGCAAAAAACGCCTTTGGTGAAACGCTCTAATATACAGTCCCATTAGTTCGTTTTAAAAAATATTAATACTGACAAATTTTCATAGCGTTCCGTAAGGTTTATTTGAGTTATCAAATGATATATACCCTCATCTCTAAGGGTGATGGTATAAAAATGAAGGAAGTATAATTTTATTTGGTATAAATATTTTAGAAATTTCTTCAGCAAGTGTATGTTACAACTGTGGCCAACAACTTATGTCAAGTGCTTTAAAAATGTTTGGGGACCCAAAAAAATAATCCGTAGCCAATCCAAGCTAGAGTTTTACTCATCTCCGGTAGTACTAACGAACCTATACAGTCACATTTGGCTGTTTTTCAAATTGTGTGATTTTGTGTCATAGTGCTATCATTTATAAATCCGATTTAAAGAACATATCCATATTAAAAGTAAATTAAGTAAACTCAATTTCATAATATTTAATGTTTGAAAACTCTTATATACTGTAGTATACTGGGGCAAAAATAAAGAAACCCTTTCTATATACTGTTAGTATTTTTTATGATTTAGGAGAAAAACTCTGAAAATAACTACCATCATTACTCCGTTATGTTATGTCCTGTAGTCCTGGTTTCTATAATCTCTTTAAAACTCTCACAAAAACTCGCACACACATGTTATTCATATTACTTGTATGAATCCCAATAACTACAAGAACTTGAACTCTGACACCCATAGTCTAGTTTTTTTGTTTTAAAACACAATCTATTGATACGGCTATGTGCATGAAATGTGTGTGTATCGGGAGTTATTGGTTATGTATGAAAATAAAAACTGTTTGTTTTTTAACTAGACTATATGTTAAACATCGGTGTTACTATCAGAATTGGAGTAGTTTTTAAGCACTGGATTTGTACAGCAGTGCTGAGGATGACAATGCTATATTTTGCAGCAATCGTGTGGCGACTGGTGCTCGATAAAGCCAGCATTAGGGTTATGACTATTTGCAATTTTTGCAAATACCAATTTCTTCATCGGCTAGCCGTACAGACCATGAAAAAATATTCAGAAATGATATATCGTTAAAAAAGTTCACGTACCGATCGCGCTGAAGTTTTGAATTGGAGCTTTTCTTTGAAAATAAAAAAACTGTAATTTAATTGAAAAATATTAGCAATAATAGAATAGATCTTGAACCGAACGATTAAAACACATACATTATTCACATATAGATCAACAATACAAACAAAAACCTAATTATTTTCATACTATTTCATAAATATAAATAAAAGTTGTTATTTGGATGGTAGGTTTTTTTGCTAACTGTAAAAACAATTGCCCTTACCACAAAAAATAATTCCCAAATTTTTTTTGTCAATCGAGGTGTTGAAATTGAAATTGTTACCAAAAGTATTTTAATTACACTATGACATAAAATCAAACTTTTTGAAAAACACCCTAACGTGACTATATAGGTTCGATAGTACAACCGGAGCTGAGTAAAACCCTAGCTCAGTTTGGCTAGATTGGCTACCAAAATTTTTTTTTGGCCCTCGTAACTTTTTGAAATCCCTTGGATCCCTTGAAAAAAGGTGACATCAGTTTTTGGCCAACAGTTTGTACAGTTTTTAATCTAGCTCTTTCGATTCTTAAGCAAAGTTGTAGCTAATAGTCCGCTTAAGAAACTGATATTATAAAATTTCCCAAAAAATTCGACTTCCCTCGTTTATTTTCAAAAAACTTCGAAAAAATTCAAATATTTTCACTATTTTGAACATAAGTCTAAGTGAGTCCAGATTTTGTGCATACTCTATTCAGTGAAATTGTAGTTTAGGGAACATCGAAAAACTTCTCCGAACAAACCCATGCAATCTTAACAAGTTTAGGGATATTAAATGGCTCTCAAAACACACTATCAAATCAGTTTTGGGCCATTGTGCAATGTTTTAACTGGCTATCTTTGCCAAAAACGTACTTATTGTAAACTGAACTACTTCTGTAAACAACCAATATAATCGGAGTACTCCACCCCTTTAATTGTTCACAAAGAGCATTAGGGTGTTCCTTATATGACATTTTTTCGAATTTCGTTAAAAATATGTATTAACTGCGATGTTGGTCATCTAGCTTCACCTTACATTTGTTTTTGCTAAAATTACGAATATATTGTGAACAATTTTGTATCGATACTTAGGCATTAGGGTGTGCCGCAATGAGGTTAAAGTTCGAATTTGTTCTCAAATCAGTTTATTGCCGCTGAGTATTTTTCTTTTGTATACAGACTAAGTAGTAATAAGCCGTTCAATAGCTGAAGTGACGACCTAAAATAGTATGTGTTCACTTTTACCATATCTCTTATAGACGCCGAGATATTTGATGTAGAAATTGGGATATTTTTGAAAAAAATATTAAAAATTTTGAAATGGGATTCCTAAGTAGTTTAATATGGGCAACTATATATTTCAACTTTTTAAAGTTAATCAAGTTAAAATCTATATTCTCAAATAGAATAGGTGTATATTATCAATATCTCTACCAATTCTCGAGTACGTTTCTGGCAAAGATAGCCAGTTAAAACATTGCACAATGGCCCAAAACTCCTAAGAAACTGATTTGTTTAAAGTAGATAGTGTGTTTTGAGAGCCATTTAATATCCCTAGACTTGTTCAGATTGCATGGGTTTGTTTAGAGAAGTTTTTCCGTGGTACCTAAACTACAATTTCACTGAATAGAGTATGCAAAAAATCTGGACTCCCTAAGACTAATATTCAAAATAGTGAAAAAATTAGAATTTTTTTAGAAGTTTTTTGAAAATAAACGAGGGTAGTCTAACTTTTTTGGGAAATTTTATAATATCAATTTCTTAAGCGGATTGTTAGCTACAACTTTGCTTAAAAAGCGAAAGAGCTAAATTAAAAACTGTACAAACTGTTGGCCAAAAACTGATGTCACCTTTTTTCAAGGGATCCAAGGGATTTCAAAAAGTTACGAGGGCCAAAAAAAAATTTTGGTTGCCAATATAGCCAAACTGAGCTAGGGTTTTACTCAGCTCCGGTTGTACTATCGAACCTGTATAGTCACGTTCGGGTGTTCTTTTCACTGTTGCACTGTGTTATTAATCGTATTGTGTTCATATTATTTGTATTTGTATTTTGTATTTGTATTTGTTTATTATTTAATATCCTGTACAACAAGAAAATTTCTTATAATTACAGTACAGGAATTATAGACGTTAAAAAAAATGTTTTGTAACAAAAAAGTGTTTTAAACTAAGTAAATAAGTAAAATGAAAAGAAAAATGATAAATATAGATATAAAATCGTTTTAACAATATAAGGAGAGAAAGGAGAGAGGAAACTATTACACAAGTTAATTTTTTATAAAAAAACATTCAATTACACTGTGCTACACACAAAATATACAGGGGTTCTCATGTAGCATTTCTGTTAGACAGGAGTCCATTGAGTAAAGTGGTACTTTTAGTTTTTCGCGGTCACTTCGTTAAGTAATGTTTTTATAGCAAATTAAGTGAAATGGCGATATTCCTTAAATTACAAGTTCAAAAATTGATAAGTCTTCTCTTTGTAAACCGATATTCAAAAGTTTACATCTGTTTTAAGGCTATGACTTTCACCTTTTATTAAAAAGCAAAACAACCCCGAAAATAAACTGCGAATTCTCATTTTCCCAACGCTCTCAGTTGATTATGAAGCAGCGCAATGTACACTTTTTATTTTTGTATTATGCTATATTAAAGTAGCTTTCTAAAATAGGTAAGTTTATAAGAATCGGTTGAAAAATGAATGAGTTATGCTAATTTTTGTAATATATTTTCCGACATTCTTTGGAATATGTAGTACGAATTACTTGTTGTGATACGTATACGTCATATGTATTGGTACAAAGTGACACACACACTCTAAGGAAAAACCACAAAATGACGCGAACATGTTATTACAAAATTTAGCATAACTCATTCATTTTTCAACCGATTCTTATAAACTTACCTATTTTAGAAAGCTACTTTAATATAGCATAATACAAAAATAAAAAGTATACATTGCGCTGCTTCATAATCAACTGAGAGCGTTGGGAAATTGAGAATTCGCAATTTTTTTTCGGGGTTGTTTTGCTGAAACTGCCGCCGTTTCACTATTTTTTAACCGATTTTCAAAATTATTTTTTTTAATAAAAGGTGAAAGTCGTAGCCTTAAAACAGATGTAAACTTTTGAATATCGGTTTACAAAGAGAAGACTTATCAATTTTGGAACTAGTAATTCTAGGAATATCGCCATTTCACTTAATTTGCTATAAAAACATTACTTAACGAAGTGACCGAGAAAAACTAAAAGTACCACTTTACTCTATGGACTCCAGTCTAACAGAAATGCTACATGAGAACCCCTGTATATTTTTTTTCTTCACATTTGTATCACTGTGTTATTATTATCATGGCTTTTATATAAATCAGTGATATGTTTTTTAAATTTATTAGCGTTTCTGATAGTTTGGAGGCTGTGTGGGAGTGCATTCCAAAGACGAATTGAATGAATAAAGAATTGCCAATCAGACACAAGATTACGGTGAATTAATGGAATTAGCTTCTTACCCCTGTTGGATCTAGCAAATTGCAGTTTTTGAAAGAGGTATAGTGGTTTCTGAGTAAATATAATTTTATGAAGGTACAAAAGAGTCTTTATGTTTAAAAGGTTGTTAAAAGAGACTCCATATAGCGAATTAGAAACATGAGAGACAGGTTGAAATCTTTTCAAACCATATATATATCGAATAGTATTATTATATACAACATTCAGTTTTCTTTTGCTAGACGAATCACAGTTTGAGAATAGCTCGCAACCAAAGAATAATCCAGGCAGAATGTATGACTTTGCAAGTAGTACTCGTATTGGAAGAGGTGTGTGAATTTGTGTTGACCATAACGCTCTAAGTTTAGAGTATGTTTGACCGACAACTGTGTTAATGTGATTTGACCAACTTAAGGTATTGTTAAATACTATGCCTAGATTTTTACCATGCTTAACAAATTCAATTTTTTCACCATTTAACATTATATTAACCTCAAGATTTGTAGAAACAAAATTCCTTTTATGTATTAACAGACATTTCGATTTTCGAGGATTAAGGCAGAGTCCATTAGCCGTTGCCCAGGAATGAATTTGAGATAAATCACTATTAATTTTCCCAATATGTTCAACCATAGAATTTAGTGGGCAGCTTGAATAAAGTTGCACGTCATCAGCGTACATATGAATTTTAGAAAAAGACAGTTGTTGCGGTAAGTCGTTTATGTATACAGAGAATAGTATGGGCCCTAAAATTGACCCCTAGGGTACTCCTTTTGTACATGGAAGTTTTCCAGAAACACCATTAGCTGTGTGCACAGATTGTGTGCGACCAGAGAGATAGGATCGTATAAGCTTCACAGCAGTGAGCGCAAAATTAAAAAAATGATTTAACTTCATACATAATGTGGTGTGATCTACAGTATCGAAGGCCTTGGAGTGGTCCAAAAGGACTAAAAAAGTAACATGACGATCTTCCAATTCATTTCTTATGTTTTCAGATACTTCCAATAAAGAACTAATACAACTGTGGTTTGGACGAAATCCAGATTGTTTTTCATGCATTAGTAAGTTAGAGCTAATGTGTCCACTGATTTGGTTGTGAATGAGCTTTTCAAA